>CM064492.1:20493248-20920748 GCA_032716605.1 Paralithodes platypus | reverse complement strand
GAAGCCGGATTTGTCCATACAATGCTGGTTCGCTATCGCTCGCCAGGACGAAATCGACACCTGGATGGGGATGAACGTCTTAAAACAGTTGGCTGAATGGATACAAGCCAGGGAAAGAGAGAAAAGGAGAGCAAGATAAAAACAAAAAAACGGTGACCCCCCTTAAAGAAAATATAGTTGCATGAATGGGAAGGACTGCAGAGGTATACCGTACAATAAAGAAGGGGATGTCAATTATAGAATGTAAAGATAATATGGTAGGTCAATTATAGAAAAGGTAGACACAGAAGAAGGGAAGAGGTGCCAAGATCAAATTAAAGAAGGGAAGAGGTGCCAAGATCAAATTAAAGAAGGGAAGAGGTGCCAAGATCAAATTAAAGAAGGAAGAGGTGCCAAGATCAAATTAAAGAAGGGAAGAGGTGCCAAGATCAAATTAAAGAAGGGAAGAGGTGCCAAGATCAAATTAAAGAAGGGAAGAGGTGCCAAGATCAAATTAAAGAAGGGAAGAGGTGCCAAGACCAAATTAATGAAGGGAAGAGGTGCCAAGATAAAATTAAAAGGAGACACAGAATAGTAGAGGGGTGAGATAGAACATGGAGAGAAGAGGACAAAGAGGTAATCCAATTAACAACATACAGAGAGATACGATACAAATAGTCGTGATGCGAGAGATGATCAGATCAAATAAAAACCAATGAGACAACAAATAGAAATAGTAAAGATGGGAGAGAGTACGAATAGAAGGGGTGATCAGATCAATAACAAGGGGGAACTTAATGATAACCAAAAAATATATATATAGTCAAGAACGAGCAAGAAGACAAGGAGATAAATAAATAAATAAACAAAGTAAATAAATAATACAAATAAATAAAGGAGTTAAGGGGGAGAAAGCAGGTCTATCTATCTATCTATTGCCGGACGCCTTACTCCCCTTACGAGGGTGGCCATACACAGAATGCCCCCAAGCAGACCTATTCCCTGTGAGAGGGACAACCCGAGCCAGTTTAGTGAAGGACTTACAGGATTGACCACTCGATTTAGGATCCGTCCGACTCCGAGGCCCTCTGTGCATCTTGTTAGCACTATTTTTCTACAGTGGTGTTCGGCTAATCCATCCACTAACCTGCCTTACCCTTAGGTAAGCAGTACGGATTTGTATCAGGTTTACTCCCCTAGACAGGTTGCCAACCAAGGCTGATGAGTCCCTTCCACCCGGATTTGTATAAGGTTGTCTCCCCTAGATGAGTTGCCTACCAAGGCTAACGAGTCTCATCCACCCGATACAGGTGATAAGGTATAATAAAGGTGTCAAGGAAGATAAAGCAGGTGACAGAGTAAAATAAAGGGGTTAATTATTATGTTCTCTCCACCAACCAACTTTACTCCTAAACTCGATTAATGAAATTAACGAAGGGAGAGAAAGCAGGAGATAGGGTAAAATAAAGAGGCTACGGGAGAGAAAGCGAGAGATGAGGTACCTGTAATAAAGGTGTCAATGAAGAGAAAGCAGGTGATAGGTAAAATAAAAGGGCTACGGGAGAGAAAGAGAGAGATGAAGTACCTGTAATAAAGGTGTCAATGAAGAGAAAGCAGGAGATAAAGTAAAATAAAGGGGCTACGAAAGAGAAAGCGAGAGATGAGGTACCTGTAATAAAGGTGTCAATGAAGAGAAAGCAGGAGATAGAGTAAAATAAAGGAGCTACGAGAGAGAAAGCGAGAGATGAGGTACCTGTAATAAAGGTGTCAATGAAGAGAAAGCAGGAGATAGGGTAAAATAAAGGGGCTACGAAAGAGAAAGCGAGAGATGAGGTACCTGTAATAAAGGTGTCAATGAAGAGAAAGCAGGTGATAGGGTAAAATAAAGGGGCTACGAAAGAGAAAGCGAGAGATGAGGTACCTGTAATAAAGGTGTCAATGAAGAGAAAGCAGGTGATAGGGTAAAATAAAGGGGATACGGAAGAGAAAACAGGTGATAGGGTAAAATAAAGGGGATACGGGAGAGAAAACAGGTGATAGGGTAAAATAAAGGGGCTACGGAAGAGAAAACAGGTGATAGGGTAAAATAAAGGGGCTACGGGGGAGAAAGCAGGTGATAGGGTAAAATAAAGGGGCTACGGGAGAGAAAACAGGTGATAGGGTAAAATAAAGGAGCTACGGAAGAGAAAACAGGTGATAGGGTAAAATAAAGGGGCTACGGAAGAGAAAACAGGTGATAGGGTAAAATAAAGGGGCTACGGAAGAGAAAACAGGTGATAGGGTAAAATAAAGGGGCTACGGTAAGAGAAAGCAGTGATAGGGTAAAATAAAGGGGCTACGGGAGAGAAAGCAGGTGATAGGGTAAAATAAAGGAGCTACGGGAGAGAAAGCAGGTGATAGGGTAAAATAAAGAAGCTACGGGAGAGAAAACAGGTGATAGGGTAAAATAAAGGGGCTACGGAAGAGAAAACAGGTGATAGGGTAAAATAAAGGGGCTACGGAAGAGAAAACAGGTGATAGGGTAAAATAAAGGGGCTACGGAGGAGAAAACAGGCGATAGGGTAAAATAAAGAGGCTACGGAGGAGAAAACAGGTGATAGGGTAAAATAAAGGGGCTACGGAGGAGAAAACAGGTGATAGGGTAAAATAAAGGGGCTACAAAGGAGTACAAAGGAGTACAAAGGAAATCAAGCAACAACAGATCCAGTGACCCTTCTAGGTTGCTTGTCCTCCAAAACACTGAGGATCAAGTGTCCAAACAGTGGTTTAGAGTGGGTAAGGGAACATTGGAAAGGGAATTACTGCCCTGGAACTAATGTCCGTGGCAGGATTAGGAAGTTAGTAGGGGACAGATGGGTTAGTAACTGAGGGGGGGATAAAATAAAGTTATTCATTTACAAACGCAGTCAGTCGCGGGTTTGATGCGAGATATTTGTCTAGGCGGAGTTTAAATGAATCAACGGTGATGCAGTCTATAACGTTTTCGGGGAAGCCCATTCCACAAGTTGACAACTCGATTGAAGAAGAAATTCTTAGATTCGTGCGAGTTAAAAGATTTACCAATAATTTTGCAACCGTTTCCCCGCGTGTAATTAGATTGGTCGATAGTGAAGTACTTACTACAGTTCATATTGTCGATGCCTTTGATGATTTTGAACACTTGAATTAAGTCGCCTCTTAATCTGCGCTGGGTTAAAGGAAATAGATTTAATTCTCTAAGACGCTCTTCGTATGGTTTGTTCTTTAGGCTAGGTATCATTTTGGTAACTCTACGTTGAACTCGTTCTAGCTTGTTTATATCTTTTTGGTAATAAGGGCACCAGGATTGAACGCAGTATTCCAGAAGAGGGCGGACTAAGGAATTGTAAAGGGTTAGGATAACTTCTTTGGATTTATGCTCAAATGACCTGCCTATAAAGCCAATTATTTTGTTTGCCTTCTTAACAACTTCTGAACATTGTTGACTCGGTTTTAGGTTACTCGATATTGTTACTCCCAGATCGGTTTCTCTGTTTACATTCTTAAGCTGAGTGCCATTCATCGAATAGTTTGCTTTCTCATTTAGGTATCCGATATGTAGTACTTTACATTTATCCGCATTGAAACTCATTTGCCAAATGAGGAGAGAAAACAGGTGATAGGGTAAAATAAAGGGGCTACGGGAGAGAAAACAGGTGATAGGGTAAAATAAAGAAGCTACGGGAGAGAAAGCAGGTGATAGGGTAAAATAAAGGAGCTACAGGAGAGAAAACAGGTGATAGGGTAAAATAAAGGGGCTACGGGAGAGAAAACAGGTGATAGGGTAAAATAAAGGGGCTACGGAGGAGAAAACAGGTGATAGGGTAAAATAAAGGGGCTACGGGAGAGAAAACAGGTGATAGGGTAAAATAAAGGGGCTACGGGAGAGAAAACAGGTGATAGGGTAAAATAAAGGGGCTACGGGAGAGAAAGCAGGTGATAGGGTAAAATAAAGAAGCTACGGGAGAGAAAGCAGGTGATAGGGTAAAATAAAGGGGCTACGGAGGAGAAAACAGGTGATAGGGTAAAATAAAGGGGCTACGGGAGAGAAAACAGGTGATAGGGTAAAATAAAGGGGCTACGGGAGAGAAAACAGGTGATAGGGTAAAATAAAGGGGCTACGGGAGAGAAAGCAGGTGATAGGGTAAAATAAAGGAGCTACAGGAGAGAAAGCAGGTGATAGGGTAAAATAAAGAAGCTACGGGAGAGAAAGCAGGTGATAGGGTAAAATAAAAGGGCTACGGGAGAGAAAACAGGTGATAGGGTAAAATAAAGGGGCTACGGGAGAGAAAACAGGTGATAGGGTAAAATAAAGGGGCTACGGGAGAGAAAGCAGGTGATAGGGTAAAATAAAGGAGCTACGGGAGAGAAAGCAGGTGATAGGGTAAAATAAAGAAGCTACGGGAGAGAAAGCAGGTGATAGGGTAAAATAAAGGGGCTACGGGAGAGAAAACAGGTGATAGGGTATATTATTATGGACACTTTATATAACCCTTTACATACCCCTATTTTGTTTATTGGGTAGCCTACCTAACTGATGAAGGTTATGTTATTATGGACACTTTAAATACCCCTTTCATACCCCTATTATTGTGAGAGTGTGTAGCTTGCCTTGACCCTGGCCAACCCCTGCTAACGGTGCCTCCAAACCTGTATACCATTCTTACTTTTTGTGTATCCTTCAGTATAAAATGAGACAGAGAGAGAGTGTGATAATGAGTGAGTGAGTGACAGACAGACAAAGAGAAAGAGAGAGACAGACTCCCACAGGTCCTTCCTAAGCTCAAACAAATCGTCTAGTGTCTGCCAGAATACAATGAAGGGCCTACAGTAGGTTGAAGTTTGGATGCCTCGGTCTTTTCCTCTACAACACCACATAGGGTAAGCATAGTTAAGGGGAGATGGCCGTATTTATTTGATTATTGTTTTATCTTATAATTTTTTAGTTCCCTCCCTAGACCTCCATCAAATTATAAAAAAACACCCCCTAGAACCCCCTTGTGTAAATTTTTCGGTAAAAAAGGCCGGTTATTCTGGAAATTACAGGCTCGCTATCGCTCGCCAGGAAAACATCGACACCAACATGGCACGAAAGGTCTTAATATTGACAAAGAAAAGGTGTGAAAAGTCATAAAATCGCCAAACTAATGAGTCGAACGTCTTAAAATCTAACAAGTAATTGGATTAAACACGAGGGAGAAGGGGACCAGAAAAACCAGCCCATGTCCCCTTAACCCCTTCAGAATAATGACGCCATATTACCTTTGATTCTGGCTAATATTAGAAGATTTTGTGTAGTTTAAGAAGGACCTATGTTATTCAGTGGGTTTGTGGAAATCTTATTTACCCCTTTGAGTCTTGCAAGTAGATTAGCCTTGATCATTAGAAGCTAAAGAAAATCGTCTATTGGTAACAAGAATATAATGATAATTACGTCATCGTGCTGCAAGGGTTAAAAGAATAATGGCAAGACGTAAAATATAATAGAACAAAATCATGGAACGAGAATGAGACCAGGAGAAAGGAGAGAAAGTGAGGAGGAGGAGAAAGGCTGGAGGGAAAAGCGGAATCACACGAGCGGTTTTGTTTTATGTTTCTTTCTGGCAAATTTCAACCAGCATCAGCAATAAGACTAAAGGGGCTTTGACACATTCACGAGTTCCGCTATGAGTCCAAAAACATGGATAGTCTTCGCGTTGTTGGGGAGAAATGGCTCCGACTTCAGTGACCAACGATGGGTCACGGTTGTACGAGGAAGCTAGGCATGACTTACGATGGTTGACGACAAACCTACGTACCTGAAGCGAGTAATGATGAGTCGCCATGCATTTAATAAAATTCAAAATTTAACTGTCAAAACGGCCCACGAACTGCCCAACTACGACGACCTATGACCCAGTGTGCCATGATTATTAGTTGTGGCCATTATTAGCGACTCTTAGCTAAGTCGTCAAAAGTCATGGGTACTCTCCCTGGTCGAGAGACACAGTGAGTCACCACGACCACCCAATAATCCACTACGAAAACCTACTAATAGCTAGTAGTTACTAATCGCTATGATTGAATGCCAACCGCTACGCCTATTTTCCCGCTATGACAAAATTCGGAATTTCGGCAACCTCGCTACTATGTCTGCCGACTATAGTTAGACTATATCACAAATATTAACTCGGCGTTATTCGGGCTTCAACTCGTTGGGTAAAAGCATCTTTAACCGTTTCAGTGCGGGGGCACTCCTGATTGCTTAAACATAAAACTAAAAGAAAAGAGCTTTTATATGACAGCAGAACGAGCTCTGTAGCTTATGTAGTTCAGCTGCAGCGTTGCAGCAGACATCGGCAATATTCGCTAAATATTGGCAATGTTCCGCTACATTTGCCTTTGGCAACACTGAATATATCTCGCGAGACAGTATCGCGGCTGGGCTGCCGCTGAGCGGACAAGGGACTGCTGTGCTATTGAACACTCACGATCATCTCCAAACGCTATAATGGGCTAATAATTTCAGGTTATTGAAATTTCCAATAGCACAAATATAGATAGGCTAGTTATAACCTAGCCTATGGGGTAAGAGAAACTAGTATTAGGGAGGCTCTAATAGAGTATCTGTTTACGAGGTTCTTAGAAGTACTGTCTAGCATCAAGAGCCATACAGATATTTACTATAGTCTATTTTAGCCCCTGGCCAAAAGTTGTATTCTTTCAGGGGAGATGGGTCGTTTTTCTGGTCACCTTTCTCACTCGTGATAAACCCCATTTTATTTTTTTATTTTTTAGATTGCCCATTAGTTTGGCGATTTTAACACCTTTTGCCCCATTTCATTGTCAATTTTAAGACCTTCCGTGCCCTTTAGGTGTCGATATTTTTCCTGACGAGCGATAGCGAGCCTGCAATTGTGGAAGAACCGGCCTTCGGCCGTGACATTTTTATATTGAAACAATGCACAGATTAATCTAGAAGGGGGATCTAATGGATGTTTTTTCAGTTTGATGGAGGTCTAGGAAGGAAATTAAAGAAAATAATAAATATACGACAAACCCTTCCCCCTTAAACAGTGATGATAAAGCATGGAGTGATAGTGAAGAGTACGGTACCGTACAATTTATGATAATTAAGTAAATAGCTTACTGATGATAGTAGACAAGGATAGGATCATTTACTTGCAAGGCTGGAATATATAAGAGTATAAACACGGAACATTTTGTTTTATTCTATATGTATAGAGGAGACAAACGGCAGGTTGCCTGCAACGAGTGTCTCCCCCAGAGCCAAAACAATGGCAGAGAGCCAAATTCAAAGGACGTTGGGGCCAAAATGACTGGACACACGAAGTGTGTCAGTTTAAGTCATAGGATGAAGGAAAGATTGATTGAGGGAGAAAGTTCCAGAGTTCACTTGTTGAGTAGAAGGAAGACGGAAAATTTGCTAATGCTTAGGTTGGAGAGCTGGTCAGAATATGAGTGGGACTGTGTTGCAACGTGGGTGCCTCGCACTTGCCGCAAGGGAGTCGGTATGCACTGAGAGAGCTCTGAAGAACACGGATTGTTGTAATAGCAATAGAAAAATGAATAAGAGATGCAACATTGCGGCGTGTAGAAAGAGATTGTAGGGAACAAGTAAGACGAGTTGAGTTGATGAGGTGAAATGCTTTTGATTCTACTCGTTCGAAAAGTGCGGTATGGGTGGAGCCTCCCCACACATGCGAACAATACTCAATACAGGAGCGCACTGTGCCTCGATACAGAGCAAGAAGCTGTGCAGGGGCGAAGAACCCACGGAGATGGTTGAGCACACCCAACTTGTGGGAAGCTTTTTTAGCAAGAGTGGTAATATATACACAGACATTGCTTTGTTCTGGCCATTATATAACATTATATAACGAACTGCAGAGCACAAAGTAAACTTGGTATATTGAATAACAATGGTTAAAAGAAGGGACTGTTGTAGGACTGGTCTCTAGTGGTAGGCATACATAGCAGTGACGTAATATAATCATCCAGTAGTAAGAGAGTAACCATCTTCATTACTTCGGACGCCATTTTGCTGCCTCAATTATCATAGAATGGATTTGTTTTTACTTTATTTTTGATCATATTGAATGTAGGCTATATCAAAAGACCAAACAATATCCTGCACCAGTATTCTCATATTATAATGATGGGTTGCTATGGAGATATTCCAGAGTAAAGAGGAAAAATATCACCAGTGGTACCAAGATGGCGGAGGTTGGCCGAACGTAAGGGGTTAGTGGGGCTGCCCAGTCTGGCACTCTCATTAAAGGGGTACAACTCGCTTTTTATAGGCCCCCTTCTCCCTCATGTTTAGCATATTGTTTTTGAGATTTTATGACGTTCGTTCCATTAGTTTGTCAATTTTAAGACCTTTTGCATTATTTCTTTGTCAATATTAAGACCTTTCTTGCCCTTTAGGTGTCGATTTTTTCTTGGCGTGCGATAGCGAGCTTGTAATTTTAAGAGAAACCGGCCTTCGGCCGGGACATGTACAAATGTACACATTTATCTTGAAGGGGGGGGGGGGTCTAGGGGGTGTATTTCTAAGCTTGATGAAAAATAAATAAATACATGAATGAATGGACCAAAAAACCCGGTGACTACCTCTTTAAAAGGGTAACAGTAGACCTCTTGTGGCACTCCCTATGGCACTGGCTTTATAGTCGCCCATACAGTGCCTCGCCTTCTCTCTCGCTCTCTCTCTCTCTCTCTCTCTCTCTCTCATTAAGGGGTAACAGTAGACTTATTATAGCTTTCCCATCACTCACATTCCATATATGGCATTATTATTATAGTCTCTCTCTCACTCACATAGCTACTGTAAATACACAAAACCACTCCCTTAAACAATCAATCTCTCTCTCTCTCTCTCTCGTTAATTAATATTCAGCCAGAGTACTAGGCCTAAGTGAAAGCGTGGATTTGTTTACAACTCCAATTTGACACTTCCAAGTTGACTATTCCCCCCCTCCCCTGTATTTCTATGCGACTGGGGCCAAACCCTTTTAACCCTATTTCATCCGAGGCCGTGGGGTCTTTTTGGATCTACCCTGTTTTCATCCATTAGTTTGGAGATTTTAAGACGTTTCACCTCAGTAGTTTGGCGATAATAAAACGCTGCACCTCATTTAGGTGTCGATTTATTTATGGGTGAGTGATATCGAGTCTGTAACTTAAAAAGAAATCGGCCGGGACAGTATTCGATCAAAAAACAAAAAAATAACAAATTTAGCTTAAAGGGGGTCTAGGTGGACAATTTGTAGTTTGAAGGAAGTCTGGGTAGGCGTTTTGTTACCGTAGGGGACAAACTAAAATACATTGGTCGAAAATGGCAAAAACAAGCACAAACCTCAATAATAATTAAGTAAAATATACTAATAACCCCCAAGACGTCGGATCAGATAGTGTCGACCCCAGCAATGCGATGATGGTATTCTTCCTATTAGGTTGGCTATCATCAGATGACTTTATTCAGCTTAGGAAGAACGTGTGGGAGTCAAGAGGGTTAAGCGGAGTCAGTTTTACTCACTTTGCTGCTCCGAACTCCCGCCAAAGATGAGTAAAACTGTCTAACAATAGCCATGGTACGGTCGTGCTAATAAGTCATGTCCCAGCAGTCATTACGTTTGGCTTGCTCTGGGCTGTATTAATGTCTGTCAGATGTTGAATAGGGTGGATAAGTGTAGGACCATGTTTGTATATTCCACTCGATATGAAGAAATGAAGCTTAGATATTGCTGATACCAATTATTGATCAAAATATACTTGGTGCCGAGACATCACTTATTAGCGCGATTGTACAACCAAGTTATATAGACTAAGTTTAGTCTATATATCTTGGGCACAACAATGATAAGAGAGGTTGTTGTGCTCTCTTGGAAAGATCATATTACCACTCTTGCTAAAACAGCTTCCCAGAAGTTAGGTGTGCTCAACCATATCCATGGGTTCTTCAACCCCGCACAGCTTCTAGCTATGTATAGGGGCACAGTACGCAGATGTATAGAGTATTGTTCGCATGTGTGGGGAGGTTCCGCCCTTACCGCACTTCTCCAAGGAGTAGTCAAAAGCATTTCGCCTCATAAGCTCACCTCCTCTTACTAGTTCCCTACAATCTCTTTCTACACGCCGCTGTGTTGCATCGCTTTCATTCTTCTATTGCTACTACAACAATCAGTTTTCTAAAGAGCTCCCTCAGTGCATACCCCCTCCCTTGCGGCGAGTGTGAGGCACCCGCCTTTCAACAGTCCCACTCTTCAATCCAAAAATTGGCAAATTTTCTGTCTTTCTACTCAACCAGTGAACTTTGGAACTCTCTCCCTCAATCAATCTTTCCTTCATCCTATGATTTAAACTTCGTGTGTCCAGGCATTTCTATGCAAATGTCTCTTGAATTTGGCTCTTTATCACTTTTTTGGCTCTGGTGAGACACTCGTTACAGGCAACCTGCATTTTGTCTCCTTCATAAACATAGAAAAAAACTCGCACAGATTAAATCTATCTATATATTCTGGCACGAACACCTCTTTTTATTGGGGGTGATTACATCTAAACTATATATTGTATATAAAATAGTCAAAGCATAGTAAAAACGCAATATAAGAATGCGTCACCATATACCATACTGGAAGGGTTAAGTTGGTTAACCTATAGGTTTATATTGTCAACATACTATCTACATTATGATGTAATTAATTAACTGTATAGAGAAGTTCTACGCAATTGAATAGATGAAGCGTAGGACTTATACCGTAGGTTGTAGTGGGAGAAGTTATAAGTTAGTTACCGGTATACGATTTGTATGGGTTTATCTCGTGTATAGTTTCTCTACTTCCAGACAATTCTATTTACGTCACGAAATAACCCTCTTAGTGCAAATATGTTTGTAACAATACATACATTACATACGGTATATATATTGTCCATATTAATCTATCAATTAAAATGTAAAACTTGCAAACTAAACAAACCAAAATTGGGACAAGGACAATATAAAGTCAAATTAAATTACCAAAATCGCTATGTGGAAACAACGCTTACTAAAATGAAAATTATTAAATAAAAGAACACAATCCTTTAAAGGTACCGGGTATATTGATGCATAGACTACAGTAGATCTACCGTACTGTAGTCTACGATTGATGGTAATATTAGTATACCCATCTTATAAAACAGAGAGGTACGGCAGGCTATATTACTATGAATATACCCAATGTTATTATAGGCTATGCGTTTTTCATACCTTATATATAACTTTTATTTTTGACAGTGTATGACTTTCACAGTCCCGCGATAATGAACCACATGGGAGTACTGACCCCAACTGTCTGTACCGGTACTGTACCGGTAACTGGTCTGTATATAGAAGGTCAGTGTAGAGAGACCTTGTAGTACCAGAGATCACCCAACCTCCGTCATGTTGTAGACCATGTAGTACCAGAGATCGACCAACCTCCGCCATTGTGTAGCCCTATAGTACCAGAGATCGACCAACTTCCGCCATTTTGTAGCCCCCTGGTGTCATTAGCCTCTCTTAACACTCCTGTATATGGCCAGAGGTAGACCATAATAAACACACGGTACAGGATACATTGTTTAATCTTTGAGTTTAAGCCATTCAATACCGCTGACGTCTTTTTCTTTTGATTGCAGCTACATTTAGACGAGTTTAAGAAGCTTGGGAAGGACATATGGTAGCCAAAAGGATAAATTGGGATAGAAGTCAAATAAAGTCGTCTAACAGTTGCCAGAATAAAATAAAAAGGACTTCACCGGCACTGCACTGGTTAAAATATAGATACCAGAGAGTGTGAGTGTGTGTAAATGAGTGTGAGTGCGTGTGTGTGTGTGTGTGTGTAAACAAAACGCAACTACCCCCCGTTGCCAACAGAAGGTACCAAAATGGCGTCCAAAGAGGCAAAGACCAAGTTGGCCGCTCTCTCCAGGCTCCCTCTAGGTCAGCGGTGGAGTTGCCTGGACCGACGACCACTTTCACTTGTGATCTTGGAAGTACCGGTGGTAGTAGTAGTAGTAGTAGTAGTAGAAGAGAGAGAGAGAGAGAGAGAGAGAGAGAGAGAGAGAGAGAGAGAGAGAGAGAGAGAGAGAGAGAGAGAGAGAGAGAGAGAGAGAGAGAGAGAGAGAGAGAGAGAGAGAGAGGAGAGAGAGAGAGAGAGAGAGAGAGAGAGAGAGAGAGAGAGAGAGAGAGAGAGAGAGAGAGAGAGAGAGAGAGAGAGAGAGAGAAGATCCGCAACCTTAAAATGTAAAACTTACAAAACAACAAAAACAGGAACGGATCAATATAATGACCATCACCTCTTAACCCCTTCAGCACCATTACGTAATTTTCATCATATTCTGGTTACCATTATAGACGATTTTATTCAGTGTAGCCTATAATTTAACTATACGACTCAAATGGGTAAATACGATCCCAATAAACCCTCTCAGTAACATATGTCCTTCTTATGGGCCGGTTTTCTAGACTACTTTCTCCCTCATATTTAGCCCCATTAGTTTTCAGATGTTAAGATGTTTGCCCCATTAGTTAGTTGATTTTAAGACCTTTCGCCCCATTTCTTCGTCAATATTTAGACTTTCGTGCTATTTAGGTGTCGATTTTTTCCCTGGCGAACGAAAGTAAGCCTGTAATGTTGGAAGAACCGGCCTCCGGCCGGGACATTTTTCTACCGAAAAATGTACACATTAATCTAGAAGCGGGATCTAATGGATGTTTTTTTTAATTTGATGGAGGTCTAGGGAGGAAACTAGAAAAATAATGAATACATGCAAAAATCGGCCAAAAAGTGAACCATTAAACTGCATAAAAGCATATAATTTTAGCCTGAATCAAAGGAAAGAAGGCGTCTTGGTGCTGAAGAGGTTAAGACACAAATCCTGGCCCGATAACATCCCTCGAACAGCAAAACGAACATACGAAATGTAAATATATGACAAAGAATTAAGGGGAGATGGGCTGGTTTTTTGGTCTATTAATTCAATTATTCCTTAGTTTCTTCGCTAGATCTCCATCAAACTCAGAAAAACACCCCCTAGACCCCCCTTCAAGATAAATTTGTACATTTTTCGGTAGAAAAATGTCCCAGCCGAAGGCCGGTTTCTCTTAAGGTATCTAGATCCATTTGGAGGCACTCTATATCTCTATCTGAATCAATTTTTCTCCACATTTTGGTATCGTCTGCAAATTTACTTATCCTACTAGTTATACCTAAATCAAGGTAATTTATGTATATAACACACAACAGAGGACCTAATACAGATCCCTGGGGGACACCACTTTTGACTGCTCCCCATTCTGACTTCGTACCATTTATACTGACTCTCTGCTTCCTACCAATTAGCCATGACTTAATCCATCCCAACAACGGTATGGTACTGTGTCGGTAATGCTTTATGTCCTAGAACATACTGTTGTAAGCTACATGAGCTCAAAGGATTCATAGAGTCTACTGTACTGCACCAATGCTCGTATACCGGTATATATAAAGTTGCAATAACACAAATAATAAGTAAACTACCGGTACTACAACCACTACCACCACCGCTATTACTAACCTACTTAATAACAATAATAATAATATATAATACAAATAATACTGCCAGACAACATAAATGCATACCAGTGATAATAAAACTACTGTAGCCTACTACTACTACTAATAATAATTATAGTACAAATAATAATGATGATAATAATAACAATGCCAGACTCCATAAATGCCAATCACACCACTGCATGTAAAGGTCAGAAGTCATTGAAGGTACAGACTGCCAACATTATTTTACTCATAACGCTATTGCATTTACAAAACTAAGCTAGCAATAAGGTACCGGTATCTAACTTTAAATATACGGTACCATGTATATATATACCGGTATATATATATATATATATATATATATATATATATATATATATATATATATATATATATATATATAGAGAGAGAGAGAGAGAGAGAGAGAGAGAGAGAGACAGAGACAGAGAGACCGGTCTTCATATTCTTGCTAGTACTGGCAGGTGACTAGGCTCTAATTTACTCTAATTAAGCAGGATTGTAACATTTAACATTTTCCAGGCAAGTATATTTTCAGCTGATCAACGGAGTACCGGTACCACAATAACAAATAATAATACAATAAATAAATAACAGAATACCCGAGCTACGATTGTATCTACTATGCTCTTGATACCACAACCTTAGGTGACCTTAGGTAGGTTAACACTATCTAGTCCGCCGTCGTGTGGGTCATTATGATACTTTATTTTGTTCAATTAGTACTGAGGATTTGGCTTGTTTTGGCATTTTCGAGCAATGTATTTTAGTTTGTCCCCTAAGCTTACAAAAACGCCTTTCCAGATGTTCTTCTAACTAAGAACTGCCCACCCAGACCAAGACCCCCTTCAAGCTAAATGTGTGCATTATATGTACCGGTATAGAATAATGTCACGGTCGAGGCCCATTTATGATATAGGGTCCCTATTGCTCGCCCAGAAAAATAATCGACACCTGAAATGGGCGAAGCGTCTTATTTTCGCCAAATTAATTGGGTGAATCGTCTTAAAATCTCAAAACTAATAGGGCGAAACAGGTGAGGCCCCAAAAGACCTCCCTCGTACCAAATATGAGTAAGAGAGGCCTCGCACTTATAATTGAATAAGTTAGTGGCTACCAATTATTCCACACAATATATATATACCGGTATATAGACCGGTGTCACTATATATATATATATATATATATATATATATATATATATATATATATATATATATATATATATATATATATATATATATATATATACTGTGTGCCTATATAATTTTATATTTTTTGCGCGCGCGAAGCTTTTATTGGCCTGTTGGTTACCGGTACTTGCCTTATGTATGCTTACCAGGTATATAACTCAATGCTGACAGCCTATCTAGCCATTAGAGAAATGAACAAAACGATATACTGTAGGCCTAGGCTACATAATATGTTCCTAATAGTTATGGCCACAATAAATATGAAAAACTTACAACGTTGCTTACAGTACTCCTTAAACTTACAACGTTGCTTACGGTACTCCTTAAACTTACAACGTTGCTTACGGTACTCCTTAAACTTACAACGTTGCTTACGGTACTCCTTAAACTTACAACGTTGCTTACGGTACTCCTTAAAACTTACAACGTTGCTTACGGTACTCCTTAAACTTACAACGTTGCTTACGGTACTCCTTAAAACTTACAACGTTACTTACGGTACTCCTTAATCTTACAACGTTGCTTACGGTACTCCTTAAACTTACAACGTTGCTTACGGTACTCCTTAAAACTTACAACGTTGCTTACGGTACTCCTTAAAACTTACAACGTTGCTTACGGTACTCCTTAAACTTACAACGTTGCTTACGGTACTCCTTAAAACTTACAACGTTGCTTACGGTACTCCTTAAACTTACAACGTTGCTTACGGTACTCCTTAAAACTTACAACGTTGCTTACGGTACTCCTTAAAACTTACAACGTTGCTTACGGTACTCCTTAAAACTTACAACGTTGCTTACGGTACTCCTTAAACTTACAACGTTGCTTACGGTACTCCTTAAAGCATAAATTCCTGGATAAGCCATAAAAACAGATAACGTACATCATATAACTAACTATGCAAATTATTTTAAACTTTAAACAAATTTACTCGAGAAATTATATATATTGCTGGGATGTTTTCTCTCTCTCTCTCTCTCTCTCTCTCTCAACTTTGACAAAATTTACGAGAAAATATATAAATCGCTGGGATGCCTCTGTCGCGCGCGCTCGCTCGCTCTCTCTCTCTCTCTCAACAAGGTTATTGACTCTCTCTCTCTCTCTCTCTCTCTCTCTCTCTCTCTCTCTCTCTCTCTCTCTCAACAAGGTTATTGGCACCGCGGAAAAAGTTGTGACATAATTTATGTGGCATTCAAAGTAGCGGTACCGGTGGATTTACACGGGACCTTTTTCTGGCAACTCTTGATCCGCTAACCTAAGCTGGAATCGGCAACTATAGTCCATTCATTTTAAGGGGGGGATGGGTCGTAATTATTTGTTCCTTTATATATATTTGTTTTATTTATTGGGTCGTATTTATTTGTTCCTTTATAGGCCTATATATTTCTATTTTTTGTTTACTTTTCTCCCTAGACCTCCATCAAACAAACAAAAAATTAATTAGATCTCCTTTCTAGATTAATTTGTAATTTTTTCGGTAAAAAAGACCGGTTCTTCCAAAATTGCAGGCTCACTATCGTTCGCTAGGAAAAAAAAATAGACACCTAAAAAACACGAAAGGTTTTAATATTGACGAAGAAATGGGGCGAAAGGTTTTAAAATCGACAAAATAATGAGGCAAATATCTTAAAATCTGAAAACTAATGAGGCTAAACATGAGGAAGAAGGGGGCCAAGAAATACGGCCCATCTCCCCTTAAGTGCCGGTAGATCAGAAATCGTAACCCCTAATCTCTATAACTCAAAAAGGGCTAGAGGAAATTTATGTACCTATTCCCTGGCTTACTCTTCCCAAATGGTAGACATACTTCAATTATTCCCGTAGATGTAGAGGTCAGTGATCAAGATGTTGTTAGCCTACCTATTACAAATGTATAGACGATAGACTAAAGCTAGATTAGCCTATCATAAGTGACAACATTCTTATAAAAGACGTATATTTCAAATTTTTCAAAATCCGAGTAGCGGACAAAAAAGTTGTGGGAAATAAGCGTGTTAAGGAGGGTTACCTGCTTTGTTTATCTCCTTTTCTCTCTTTCTCTGGCTTGTATCCATTCGGTCCCATACAGCCTACTGTTTAAAGACGCTTATCCCCATCCAGGTTTCAATTTCTTCCTGGCGAGCGATAGCGAGGCAACATTGTATGAAGAAATTCGGCTTCGCCGGAGACATTTTTCTATCGAAACATTTACAAATTTAGCCTGCTGTCAAAAACATGTTAAACAAAATTGTTAGCTCGCTACCGCTCGCCAGGAAAAAATCGACACCTGGATGGGGATAAACGTCTTAAAACAGTAGGCTGAATGGGGCCGAATGGATACAAGCCAGAGAAAGAGAGAAAAGGAGATAAAAAAAGCCGGTGACCCCTCTTAGTACCTTGATCTATCACGCCCTCGCTAGCTCAGGGGGTTATATATCGGGGTATGTAGTTCAATCCAGATTCACTTATCGTGCTGGATTCTGGGATTATTATGTTGTTTTCGTCATTTCGAACTAATTTTCGGTTTTGATAGGTTAGGATAGTCTAATATATTTATTTCACTCCCAAAACCAAACACCTCCCAATGAAATTAACGAAAGCATGTGCTCCACCCAGGATTCGAACTTGGATTACCACATACAGTTTAGGTTACGAGCTACGTAACTTCCCAAATTTGACTAATTCCTTGAACGTGACGATAGTGCGTTGTTATGTGTGCGATTAGTTTGCTTAGGAAACAGATTAACTTGCTCATGTAGTAATGTACACTCTATGTGGTGGATTGTGTTCTTTTATTTCATAAATTTCATTTTAGTAAGCGTTGTTTCCACATAGCGATTTTGATAATTTAATTTGACTTTATATTGTCCTTGTCCCAATTTTGGTTTGTTTAGTTTGCAAGTTTTAAATTTTAATTTAGGTTATGATAGGTTACAAGCTACCGTAGATCATTTATAACTCATTTTAGGCTATAATAGGTTAGGTTATGAAAGGTTACAAGCTAAGCCTTTTATAACTTATAGGCTATGATAGGTAAGGTTTGTTTAAGTTTTAATCTACATCATTTAAAGCTCATTTTAGGCTATGATAGGTTAGCTTAGTTTAGGTTTCAAGCTACATCATAGGCTATGATAGCTTAGCTTAGTTTAGGTTTCAGGTTTTCGACATTTAAAGCTCATTTTAGGCTATGGTAAGCGTTAGTATAGGTTTCACTAAGATGGAAATAGGCCTAATCCTTAACTCACTCTGTACCGGTGACGTCTTTGTTATCATAATCTGGCAAATATTAGACGATGTTATTCAGCTTAAGAAGGACATCTATCCATGAAAAAGGCTACATACTATCTCAATCAATACTTTTAGCTACCGGTACCCTATACCCTTCAAGCCTAAGCTTTATATAACCGTCTAAATGTAGCTGAAAACAAATTTGAAATACGGGGTTTAAATCAGACGATTATGCCTAAAAATAATCCCACAAGATACTGTAGTGTTGGAAACCTCTCGTCCAGAAATATGTATAGATAAGCTCTCTCTCGCAACCATAATCTTCTAACTAACAGAAGTGATTCGTCCCGTCATTGAAATTAGTTGTAGCTAAGGGGAGATGGGTCGCTTTTCTGCCCCCCCCCCCCCCCCCCCTGTAATTTTGAAAGAACCGGCCTTCGGCCGGGAATTTTGTTGAGCTACCGAAAAATGTACAAATTAATCTAGAAGGGGGATCTAATGGATGTCTTGTTTTAAGTTTGATGGAGGTCTAGGGAGGAAACTAATAAAAAAATAAAAAATACATAAATAATCAAATAAATAGGCCCATCTCCCTTTAATTAAACCTTTCAGTACGGATGGCGCTCCTATCCATTATATTCGGGATAACAATAAGGGGCAGGTAGTCGCTTTTGCTGTACCCCCTTCTCCCTCATGTTTAGCATATTAGTTTTGAGATTTTATGACGTTCGTTCCGTTACTTTGGAGTTTTTGAGACCTTTCACCTCATTTCTTTGTCATTATTAAGACCAATAGTGCCATTTAAGAGTCATCTTTTTCTGGCGAGCGACAGCGAGCCTGCAATTTTAGAAGGAATCGGCCCTCGGCCAGGACATTTTCTACCGAAAAATATACAAATTTATCTTGAAAGGGGGTCTAGTTTTTTTTTTTTAAAGCTTGATGGAGGTCTACGGAGGAAACTCGAAGATAAATTAATAAATAAATATATAGACCAACAAACAAGTACTACCCCCTTAAGCGATTTCGTTCCGATTATTATAAAAGACGTCTCATAGCCACGAGGTTCATGACTACCTCGCGTATTTCCTTCAGTATACGCGTCTTCAGTCTTTACAGTCTGGCTAACAGTAGAGGCTATTATTAAGCTAACAAACAAAAAAGCCTCCCGTAGTCAAAGAATTAACCCTTTCAAGATAGGAAGACGCTTTTATTCCTTTCATTTTTGGCTGCTAGTAGCCGATTTTATTCAGCATAGGAAGGAGTTGTGGGAGTAAGAAGGTTAATTGTGATAAAAATATACCCGTTTAATTGCTAGGGAGCCTTCCAAACCTGAGTAAAATCGTCAAAGGTTAGCCAGAATAAAGTGAACAAGCGTCTTCGATTATTGGAAGTTACAATGGCTTGTTTGTTTTTTTGGTATATTAATTTAATTATTCCTCAATTGTTTAGTTTCCTCGCTAGACCTCTATCAAGCTTTGAACCCCCCCTCCCCTTTCAAGATAGATTTGTACATTTTTCGGTAGAAAAATGTCCCTCTTACCATTTCAGGCTCGCTAGGAAAAAAACGACACCTAAATGGCACGAAAGGTCTTAAAATTGACAACGAAATGGGGCGAAAGGTGTTAACATCGCCAAACTAATGGGCCGAACTTCTTATAATTTCAAAACAAATGTGGCTTAACACGAGGGAGAAAGGGGTCCAGAAAAACGAACCATCCCCCCTTAAAGATGGTAGATTAGATTCAGCGTAAGGAAAATACTAAACTGATGTTCCAACTCTTGACGGTCAGGCGTACCGTACGCCAGCATCCCCCCCCCCCCCCCCTCCCACGCATTACACCCTCTGACGTCAACAGGATAAGGTTGAGGGAAACACGCAATATAAGAACAGGCAATCTAGTAGAATATAATTATATATGAATATATATATATACATATATTATTATGTTCCTTCCAACAACCAACTATACTCCTAAAATCGATTAATGAAATTTACAAACACATGTGGCAGTCCGTGGATTCGAATCCAGGATGCTCACACCGAAAATCAACACCTTATGCATCGCACCACGAAGACAGTTAAAGAATGGTGGACACTGCCTACGATTTATTATGCAACTTCGAATCCTGCATATCAATCTAAGCATGTACACACATCCCAACTGCAACTCACGTAGGCTATGCATATGTGAATGGAAAGAGCAATTAATGGGGCCTTAACCACTAGGGAAGTCCTCTCGATAAATTACTCCTGAACCAATATCAATTATTATGTTCCTTCCAACAACCAACTATACTCCTAAAATCGATTAATGAAATTTACAAACACATGTGGCAGTCCGTGGATTCGAATCCAGGATGCTCACACCGAAAATCAACACCTTATGCATCGCACCACGAAGACAGTTAAAGAATGGTGGACACTGCCTACGATTTATTATGCAACTTCGAATCCTGCATATCAATCTAAGCATGTACACACATCCCAACTGCAACTCACGTAGGCTATGCATATGTGAATGGAAAGAGCAATTAATGGGGCCTTAACCACTAGGGAATATTATAGGGAATATTGAATATATTATATATATATAATATATATATACAGGTATATATATATATATATATATATATATATATATATATATATATATATATATATATATATACTGTATATACACACAGTCCATGCTTTAATCAACTCTACCACGGAGTGATAAAGGATGCTTAACCTTTTCCTATTTACATTAAGGAGAATGGAAATTCTATTTGGAGAATGGAGTTCCCAGAATATAAATAGGTTAAATATCCTTTATCACGTCGTGCTAGAGTTGGAAAATCGTCCTGAGAGTATATTATATATACCGGTATATACTGTATATGTATATGTATATATATATATATATATATATATATATATATATATATATATATATATATATATATATATACCGGTATATATATAGGCTATATATATATATATATATATATATATATATATATATATATATATACTGTATATACCGGTACAAAGGGGTCGCGAAATATTCCCCCATGGGAAAATTCTGTGTATTGCCCATAGGGTATTCCTATATTATTTAATCTGCATTCCTATATATATATTTGATCATCTGCATCTGTATATAAAAACATAGGAACATAAGAAAATGGGAGTCTGCAGAAAGCCGATTGGCCCACGCAAGGCAGATCCCTGTCACACCCAACCCTAATTATAAGGCCTAGTTATAAGCCCAGCTCACTAACACCATTTGGACTGACCTCACCAAAACGGTCAGAGGTCAGAAAACGGGGGTCTGGAGAGAGCCGATTGGCCCACACCTGACAAATCCCCCTCACACCCAAATCATCTCGTCCACATGCCTATCTAATTTTATCTTAAAACTCCCTATCGTTCTTGATCCCACTATAGCACTTGGTAGCCTATTCCACCTATCTAAAACTCTGTTGCCAAACCAATATTTGCGTACCGGTATATCTTTTCTGAAACGAAATGTATCTATTTGTTCGAGTTCTTTCGCTATCACTGAGCTTTAGTACATTCTTCATGTCCCCTTTATTAATCCCACTAATCCACTTGAACACCTCTATCATATCCATTCTAACTCTGCGTCTTTCTAACGAATGTAAGCCTAATTTCTTAAACCTTTCTTCATACGGAAGATTTCTAATATTATGGATATTTTTTGTCATTCTACGTTGTACGGTACTCTCTTCAATGAAGCTATGTCCATTTTGTAATAAGGACTCCAATATTGAACAGCATAATCTATATGGGGTCTCACTAATGACATGTAAAGCTTTAAGATAACATCAGCAGTTCTGTTACACTCCTAGAGATGAATCCGAGAATCTGTTTGCCTTGTTACAAACGCTTATACACTGTTTTCTAGGCTTCAAATCATTGCTAACAAACACACCTAGATCTTTCTCACAGTCTGAGTTTTCTAATTCCATATTAGCTAATTTATATTTAACATTTGGGTTTAATTCTAGTTTCGCTTTCACAGCATACTCATAAATTTCTATGGCTACTTTAGAGTTGTCATATACCATACTTAATTCCTATATATGTCCAAAGCGGCGGAAATACATTATAAGGAATTATACCTACTGTAAAAAATAAAAAAAAATCTCCCCATATGCGGCACCATAGCTATTACATAATACTAGGTTAGGTTAGGTAAGGTTGTTAGGTTAGGCTAATGTCGTTAATGTAGTTTATTATCATTATATTACGTCTTTAACCCAGCAATTTCCCTGATCGTCATAGTTGGTCGGGAGGCTATGCCTTTACAACGGCGCCTCCCTTTTGTCGCTGTGTACGTGAAACTAGAAGTTTACCAAGATTTGTATGCATCTTCCCTATCTTTAATACCTTGCATTTGTCAATGTTAAACTTCATCTGCCAATTTACTGACCATTTGTGTAAGGTATCTAGATCCCTTTGGACTCTGGAGGCACTCTATATCGCTATCTGAATCAATTTTTCTCCCCATTTTGGTATCGTCTGCAAATTTACTTATCCTACTAGTTATACCGGTACCTAAATCAAGGTCATATATGTATATACCGGTAACAAACAAAAGAGGACCCAATACAGATCCCTGGGGGACACCACGTTTGACTGCTCCCCATTCTAACTTAGTGCCATTTATGCGGACTCTCTGCTTCTTACCAATTCGCCATGACCCAATCCATCCCAACAACGACCCACCTATTCCATGTGCTTCAAACTTTCTCATCAATCTCTCATGAGAGACTCTGTCGAAAGCTTTACTTTACTTTACTTTATGGTAACCCAGGTTTGAATCCCGGTGGATCACATGCTTGCCGTCACTAATTTCTTTGGGAGGTGTTTGGTCTTGGAGTAAAATAAATAAAAATAAATTCTTCAGCTCTCTCTTGCAAATACACAGGAATTCCCTATGGGGAAATGTTTCTCGACCGGTCTGTATATATATATATATATATATATATATATATATATATATATATATATATATATATATATAATTATACACACACACACAGAAAGAGAGCGCGAATGAGTGATGCAGCTCTTTAATCACAAACCTTTAACAGTTTACAAATTTACTATGTTTTACTACGGTAAATTTACTTTTAAAATAGGCTATATAAAATACAATTCACACAAAGGATATGTTCCTATAAAATACAGCCCGGGACATAATAATACAGGAGTAGGCTATCAAAGATCTTTACCACTTTACCCATATACTTGTGAATCAATCATCAGTAACATCAAAAAGTCTAGCTACTGTTTCCGGTTTAGTTCAGCCTTCCATAAAACTTTTCCCAGTTACCACTTATAGCCACAGCTAGAGTAATTTCGCATAACTCTCGGTTTAGTTCAGTCTTCTAGATCTGAAATTAAATACATCCAACGATATATCCCCCACATACAATTTCAGAACTGGAGAAACATAACTTGGCTACTCCAATACTCCATTTATGATTTCCTCTACTTAGCTTAGTAACCCTAGTTCAACCTTTTATACCGTGATTGTTGTATATTCCTTAAACTCCTAAAAGAAGAATTAGCTTCGGTGCAGTTAGTTAGAGAAACATCACTTAACTAATCAATTCACGACTTCAACTTAGTTCAACCAGATATAGTTCATAAATTATCATATTACTAGTTCAACCTAATTGATATACATTCCTCAATATATTCCCGACATAAAAGTTAGCGTGGGTTCAGGGTTGAGTCCTACATCCATCATACATATGGTCAGAAGTGGTGGTGTTTTACAGAGTTAACTCTCACTGTGTCGTAACTGGGTCCTACACCACTCGGCTCATTGGACACCTCGACGATATTTATTTTCGTCTCTAAACTGAACCAGTCAAACTTAGCGTAGAATTTACATAACTGGGCTTCGTAGAGCGTTGGTTTATTAACATTGGGTGATATTATATTATATTAGTGTGGATCATAATAGTATGATTATTTTGTGTAAGAATGAGGAACGAAATGTTTGACGCGACGAAGCGGCAAGGCGACCCATGCCATTCATCACTGGCCTCACGACTCGCCTTTTAAACACTTTCCCTATCGTTATAGCAACATGCCGCATTGCTGGCCTGCACTGCTCTTTCACTGGAGACTCCATGAATGATTACTATACATGAATTACACTGTAGGAATTGGAGTAATGTGTGTGTGAACTAAGTTCTAAGCAAAACAATGATCATGAGGGTGTAAGTTTATGTTGATGTAGAAGACAGGGGTTGTTCATTAATTATATCATTCTACCGCCTGAAACGCGTATTTTAAAACTAATATAAACTTAACTACAAGAAACAACGATAACACTTTTAAGCTATTTTGAGTAACAAAGCCTCAGAATTAGCCTAAGACCGAACACAAAATAAGACTGTACCAAGCGTTATGGGGAAAAATTACGTGTTGCAAAACTGTATTAATATACGGAATATATTACGCATGCATGCGAAAACTGTGCTTACCTGTCCTAGATTATTAAATCCATTGTCGGTGGCAATTTCATTGGCGGCTTGAACACCATCGGGTATGTGAACAGCAAACTGATTGTGATATACTACGTTATCATTGGAATTATCATGGTTATTTCTCGCTTGTGCTCTACCATAACAGCACAAAAGTGTGGCTGCAACAGCCACAAGGTTAAGTAGTTCTGTCCGGGTCATGGCTTGGCACTATAGAGCTAACGTGTGCACCACTGACATGACAAGCTAAGACTGGCTCGGGCTGTCAGCTGGTACTCTGTCCAACACTCTCCATTTCACTGAGTGGTTCACTGGGTGGCCGCTAGGAGCGTGCGCGTACCAAAACAAATCATTATCTTGACCATTTTCTCTTCTCCCGTTTTCTGTTCACAGGGCTAACTACAGAGTTTGTATGCCGGTTGTAATCTTGACAAGGTTATTTATATTTTACGTTGTGTGACCCTCATTGGCATAGCTTTTAGCTTTGGTTTGGAGGTCCGCATAGGGATGCTCACGGGTGTCGGGTAGCATGACAATTAAGGAATGTGAGCAGAGTCTAGGGTTATGGGATGGATAATTATGATCACAGTCTAGGATTATGGTATCAATTATTATGCTAAGAAATGCAATACATGGTGAATTTTGGTGATCCTAGCTTTAAGAGTATCAAAAGTAGGTTTGCATAAAATAGAAGATTATTCCAGTCTTGGGTGCTGAATAGACCTACCGAAATATATGAATGCTTGCTCGATAAGTGTTGTATTTAAGTTTCAGTTATAGATAATTCATGCAAAACAATATTTTCCAAGTACTCAAGACTTTATTACTAAAAGATAACTGTCTCCATCTTAGGTACAGAGGCATATAAGCAAAGCTCCATATATAATTGTATTTATATAGGAATTTGGAATCACTAACAATTTATATATATTTCAGATGTTAATTTTATGTAATCTTGACTTAAATGTGACTATTCAAGCATATCAGCAACACAATTCAAAATAGTTATAATAGAGTTGAAAAGGCCATAATGACAGCCTTTATAACAGTAGCCTATGTATTTCACTCCAATACTGTGACGCCAATATATCCGCTGCTAAGGTATTTGTGACACTTTCTTAACCCATACTGTACCAGTGACGTTCTTTTCATTACATTCTGGCAACTATTAGACGATTTTAATCAGTTAAAAAATTGCCTCCAACAATCAACAGGCTTCGATCTATCTCACCTAACCTTTTTTACTACCACAAATCCTTTTTAAGCTACACAGAATCATCTAAATATAGCTAGAATAAAATTAAAAAGACGTTGCCGGTATAGAGTGGGTTAAGGGAGGATTGGCGTATTTATTTGCTTAATTACTTATATTGTTTTATTAGTTATTTTATTTTCCTCCATTTATCTCCATTAAGCTTAAAAATAACACCTCAATAACCCCCTTCAAGAAAAGTTGTAAATTTTTCGGTAGAAACATTTCCCAGCCAAAGGCCGGTTCCTACTAAAATACAGGCTCGCTTTCGCTCGCCAGGAAAAGATTGACACCTGAATGGCATGAAATGTTTTAACATTGACAATGAAATGGGGCGAAAGGTGTTAAAATCGCCAAACTAATGGGGCGAACGTCTTATAATCTCAAAACCTATGGGGCTAAACACGAGGGAGAAGGGGGTTCAGGAAAACCAATAATCTCCTCTTAACCCATTCAGTATGCGATGCTGCTTTTCTTAATTATATTTTGCTCATTAGACGAACTTAAGAATATATTGTGGGAGTTTGAGAATTTAATGATATAGATATTACCCTGTTGATTCCTAAATATCCTTCCTAAATAGCATAAAATCGCCTATGATGACTAAAATAATATGTGAAGTAGCGTCATAGGTACTCAAGGGGTTAAGGGGGCCCACCTAATTTTGTTTTCTCTCTCTACCTCTCTCTCTGGGTTGTATCCATTCGGTCCCATTCAGCTTACTGTTTTAAACGTTTATCCCCATCCAGGTGTCGATTATTTGCTGGCGAGCGATAGCGAGTCAGCATATTTTGTTAAATGTTTTTGACAGCAGGCTATGTTTGTACATTTTTCGATAAAAAAAATCTCCGGCGAAACCGGATTTCTCCAAACAATGATGGCTCGCTATCGCTTGCCAGGAACAAATCGACACCAGGATGGGCATAAACGACTTAACTGAATGGGGCCGAATTAATAAAAGCTAGAGAAAAGGAGAGAAAAAGTGCAGGTGACCCCCCTTAAGCTAGCTACATATAACCACTGTGATGAGTGACAAATTAAAGTATCGGAATAACTTTAACACCGCTGCCTCGCCTTGCAACAGACAGAAAAGTTTCCCCAGTTGAACACCGGAGATAGATATATTGTATCTCATAATGTATGATAAAATTGGGTTAGAAGTATACATATATATATATATATATATCCATGCTCTAAGGTTACGGACACACTTACAGCTCATAATTTAGAGTGTCAGTCTCTTATGTATTACAAAATTATAGCTCTTCTCTGTGTCTCTTCACACCCAAGTAATCCACTTGCCATTAAGGGGACAGTCGTTATTTGTTTGGGTCTATTTATTTATATATTCATATTTTTTTTAGTTTCCTCCCTAGACCTCCATCAAACTTAAAAAAACATCCATTATATCCCCCTGCGAGATTAATTTGTACATTTTTCGGTAGAAAAATTTCACGGCCGAAGGTCGGTTCCTCCTAAATAACAAGCTCGCTACCGCTCCCCTGGAAAAAAATCGACACCTAAAGGGCAGGAAAGGTTTTAATATTGACAACGAAATGGGGCGAAAGGTCTTAAAATCGACAAACTAATGGGGAAAACTCCTCAAAATCTCAAAACTAAGTGGGATAAGCATGAGGAAGAAAGGGGACCAGAAAAACGGCCCATCTCCCCTTAAGATACAGATTTGTGCATAAGTTGAATGATATCGTCTTGGTATCTTTAACACGAGAAAAAAAATCACACTCACATAATTGGAGTAATTGACCACTTGCGAGATTCAGTCTATAAGGAAGTTGAATCAGTAGACATTTTGCAGAATTACATCCTATAGCATGGTTGTAGTCCGTTAATTAATACACACGATCGAATTCAATGTACTTTTTATCCATCGGAGAGCTATATTTTTATTGCATTTCTGTCTACTTATTATTTTACAGATCCAACTTCCTTATAGCCTGAAATTCGCATGTGGTCAATTGAGACAGTTTTCAATGTCGCCATCAAGTTACACACAGTTTAGCAATACGAGTAATTCACAGTTAGTCGGAAATATTAGTAACACGGGGTTACATGGATCGTGACACCACCGTTCTAGATGGTCTGTCATCGAGGGTGTCATGTCACGAACCTTTGTCAACCTGAGTGACTGGCAGGAGGTGTAGGGGAGGTACTGTACGCTTCACAACACAGGGAGGTGCAGGGGAGGTACCGTACACTTCACAACACAGGGAGGTGTAGGGCAAGTACTGGACACTTCACAACACAGGGAGGTGTAGGGGAAGTACCGTACGCTTCACAACACAGGGAGGTGCAGGGGAGGTACCGTACACTTCACAACACAGGGGGGTGTAGGGCAAGTACTGTACACTTCACAACACAGGGAGGTGCAGGGGAGGTGCCGTACACTTCACAACACAGAACTTGGACAACGGCTCACTCTAACTCTCCCAGTGTACCAGGACGCATTATTTAATTTTATTCTGGCAATAATTAGACGATTTTATTAAGATAAAGAAGGAAAAATGGCAGTCTTCCAAACCTAGAGTTCCTTCCTAAACTGCATAAATTCGTCTAATTTTAGCTAGAACAAACTAATAAAACGTCTCCAAATCCTCAAGGGGTTAAAAACCATCTCAGGGACTTCGACCAAAATTAATATCAAGCATTTGATAATAGGGAAGTAAGAGGTGAATTACAGTAGAGAAGTTTAAGGGGGGATGGGTCGTTTTTTCTGGTCCCCCTTCTTCCTCATGTTTAGCCCCATTAGTTTTCAGATTTTATGATGTTTGCCCCATCGGTTTGTCGATTTTAAGTACAAATGACCACATGTATTTTGTACCCACTCCGTGTATTTTCAACTGGCGGTAAATTGAATCCCTTGACAGCTAATGTTTCGATAGTTAATGGAAAATATGAAATTAATATGTCTCTGCATCATACTAAGACCAAGTTTATATAATTAGCACCATATGTCACTACAAAATCCTCAAAATAGCTGATAAATCATGATGGGAGCCTTACAATTTACCTTTAGTCGAAAAGAAACAGACTATAGTGTAGTTTGTTATTCAGCATGCAGTTGGTGCATATGATCATTAACGGTTTTAAAACAAACTATTTGTGTAAGTCAATCGTATTATGTTTACGTAAATACGTACACCACGGAGTGAATACGAATTCGAATATCATCAGTGTTGGCCTCCATAGTTGTCTAGTGAGCATACTGATAAACAAGAATGCCCAGTCTAGCCCGTATCTCCGCCGTGTGGGCATGGCATACCAGAGCAAGTGTTTTCCAAAGTCATCCAAATTGTTCGGAATTGTCGACTTGTTGACTTGAATTGTACCGAGTGGTCAAGGTCGAATTTAGTCAAGTGGTCGAATTGGGTTTATCAGTCAAACTAAGGTTGAATTTGGTCTAAAGATTGAGTTTGGTTTGTGAGGTTGAATTTGGTTGAGAGGTTGAATTTGGTCGAGAGGTTGAATTTGATCGAGAGGTTGAATTTGGTAGAGTGGTTTAATTTGGTCGAGAGGCTGAATTTGGTCGAATAGTTAAAATTGGTCGAGTGGTTGAGTTTGGTCGAGTGGTTGATAAAACAGTCTAATTAGGTCATAATGGCATGTTTTAATCTTCTACGTTAATCCCACAGTTAGGGTCATCTAATCATAACCAATATTTTTTATGAAGTACTTAGGTAGTCCAATATACTTAACAGTGAATATCGTGATTACCGTAGCGAGTACTTCAGCGGAGGTAAATATCAGTGATTATACTCCGTTTCATTTCATCTGACGGTAAATTCAATCCCTTAGCAACTGATATATCGATAACTAACGGGAAAATATGAACTTAATATGTCTCTGCTTCATATTAGTGACAAGTTTTCATACTTAACAACCGATTTCGTTACAAAACCTGCATAATAGTGGAGTAATCAAGATGAAAAGATAGCAATTTACGGTCAGATGTAATGAAACAGGGTATATATTGCTTATTAATGACAAGTACACAATATGGTGGTAGTTGTCCAGTGTAAGGATGTCGCCATACAACACACCCACCCTCAGTGTATTCTCGTAGGTCTCGCCCTCACCCTACACTCTACAACTAACCTTGGCGACACACACGCACATACATACACATATGCGCAAACATATGCACGAATGCACATTGGTAATGCACACCGTATGCATACAAGCATATGGAATATCTATGATATACTGTATATATATATATATATATATATATATATATATATATATATATATATATCTTTCTAATCTCTCAGTGGGGTTCGAATCGCCGACCGTCAGGACTATAGCCGACGCTTTAATCAACTACATTGGGAGCGTTAATCAACCATTGGGAGCGTTTAAGAGCACTGAATCTGTACTCACTGGAACGTAGAAGAGAACGTTACCTAATAATATACACGTGGAAAATCGCAGAGGGTTTAGTACCAAACCTACATACTCCGATAGTCATGAAATTCAGTGATAGGAGAGGCTGGGAATGCGAAATCCCCCGGATGAATAACAGGGGTGCTATGGGCTCTCTGCGAGAGGGCTGGTTATCACACAGAGACCCACGTCTCTTCAACAAACTCCCACGGCGAGTAAGAGACATGAGGGACATCTCGTTAGACAACTTCAAGAGAGCCCTAGATGTCGAACTGCAAAAAGTGCCAGACGAGCCCATCCTCGCAAGGGAGCGAGCTGTCGCTTCAAACAGTCTACTGCACCAAATCACCACCCATAACGAGGGGCGTCACGCTCCTTGGTGCCGCTAGAGGAGCAGCGAACACATCCAAAGGTATCCAAAGGTAAGGTACACCACGGCAGTCTATATATATATATATATATATACTGTATATATATATATATATATATAATATATATATATATATATTTTTTTTTTTTTCCCTAGCGGGGGAAGGGGAGGAAGGAAGAGGTGTGGGCGGGGAGAGGTAAAGTCAGAAATATGAAGGAAAGGAGGAGAGTAAAAGTTGGCGGGCATACCGCCTTGCTGTGTTTTTGTATAATGTGTTTTGTTTTGTTGCAAGTGGTGTGTTTTTAGTGTTCTTCTTGTGTAGCTAGCTAAAAACTATGTGTTTGACTTAATTTTAGTTTGATACTTTATGTCTTATTTAAGTTGTTTTGATATTTTTAATTTTTAAATATGTTTCTTTCTTTGTTATGATGCCTTAATAGATAGGTTCAGGTTCTATTATGTTATTTATTATTTTGAGACTGCTTGGGAACCATTTGTGAAATTGCCTTTCTTCTATTACTTCTTGGTCTTCTTTTATTTTCTCTAATGTTGGGTCCTCTAGATTGTCTAAATGTGCCCATATTTTTTTAGCTTGATTGTGAAGCCGGATGTTAAGTGGAAGTGTGTTTGTTGCCTCGTGTATTTGTCGTGTTGTCATTGTATAAGGATATGTCTGATTTGTGGCAAATCTTAGTGCTTTGTTTTGTATTTTTTGTAGTTTCCTTAGTTGCGTTCTACTTAGTGTGTGAGTTGGAATTGGTGGATAATCAAGAATAGGTAGTATTATTGCTTTTACAAGGTGGGTTTTAATTTGTGTTCCCATTTCCCTAAATCTATATAGTTTATGGAGGGCAACATTGGCTTGTTTCTTTCTTTCTGTTGCATGTTTTATATAGCCTGTGGTGCTTATATGAAGTCCTAAGATTTTACCTGCATTTTTATTTTCAATTATTTCTTGGTTTATTATAATTTGTTCCTTATTTTTTACTGCAAGTTGAATTATTGTGAATTTATTAGTGTTTGTTTTTATATTCCATTCTTTTTCATAGTTGTTAATGATTTCTGCTTCTCTTATTGTTTTTCTTGCCATTATTGCCCTTGATGGTCCTGCGTATCCTACAATCTGTGTTATATCGTCTGCGTATGAAATGTTTGTGCCTGTTTGTGAAGGTGGTGTATCTGAAGTGTAGTTTATGAAGAGAGGTGGAGAGAGACCTGATCCCTGTGGGACCCCACAGCCAATTGTAAAACTGTCACTCAGGGTTGATTTGATTTTTACTTTTGCTTTTCTGTCGTCTAGGAAATTACAGAGTAGTTTTTCTATTATTATTGGTAAGTTTAAATTGAGGATTTTTAATTTCAATCCTAAGTGCCAGACTTTATCAAAGGCTTTTGAGATGTCCCTCAGGATGATGTGGCATTGTCCTTTGTAGGCTTTGTTGTTGGCAACTAATTCAGTAGCTAGTGCTAATGCATGAGTTGTTCCTCTTCCTTCTCTGAATCCGAATTGTGTGTTATTGTATAGGGTGTTTGTGTTCATGTGTGTTCTGAGTCTTTTGTTTATGACTTTTTCCAAGATTTTTCCAGGTACTTCAAGTAGAGATATTGGCCTTTGGTTTTCAGTGTAGTGAGGGTTTTTTCCGGGTTTGGGGATTAATCTTATGATGGCTTCTTTGATTTTTTTTGGAAAGTAACCTGCTGATAGGGAGGCATTGAATATTTCTTGTAATCTTGTTATTGCTGAGTTGGGGAGATTGATTAGGATTGTTTTGTTAATATTACTTTGTCCTGGGCATAATTTTTTTCATTTTCTTAATTATTTCTTGTATTTCTATCGTTGTTAGCGGTCTAGTGAGTGGGTCATTGATGTCGAGTCTGTCTGGGTTGGCTGTTTGATACGGTGTGATTCTACTGTATGTAGGTTTCCTTGCATGTAATCTCTTATTCTGTCGTATTGTGGTATTTCTTCTTCGTCTTCTTCGTTTAAAATTGACTCCCAGTATTGTTTGTGTATTTTTGCTTGATCTGTGTGAGAGTAGATTTTGTTCCCTTGGTTATCTATTGTGTAGTTAGCTTCATGAGAGTCATGTCCTTGGAGGGCTTTTAGTTTTCTCCAAAATGTTGCCGGATCATTGTAGGTGTTTGCTGTTTCCATGATCTTATTTGACCACATTTCAGTATGTTCTTGTGTCATAGTATTTTGTAGTGTTTCTTGGAGTTGTTTGTATTGTCTGTACTGAACGTATGTCCATCCATATATCTGGGCTTGTTGTCTTAGTGTATTGTATTGTATTTGTGTGTTTTTTGTTTGTTGACTGAATCTAGTACTGTGTAGTATTTTGTTGCATGTTTTCGGGATGTGAGTATTTGTGGTGTTTTGTATTATACTGTACCAGTCGTCGAGTGCATCTTCTATTTCGTCTAGTGTCCCTGTATCAATGTTATTTGTCTCTATCAGTTTGTTGTCAATTTCGTTTTTAAAGTTTTCCCAGTTTGCTGCATTGAAGTTTGGTCTTGGAGGTGATGGTATGATAATGGGTGACGTTGAAATGGTTGCTACTATGGGGACATGGTCACTTGGTGTCAAGGGGCCGGGTGCTAGGTGTATGTTGTGGAATGTTTTGTTGTTTGTAAGTACTATGTCTGGAGTTGTTGATGAGTTTATGGCATGGAAGGTTGGGAACTGTGGTCCAATGTGTCTTACTAGTCCTCTTGTAATCATTTGTCCAATTTGTCTTCCTACAGTATTTTGGGTTCTTGTATTGAGAGTAGGGTGCTTTGCATTTAGATCTCCCATTAGGTAGACTGTCCCGGGACGTTCATTCTGAATAATTTATAAAAGTCAGGGGTTGGGAGGAAAGGCCTTCTAGGGGGAAGATAAACAGTTGCTATAATTATTTTTCCTGTTGTTGTTTGAATTTCAACCGCAAGAAGGTCAGATATGAAATCATCATATATTTTGTGGATTAGGTTGTTTTTAATAGCAATGGCTGTGCCGTCTGAGGGTGTGTTAGTTGGGTTTTTTATATGAGTTTTGAAGCCTTGTATTTTTAGTGAATCTCCATCTGGTACTCCATGGCTGTTTATTAGTATTATGTGTGGGTCTATAATTTTGTATATATTATTTAGTGAGTGTCTTCGTCCTCTCCAATTGAGTACATTGTGTTGAATTATTTTTAGGGTATCTATTGTTGTTTTCTACCGTATCTTGTTGTAGGAGGGGTGAGTGGAGGGGAGAGAGTAGATTTGGTCTTCTTTTGTTTCTTTATTTGTTTGATTTGATTGAATTGATTTTGTTGGATGAGTTTGTTGACTAAGTTGCTGGCTATTCTTGGGTTCAGTTGTCCATCTTTGCTATAGGCTATGGTTGTTTGGTTGTTCAGGTCCTCTTGTAGTTGTTGTTGTTGGTGTGGGTTAGCGAGTTGGTTGTATGTTTCATTGTTAGTTGTTTCGAGAGTTATGGGTGATAGTGGTTCTTCTATTATGGGTAGGTTATCATCTTCACTGTCTTGTGTTTCTTCATTTTCATAGTGGTTTATTAATGTTGTTTCTTCTTGGTGGTCTTGGGTTTGTTGGTCTTCACTGCTTTGGGTATTGGTCATGGTAGGGATTTCTTGATGTTGGATGAGCTTGGATATCTCCTTTATTTGTTGCTGATGGTTAATTAGGTTAGCATTTCTAGTGATTCTTGTTGTGTGACTTTTGGGAGTTTGACAGGAGGTAGGTTGTTCATTTTCAGGAGCATGTCGTATTCATCATTAAAGTTGTTTTGTTCTGCAGCGTTCCTTAAGTGAGCAAAGTGCATTAGGGGGATGTAGAGTTGAGAGTTTCCCTGGTGTGCTGTGGATTGTTGAGCTTGTGGTTGGTGAGTGTTTGGTTTGGCTGCTATTTGTGCATAGTTGAGTTTATTCTTTTCTCTGTTTTCCTTTTGTTTCTTTTTCACTATCTCCTTTCTTTTTCCGCACTTCATTGCTAGGGTCCTGTGATTGTCCCCGCAGTTTATACATTTTTTGCTTCCTTGTGGTGTGCATTCCTTCCATGTGTGTCCTATGGAGCTGCATTCAGAGCATATATTGTATTGATCTCCCTTTTTACAATTATAGGTGGGGTGGTCATCGAGGCTGTAGCACTTCATACAAGTTTCTACATGGATATATTCTTCTTGTTGGATGTTCCTCTTTGGTATTGTTAGGTGGAAAAGCTTCAGCCTTTCCTTTGCTTTTTCTGCCATCTTCACATCTGAGAATTCAAGTTTTAGAAAGTGGTTTCCAAACTTTGCAACGTGCTTGATTTCTAGGTGTTGTTGTACCCTTTCTAGTTCGATTTTGATGTCTTCTGGGCCATTTTGGAGAATATGTTCATCAATATTGGAGCATATTATGCATCTTTTGGCTTTGATGTGGGGTGGGAGGATTGGAGTGAAACCCTCATTCTCGAGGGTTTCCACTAATGGGTGGGTGAGGAGAAGGTCAGTGTCATTGTCTGAGAGTGTTGATATGATGAGAATGTCATTGTGATGGGTTATTTTTGATACTTGGATGTTTGCTGGTCCTACTACTTCTAGAAACTTTAGTTTGCATTGGCATCATTATTTCTAACTTTTATTTTAACCCTAGTCATTTTGAATCATTATTGGCCCCCTGCCTACCTACATAACAGGAACTTATCTATTGGCTAAGATTGCCTTCCCCTTCCAGCTATATGAAAGTCGTAGGAGGTTCTTTGCCGTTCCTGTTATTCCTATTCCTATGAGTGTGTTTGCCACCCTTGCCTTCTCCCTCTCCACCCTTCTAAAGGGCCCCTTTGTGCCAATGGCCGCAGGGTTCAGTTTGGGATTAGGTAGGGACTCTTGGCGAGCCTTTGTTATTTATTAAAATTATAGGGGGATAGTTTTATTTTAAATTTTCATAATTTAAGATTGAAGGTCTAGTTGTTCGTCTTGGTCGTCTCTCTCCAGGCTCCGACGAGTGGCTGGTTTGGATAGCCAATCAGGACTCAGCTCGATGTCCTCAGTCTTGTCAGAGCTTGAGTTCATATATATATATATATATATATATATATATATATATATATATATATATATATATATATATATATATATATAAGACTGCCGTGGTGTAGTTGATTAAAGCGTCGGCTATCGTCCTGATGGTCGGCGGTTCGAACCCCACTGAGAGATTAGAAACATTTAGTGACTCACTTGTATTTGTGATATATACTCAATATATATATATATATATATATATATATATATATATATATATATATATATATATATATACTGTACAATATATATACAGTATATAAATATATACTGTACAGTATAAATATATATATATTATTATATATATATATATATATATATATACTGTACAGTATATATATATACAATGTGAGATATAGATACATACACAGCGACTGGGATAACAAATAAGCTGATATACTGTGATTTTCTGTATGTTTGTCTGTTTATATATGTGAGGGAGTGTGTGAGAGAGAGAGCCAAGTTCTGGGAGAGGAGGGAAGTTACCAACCCGCCCTGAGAGCTCAAGAATTAAAAAGTTAAAATGCTAACTAATTGACCGTCTCACAAGAGCGCCAAACTTATCAACAAATTCCAGTTTTTCCTCTTTTTATCCACAGTATTGGGAAAATGTGCTCCAGTGAGTTCTTCCGCTACACGAGAAAATAATCATCATCATCATAATAACAATAATGATAATAATAATAATAATAATAATAATAATAATAATAAAGATACAGATAATAATACTAATAATACTAATAATAATAATAATACAGTACAAGTATAACAATAAAATAATAATAATAATAATAATAATAATTTTAATAATTATATTTTTTCTTATTAACTTAAGGATTGTGTGATGAAAAGAAGAGGAGGGAGAAGAGTACGAAGCAAGAGGACCTTATTTTCTTTTCTCTCCTTACTATTGCTTTAAAGCGTGTATCCCCATCCAGGTGTCGATTTTTTCCAGGCGAGCGAGGAAAGTATCGATACCTGAATGGGAAGAAACGTCTTAAAACAGTAGGCTGAATGGGGCAGAATGGATAACATTCAGAGAGAAAAGTAGGTCGGTCCTCCTAAGAGAATGTGTCATGGTGTTCTAAAAACGCTAACAGACAGATTCAAAACGGGGGGAGTGACACTCACAAACTCTGTACGACCACCCTGCTATCGGAGAATAAAACACACACACACACACACCCAAACACACACGCACACATACACATACACAGACAGACACACAGACACACACACACACGGGTCGCTGTGGTCCCGTGGTTTAAGGCGCTGTACTGTGGTCTCGCCCTGACCGCGGGGGGGGGGGGGGGAGGTTCTAGTCTCCACCAGAATCCTGAAGGTTTTTTGGCCATAGTGACGGAGAAAGTTGTATCGTGGTTCTTCCCTAACCAAGCTGCTATCAGCCTGTGTTAGTCTACACATCTTCTCACCAATACAATGTACATCTGCGTATGTACTTTGGTGGGAGGCCAGGCACCTCACGGTCGCCAAAGGTCGCATGTGACCTCGTAGTTAAGGTAGAATAAGTATTGTTCTGTACCTAGGTTTAAGAAAAACTCTGTAGATTTTCAGCTTCATAGCTGCAATGAACAATAAACCGACAATTATTATTATTATTACACACACATACACACACACACACACACACATACATACACCCACACAGACACTCGAAAGAAGATACGTTATGATAGCCACCCCATCAGCCCGATAGCACATTCCCGTAGTATAGACGGGTTTATACTATTTACATTCCTTTTAATTGCCTTGATGGTGTAATGGTTAGAGTGTTTAAAATATGTATGTGGTAACCCAGGTTCGAATCCCGGTGGATCACATGCTTTCTTTCATTAATTTATTTGAGAGGTGTTTGGTGTTGGAGTGAAATTAATACAAATTGATTATAGCAGGACGATCAAAGTACCTCTAGCCATACTCATTCTACAGTAACCATTAAATTAAAGTTAGGCGATGTAGTTGAGAGCTGGTTAAGATAGATCAGCCTCGGTTATGATAAGTTACCTTGAACGTTCTGTGGAAACAAAAAGTGCAGACACCAACAGGTCGAAACGGCCACATTCCTAAACGGCCACACTCTGAACGACCTCAACCTAAACAGCCTATGTAAGGTTAAATTATATTAGGTTAGGTTAAATTTGGCAAAGTTATGCTATGTCATGTTATCTCTTGTTAGTTTTGTTTAGGTTAATTTGTTATTTTAAGGCTGTAGCCGTTTTAATTATGGCCTGTTAAAAGGGTGGCCGGTTAGGAGTGTGGCCGTTTTGAGAAGAACCCGTCCAACTTTCGGGAATATGTGCTTTGATACCCACCCACTTATAAGACGGTTTGTTATCTTACAAGATACAGGAGCTGTCAGAAGTTATGACACACGCCTCTACAACTTTAAGCTTACAAAAGAAAACAAATTTTCAACACAAACATATGCAATAACACAAAAAGATGGCTGGCCAACTAACCAGCAGGCAGATGTGCTAATGTAACATTTGCTGGCCAGCCATCGAATACCAGAAATTTCACGAACGGAGTCCCTCAGGGATCCATCTTGTCACCAACACTCTTCAACCTATACATGCATGACCTATCTATACCTCACACACCCCAGATACACACAGCCTCTGACGCAGACAACATATCAATCATATGTACACATTGAGACACAAACACAGCCGCAGAACTCCTTCAACCGTACCTCAACACACCACACAATTGGTTCCCTACAAACCGACTCAAACTAACCCCAGCCAAATCTACAGCGGCTCTTCTCACAGACTGGACAGCAGAACACTGCCATATCCCTCACCTCACCTTAACCCTTATTTAGCGGGCTAGGTGGTCTATTTGACCGTAGCGCCCAGCGGGTTTTTTTTTAACCCTAAATAGGGTTGTTTACGTGATCATTTTCATGCCTAAATAAGACCCAGAGCGTAAAACAAGTATATATCCCTGAAAGGGCGTAAACAGAGCTTTCCAATGACACCCGAACCATCCTTGTACGACCACTGGTTCTCTTGCAACGATCATGCAACACGAGTGCAAAAACCCTGTAATTAGGTAATTTCCCTACATAATTCCCTGTGTAGCGAGTGAGAAGAGGGGGAGGAAGTTAGAATACAGTTCAGTTGGTCCACCGCGGTGGTGGGGGACGGTCATACAGTTGCTACGCTCCTCACACCGCTCAGCTCTCTCTCTCAGCAACATTACGTGCTGAAAATGGCGCTCGACATAAGTTGTGAACCGCCACATAGTCCATATTTATTTCACACGACACAAATTGCGCGCCGCCAATTAAGGGTTAAACAATATCCCCATAACACACACACACACACACACACACACATACACACACACAAAATCCTTGGTGTAACATACAATATATCAATGTCATTTAAACAACATAATACAAGTATAATAAACAAACTGACACTAATACTAAACGCCCTCAAGGCACTTGCCACCCATACAACATTCGGAAATCAAACTAATACCACATATACAAACAATATATACGTTCAGTGATGGAATATGCTAGCCCTGCTTGTGCTTCTAACCTCACTGAAACACATCACAACACCCTACAGACAATACAGAACAAAGCCCTCAAAATTATCACTGGTAGCAAAGCTACCACACCTACAGACTACCTACACCAGGAAACCAAAGCTACCACTCCTACAGACTACCTACACCAGGAAACCAAAGTCCTTAAAATCAAGGATCACCTTGATATGAGAGGCACATAAATTCTCGCTGAGGCCTCCACAAACCAACACCACCCACTACAGTACATGGCAGAACATCCACACAAACCATGAAACATCAAAACAACACCTAGCACTAGTTATCATACACAAATATTGTCTTCACTCCCCCCTCGCCCACTCCAAGCCAGCCTCCAAAAGCATATCCATACTCAAATCACCCACCGATCCATCCAGTCACTTAAAGACAACACTCAGCTACATGCATGGCCTCCTGAAGTCCATCCCTCAGAAACCCTCCTTTCCGGTGAGGACAAAGTCCACTAGGCTGCGATGTGGGCACCATCCAATCCTTCTGCGTTATCAGAAGAGGCTGGATGACTCCGTCCAGCATACCTATCCGGGCTGAAACACAACACCGCACACTATCAAACACATTATGGAAGACTGCATAGCACACAACCACTTATATTATGCCAACAACACAATATACTGTACATTCCTTGAAGGATTTGTGGGAAAACCCGGTCTCGGCCGTGCGTGGCCTTCCTTAGGAGCTTTGGGCTTTTCGGCCAGGCAGCCTAGGGAACGACTACTACTACTATTTTTTTTTTTTTTTATTAACCACTCAGTCTGTGCATCCCCTCTTTGGACCCTAGACTAGGTCAGAATAGTCATCAAAGCGCCTGACTTCGTTGTCATTCAGCTACTTCCTATTCCGGGGTAAGCACTCAGACTCATCATCGTGGATTACTACTACTACTACTACTACTACTACTACTACTACTACTACTACTACTAATAATAATAATAATACTACTACTTTAAGACGGTATCACACGGCCTTTATTTATATGTTTATAAATTTAATATTATTTTAGTTTCCTCCCTATACCTCCATCAAGCTTAAAGAAACATCCCCAATATCGAGATAAATATGTATATTTTTCAGTAGAAATATGTCTCGGCTTTTCTTCCTTTATAATTACAGGTTCACTAGTGCTAGCTAGAAAACAATCGATACATTAATGGAACGAAATGGAACGAAATATTGACAAAGAAATGGGTTGAAAGGTCTAAAATTGACAAACTAATGGGGTGACCGTCTTAAAATATCAAAACTAATGGGGCTGAACATAAAAGAGAAGGGGGTCCAAAGGGAGAAAAAAATACCTCCCCTTAAGCCGCTCTCACAGATACGGATTTTTGCAGACATTGTGTTGGAGTCAGTCGTAAGGTACAATTGCCCAAATAAGTGATGTCGCGGTATCAAGTATGTTTCGATCAATATTTGGTATCAGCACTATCTAAGCATTACTTCACCGTTTCGAGTGAGATATACTGTCATATACAAACATGTTCCTATATTTACACACCCTATTCAACATCTGACAGACATTAATACAGCATACAGCGAGCAAAACGTAATGACAGCGGCGACACGCCTTATTTTTCCAACTGTACATGGCTTGAAATGGGGCACAGGTGTTTACTGAGCCCATCTAAAGGCTAATATTTTCTCATCAAGGCCATCCAAGATCAAGAGGTTGAAACAGTAAGGATTATAAATATGTCAATGGGCACTGCAAATATCTGGATGATCAATATAGCCAATATCAAGCCATCAATCCAATGAATCGGGCAACAAATATCGGAAATGTCGTGTTACTGAAGGCGCTTATTTTAGAGGCGGAGTTTTCTACCAATAATTTTATTACCAGGACATTTTTCTACCGATAAATGTACAAATTGATCTTGAAGGGGAAATCTTGGGGTTGTTCTTTTAAGCTTGCTGGAGGTCTAGGGAACAAAATAGACAAACAAATAAGTATCTTTCAGGGTGTTTTATTAACTTTTGTTTATGCCAATAGGTGTTTTGGGGGCTGAATAAAATCGGTTGAGTCAAATGTTCTACGAAGCATAAAATAAACATGGTAATGTTTGGATTGATAAGTTCATTGAGACATTATTCCTTCTTTGACTGAGCTAGGGCCTTCTTTATCTGAAAATAAAGTTAGGTACAGTTGGCAAGACATGAACCTGAGCCAAATGTTGTAGAGAGAGAACTGCCCGTCATTAACCATAAGGACAGGTTAAAGTGAGGTTTTTAGTTTCCACCCTAGACCTCCATCAAGCTATATAAAATACCCCCAAGATCCCCCTTCGAGATAAAAGTGTACATTTTTTGGAAGAGAAATTTCCCGGCCTTGGTTCCTCCTAAATTACAGGCTTGTTATTGCTCGCCACTAAAATATCGATACCTAAATCACACGAAAGGTCTTAAAATTGCCAAAACTAAAGGGGCGATTACCTTGAAATGTCAAAACTAATGGGGCTAAACATGAGGGAAACGGGGGTCCAGAACATCCCCCCCCCCCCCTCCCCCACCTTTAACCCTCTGACTTCTAAGACTCTTTCCTGATCTTAATGCAATTATCTACTTATAGCCAGAATACAATGAAACAATGAGTTATTATGTACTGAAAGGGAAATTGACCACTTGCGAGTTTCAGGCTATAAGGAAGCTGGAGCTGTAGACATCGATATAATAACAAAATGTCCAGCTAAAAAACGGTTGTAGAACATTTATAAATACATATAGCCTAATCAAATTCAGCACAATTGCTATCCATCACCAACTCGTATATTTTGTGTATTTCTCCTAAATATTGATGTTTACAGCTCCAACTTCCTTATAGACCAAAACTCGCAAGTGGTCAATTGCATCTTACTTCTCCGGACAACTAATAAGAAAACTAATATAGATGTTGCAAGAAGGAGAACCCAACATTTTGGACCCGACTGTAAACAAGACCAAGATAAGAGAGTGGGAGAGCGAGGAATGAAACAGGTGGCAAGAAGACAACTTATATCCCAGTATCATTCGAACCTTGGAATCCGTCACACTATACCGCGTTTCGTTTTCTTAGACGAAGAGTGTCCAAATATCGGTTGAGACACAGGACACGCATCAAGCATATTTTCAGCCTTTTAATTGTGCGTTAGTAAGTTCGGGAAAAAAAATAGTTAGTAGTGCGACCCCCTCCCTAAAATAACAACAACAACAACAACAACTACAACAACTACACACACACGCACACACACTCACACAAAACAACAAAATCAAAACAAACATCGATTTGTTCTTGTAGGTAGTTTTAATGGAATAGAGAAAACTGCATCTCAGCCTGGATCGGAGTGAAGATATACACCCATTATTCTCTTCAGACTCTCCATCGCAGGTTAGGGACACGTGAATGAAAGCATTATCTGATTTATGTATTAAGGGGGCTGAACTGCTCTTTTTCTCTCTCTGGGTTGTATCCATTCGGCCTAATTCAACCAACTGTTTTAAGACGTTTATCAACATCCAGGTGTCGATTTATACCTGGCGAGCGATAGCGAGCCACCATATTTTGGAATTTGAATAATAAGTTAGACAGCTGGCTAAATTTATAAATGTTTCGATAGACAAATGTCTACGGCGAAGCCGGATTTTTCCATGAAATGCTGCTGGCTTGCTAGCCAGGAAAAAAAAGTCGACACTTGGATGGGGATAAATGTCTTAAAACAGTAATCTGAATGGGACCGAATGGATACAACCAAGAAAGATAAAAAAGCAGGTCACCTCCCTTAACACTCCTAGCAACTGAGAACAGACAACACATCTTAAGGGGGGTGACCTGCTTTTTGTTATTTCTGTCCTTTCTCTCTTTCTCTGGCTTGTATCCATTCGGCCCCATTCAGCCAACTATTTTAAGACGTTTATCCCCATCTAGGTGTCGATTTCTTCCTGGCGAGCCAGCATTATATGAAGAAATCCGGCTTCGCCGGAGAAATTTTTCTATCGAAAATTTTACAAATTTAGCCTGCTGTCAAACAAAAATAAAAAATATGCTGGCTCGCTACCGCTCACCAGTAAAAAATTGACACCTGGATGAGGATAAACCTCTTAAAACAGTAGGCTGAATGGGGCCAAATGGATACAAGCCAGAGAAAGATAGAAAAGGACAGAACAAAAACAGGTCACCTCCCTTAACCCATTCAATATCGGTGACATCCTTTTCATTATAGTCTGGCAAATGTTTAGACTACAGTATTCCATTGAGCATAGGAATGACGTCTACCAATTAAAAGGCTACAGACTATCTTAACTAATCCTTTATCCTTCCTAAGCTTTATAAAATCGTCTAAATGTAGCTGAAATCAACTAAAAATTACGTCACCGGTACTGAAGGGGTTAATGCCGAACGAAACTCGGAAGGAATCGCTGGTGGTGTAATGGTTTAGATGCTTATGTTCTGGTTTTGGTGTCCCGAGTTCGAATCCCGGGAGGACCATATGCTTTCATTAGTTTATTCAAGTAGGCCTACATTGTGGTTTGTAATGGATGATTAATGTTAAGAACGGGGTGTTTCTTCATCTTATTTTGCAGCGTCTAGAATCTAAGAGCTCACTGGTTAGGAAGAAAACACAACGAAAGTCAATAACAGGTTGTACAGTTGCCCAAATAATAAGTGAGGTCGCGGCACCAAGTATATTTCGATCAATAATTGGTATCAGCACTATCTAATCATTAATTCATCGTTTCGAGTGAGATATACAAACATGTTCCTATCTTTACACACCCTATTCAACATCTGACAGACATTAATACAGCATAGAGCGAACCAAACGTAATGCCAGCTGAGACATGACATATTTGGTCAACTGTACATCTTCAATTCTTTCAGCACGATGACACCTTTTTACCTGTCAATCTGGATAAATTAGACGATTTTATGCAGCATAAGAAGGACCTATGTTATTCAGAGGGTTTATTGAGATTGTATTTACCCTTTTGAGTCTTAATGGTAGATTATAAGCTAAAGGGAATCGTTCAGTGGAAACCAGAATATGTTGAAAAATACGTCATCGTGCTGAACATGTTCATGTATTAAGAGGAGTTCGTCGCATCATCTAAAATAGACGTGCACTGTGAAAGTGAAAGGCTTGAAAAAGGTAAAATATAAAGGTGTACAGTCGGCCAAATAAGTAATGTCTCGGCACCAAGTACATTTCGATCAATAATTGGTGTCGGCACTGTCTAAGCAGTAATTGGTGTCGGCACTGTCTAAGCAGTAATTGGTGTCGGCACTGTCTAAGCAGTAATTGGTGTCGGCACTGTCTAAGCAGTAATTAATCGTTTTGAGTGAGATATACAAACATGTGCCTATCTTTACACACCCTATTCAGCATCTGGCAGACATCAATACAGCATACAACGAACATAACGTAATGACAGCTGCTACACGACTTATTTGGCCAACTGTACAAGGACATTGGGTATATTGATAGTGATTTACCTTTCTATCCTTATATTGGATGAGTTTATTACTGGCAATATAGGCTACCTTTATTAGGGAATATTATTATTGACATTTAATTACCCTACCCATATTTTTTGCCAGTGCGTGGATAAAGTGCAAGTATAGTTGATCACACGTCCGTCTGGTACAGAGTTTCTTTAATGTATGCCATTTTAGCTAAGCATGATAATGGCAAGGAAAAGAAAACGCATCGCCTAAGTTTGTAACTTGTGTATTAGAATTTGTCTGTTATTTTAGCATTTCATTTCTGCTTTTAAGCTTTCCATTTTGATAGAGATAGATGTAACTAAAGTAGCTTTGTTGCAGCTTGACTGTGAGAATTAGCCTTATTCCAGCTACCCATCAAAGACAAAAGAAGAGCAGGCTGATTTCAGCAGTCTTAATATTTCGCATTTAAAATTTAACAAGCATGTATATTTCCAAGAATTATTACATTATATAGTGCGAATCTATAATTGCAATTAACAACATCATATTAGAAATACTCATAAACTAAGAGATAACATGAATTGGTGCTCATGCGATCCAAATCTCGTTGATACAGAGCATTACACAAACGAAATTTGACGTATTAGTGAGTTTATTATACTAATACATTATATACAGAAGTACAAAAATAACCATAAGTCACTGTACGACCACGATAACACTGACAAACTTTCGATTGAGGCTACATAATGCTGATCTTCGGAGCGGTCATCCTATTCTTCATCTTCTCCATGCTGAGAGCCTTCATGCTGGAGATGGAGAAACGCGACGCACTGCTGCTGAATGCTACACTGCAGTAAGTGGCTTGATCTGTATACAATTCATACTCTTTCAGATACTTCCTTTGTCAAATAGTCCAAAACTAAAGCCGGTATCACACGAGAACTTTTATAGTCAATATTCGATGATCAACATATTTTCGACATTTCTGGAATATTTTTCACCGGTATTGGAAACTAAACTGATGATAGATGCATTTAGGTGACAGAAATATTACAAATGTTAACCATCACATCAGGCATTCTTCTCTCTTTTGCCTTCAGAGCCCATGTCTCAGCCCCATACATCACTGTTGGTACAACTATCCCTTGATACATTGCACTTTTAGCTTTCATTCCTTTTGCTTAATCCTTTTCTCATGGGAGTTATTTTTTCCAAAGGAGAGTGAGAACATTGTGTTTTTATCAACAGTTTTCAGACAATTGTGAGTTATGGGTCAAAACATATCTCAAAGATTTCGATTTCTTTTAATGTAATTTAGTGTCTACCTTTATTTCAAAACTATCCTGAAATCATTAATTTTGACTTAAGGTTTAATGAAGCATCACAAATACAATACATTTTTTTTTTTATTAATATCGTCGTGCTACCTAATGATTATATAAACTCTATGAAGGGTTTAATGATGATTGCATGAGGTGTCAGTGTGACGCTTATTTAGCTATGTCTTCTCATTATCACTGCATCATATTTCATCTTATCTCCTGAACATTGATAAGATGTTTACCTAATATGACAGCTAACCTAGAACCTTACCTACTATCACCTAGAATTATTGTAGTATATAATAATCTTATAGCTAACCTAAAACCTTACCTACTGTATGTCAGCTAGAAAGATTGTAACATACCTGATCTCACGGCTAACTGCCTGTACCTTCTTCCAGCTAGAATTATGATATCACATCTGATCATATAGCTAACCTACTGTAGAACCTTACTTATCAAAAGCTCTCCTGCCCGCTTTTTTTTCTGAATTACCTATTTTCCATGTGTTACTCTTGATAAATCGTAGTGACCTCTCCCTCACATACCCCCCCCCCCTCTCTCTCTCTCTCTTGGTTAAGACGATATTTAGCGTCTGGATGCGATTGAGAGTTGATGATCACTGGCTCCCACATACGTAGGAATATCTACATTGAGAAACTTGTGATGCTACATAATTATTCAAAAGTGTAATATGGTTGTTGTTGTTGTTGTTCCCTATGCTGCCTGGCCGAACAGCCCTGAGTCCCTGAGGAAGGCCATGGCCACGATCGGGCTTTCCCAGAGCTCTCATTGAGTGTAGATTGTGTTGTTGGCGTAAGTGGTTGTGTGAAATGCAGTCTTCTATGATGTGTTTAATGGTATGGGGTGCTGTGTTACATCCCGGGCAGGAGTCGACAACGGAGTCATCCAGTCTCTTCTGATAGCTCAGGAGAGCTGGATGGTGTCCGCATCTCAGCCTGGCCAGGTGGACTCTGTCCTCGCGAGGAAGGGAGGATTCGGAAGGATGGATTTCGGGAGGTCGTGCATGCAGCTGCGTGTTGTCTGTGAGTGAGTGGATGGATCGGTGAGAGATATGAGTATGGATGTGCTTCTGGAAGTTGGTTCGGAGTGGGCAGGGAGGAAGAGAGGACAATAATTGTGTGTGATACCTTGTGCTGGGTGTTGTTTTGATATTTCTTGGTGTCTGTGGGTGTGTTGCCATTTAGTTTAGTGGGTGGTCTTGGTTCGTGGAGGCTGCTGCCAGGAATTGAGTGCCTCTCATGTCCAGATGGTCTTTGACTTTGAGGATTTTGGTTTCTTGATGTAGGTGATCTGTGGGTGCAGTAGCTGTGCAGCCTGTAATGATCTTCAGGGCTTTGTTTTGAATAGTCTGTAAAGACTTATGATGTGTTTCAGCTAGGTTAGAAGCCCAGGCTGGGCTTGCGTATTCCATCACTGATCTTATGTATTGTTTATATACTGTGGTGGTAGTTTCTTTGTTGTGTCCAAATTTTGTGTGAGGAAGTGACCTGAGGGCGTTAAGTCTGGGTGTCAGTTTCTTTTTAATGTTTGTGGTGTGCTGTTTGAATGTCATATGAGTATCATATGTTACTCCTAGGATTTTGGGTGTGTGTGTATGTGTTAGGGGTGTGTTGTTTATGGTGAGTTGAGGGATGTATTCGTGTTCTCCTGTCCAACTTGTGAGCAGGGTTGCGGTGGATTTGGCTGGGGCTAGATTAAGTCTGTTTGTAGTGCACCAGCCATGTAGTGTGTTGAGATAGGGTTGAAGGAGATCTGTTGCTCTTTTTGGGTCATGGTGTGTGCATGTGAGTGTTATGTCATCTGCATAGGAGGCTAGGTTTATTTGGGGCGTATTGGATGTAGTTATATCGTGCATGTACAGATTGAAGAGTGCGGGCGATAGGACGGATCCTTGTGGGACTCCGTTTGGAAAGTTTCTGATTTTAGATGACTGACCGGCAAAAGATACGTGTGCACATCTGCCTGCTAGGAAGTTGGCCAGCCACCTTTTTGTGTTGTTGTGCATGTTTGTGTTGTAGATTTTGTTTGTTAGGTTGTGGCGGGGGATGGCATCGAAGGCTTTACTAATGTCGAGTGTGGCTAATAGTGATCTGTGTGGTGGTCTAGCTGAGTTGATGCCGTCGAAAGCTCTTTGTGTAAGGTCTGTGAGAAGAGTGTTTGTGGAGTGCAGTGGCCTAAAGCCATGTTGTGTTGAAGCTAGGGGTAGGTCAGGTGTAATTAGTTGTAATACTAGGCATTCCATGACTTTGGAGGGGGAGCAAAGGAGTGTGATGGGGCGGTGCGAGGAGGGTAGTGTGGGGTCTTTGTTGGGTTTGGGGAATGTGATGATGATACCATGCTTCCAAATGTCTGGTATTGTGTTGTGTGAATAGCTGTAGTTTGATATGTTAGTGAGTGCTTGTATGCCTTGTGGTCCCAGGTGTCTGAGGTGTATGTTGCTTATGTTGTCTAGGCCACAGGCGGGTGAGTGCTTGAGATTGTTGATGATATGCTGTGTCTGGTGATTGGTGAAGGGTGTATAGTCAGGGTCTGTGGGGGAATTGTCTCTTACGTCGGATGACACGTCGGTCGTCTTTGTGAGGTTTTAGGTGGCTGACATGTGATAAGTGATTGATGAGAGTGTTTGCTTGTTGTTTACATGAAGGAGTAGAGTCTGTTGTTGTGATTGCAGCATGTGATTGTGTTGTGTTGCTGTTGGAAAGTGTGATGCTGGTTAGTGTTTTGTAGAGTTTTTTGGGGTTTGTTTTGTGATCAAGTGTTTGTAGGAAGTTATTCCAATTTAGTTTTTCTTGTTCTTGTATTTTGTTGTTAGTTTGGGTGTTGAGTGCTTGAATTTGTTGTGTGATGTCTTCTGTGTGGGGTGCTGGGGAGTGTTTTAGTATGTCGCGTTGTCTGATGAGGTTTTGAATTTCTGGTGTGAAGTTGGGGTTGTGTCTTTTTCTGTGTTTCTTGTCAGCGTTTTGGATAGTTTTATTGAGTATGTGTACAGCATTGTTGATGTTAGTGATGGGTGTACTGTTTAGAGTTGTGAAGTGTTGTTCTGTCTCATTTGTGAATGCTTCCCAGTTAGCTCTTTTATAATTGGTGTATGTGTGTTTGTGGCTAGCTGGGGTGAGTCTGGTTTTGGTGGTGATAATGATCGGGAGGTGGTCAGAGCCTAAGGTTCTGACCACCCTCCAGGATGTTGTGGGGGCGAGTTCTGGGGAGCAAAAGGTGATGTCTGGAGATGATGGGTTATAGAGGGCTTGGTGAGGAATATGGGTATGTTGATGGATGTCGTTAAGGATGATGAGGTTATCGGTTTGGTTTTGTAGTACCAGCCCTCTGTCTGTGTCGGGGTTGTCGACAAACAAGGCCGACGTCTTGGCGTTGAAGTCACCACCCAGGATGATGTGTGGGGTGTTTGTGATGTGTTGTAAGTGTGGTCTGTAATATGGTAGATTCATTTTATGACGAACACCTGCACCCTCCTACCTTCATCAGAGAAGACAACCTATGGAACACTCACATGGAAGTGTACTGTGTTCTATGATCAATAGAGCATATACTCTACAAAACACTCTTGTTGTTATAAAGTTATCAGCTTGACGAATATTATTCCTCTATAATAATAAACACATCTTTTTGACAATTTTCTGCTTCCACAGTGGAAATATTTCTTTCTTTAAGTTCTTGGGTACATTAGTTTTACTATTTTCTCAGTCTTAAGTGGCAATTTTTCTTTTGTCAAGTTTCTAGAGACGCTAGTTTCACCATTTTCTCCTTTAGCAGTAACGGCATATTCTTTTTGAATGTATGTCAGTTTGAAAAGTATAATTTTACATTATTCTGCGATAGTTCAACACATACTTCTGCTGGGGGACATTAGCTTGCATATTTTTCTTTCTACAATAGCAACATGTCCTTCTGTATATTCTTGGAGACATCAGTTTGACTAATTCTCCTTTTACAGTAGCAACATGTCCTGTATATTCTTGGAGACATCAGTTTGACTATTTCTCCTTTTACAGTGGCAACATGACTTTCTTACTGGACCCTGAGCTGGAGAGCTTGTGGCGGACGGTGCAGCGGCTGGAGAACCTGACCAGCCAGGAAGGACACCACCAGCAGGGGACACAACTGGAACTGGCAACGGTGGAGCCGGACTGGTCGCTCGTGTTGGGGCAATTCCAGCATGACAAGGACGAGAAGTTTGAGGAGTTTTTGATTGCAATAGGTGAGGACTAAAACTAGTTGTATTTTTCTCTCGCAAGAAGATTCATATAAATTCGTTCACCTTTGATTTTCCAAACTGGTAGGTGAAAGTTAAAGATATCAGCACCTGGAAACCTACATTTTGAAAGTGCTTCTGGCTTCAGGAGGTAAGTGTAAGTAATATCAGACACAAATTAATACATTCAAGAAAAATATAAATATAAAAACACTCATGGAGAACCTAACCATCCAAAATGCTTCTGGCTTCAGTAAGTAACTAATATACAGTATCAAACACTTAAGTAAATAAATACATTCAGGAAGAAAAGAGAAGAACGCCCATGGAGAACCACCTCATCCAAGGTCCAGATTCATCAACCCATTTACCACCATGGTAGTTGATAAAGTTATTGATAACTTGCATGTATCTGCTCTAAACCTTATCCACAATTGATTAAGCACTTCCACTCCTTGGGCATTATATTGATGATTATGGAATTCACGATGGCAATGCTTTGGTAGGCTATATGGGAATGGTAGGTATGAAGTGATGACACAGTTGAGAAACCACGCCTGAAAGGTGACCGTCCATTCGGCCCCATTCAGCCAACTCTTTTAAGACGTTTATCCCCATCCAGGTGTCGATTTCTTCCTGGTGAGCGATAGCGAGCCAGCATTGTATGGAGAAATCCGGCTTCGCCGGAGAAATTTTTCTATCGAAAAATGTACAAATTTAGCTTGCTGCCAAAACAAAAATATATATATGCTGGCTCGCTACCGCTCGCCAGGAAACTATTGACACCTGGATGGGGATAAACGTCTTAAAACAGTAGGCTGAATGGATACAAGCCAAAGAGAGAGGGAGAGAAAGAGAAAACAAGCGAGGTGGGCTCCCTTAAAAGTAACCACTCGCAGGCAGTTTATCGAGGTAATACAGTATTAATAATTCAATGTAGTCAAAAATAAAAAAAAATATATATATATTTATCTTGAATACGTCCATGACATTCTCTTCTTCATAACCTCGCACTAATCTTTGTCAATTTAAAAGGGTTAAACATATGTGGTAATTAAGGGGTCAGTGGTCGGTTTTTGTGGCTATTAATTCATTTATTAATTTATTAATCTATTTGTTGATAGAGAGGATAATAAAGTGTACGGAAGTTGCAATAGGAGAAGAACAGTGCGGTTTTAGGAGGGGAAGAGGGTGCGTGGATCAGATGTTTGCAGTAAGACAGTTATGCGAGAAGTATTTAGAGAAGCATAAGGAGATATTTTGGGCTTTTATGGACTTGGAAAAAGCATATGATCGTGTGGACCGTGAAGCAATGTGGAAGGTGTTAAGGATTTATGAAATTGGAGGAAATTTGTTAGAAGCAGTTAAGAGTTTTTATGAAGGGAGCAGAGCATGTGTGAGAGTAGGAAATGGTGAGTTGAGTGAATGGTTTGAGGCAAAGGTAGGTTTGCGACAGGGTTGTGTAATGTCACCATGGCTGTTTAATATGTTTATGGATGGTGTGGTGAGGTAGGTGAAAAGGAGAACTATGGGAAGAGGATTGGGTTTAGTAGGAAAGAATGGTAGAGATTGGGAGTTGAATCAGTTGCTGTTCGCTGATGACACAGCATTGGTGGCGGATTCTGATGAGAAACTGCAGCGGGTAGTCAAAGAGTTTGGTGTGGTTTGTGGAAGGAGGAAACTGAAGGTAAACGTCAATAAAAGTAAAGTAATGGTGTGTAATAGGGGAGAGCATAGGGTGAATCTAGATGTGAGGCTGGATGGGGAAATATTGGAACAAGTAGAGTGTTTTAAATATCTAGGAGGAACAATAAGCAGGAGTGGAGGTATGGAAGTGGAGGTAAAACAGAGAGTGTGTGAAGGAAGGAAGGTTTTCGGAGCAATGGGAAGTATGTGGAAGACGAGAAATCTCGGAGTGAAAGTAAAAAGTGCACTGTATCAAGGAATTGTTGTGCCAACAGTGATGTATGGGGCTGAGACATGGGCTCTGAAGAAAAAGGAGAAAAGAGGGCTGGATGTGATGGAGATGAGCTGCTTGAGGAGTATGTGTGGAGTTACTCGTAGAGACAGATTGAGAAATGAAGAGATACGTAGGAGAGTGGGGCAGCAGGAACATTTGTCAGCCAGAGTGGACAGAAGGGTGCTGAGCTGGTATGGTCATGTTGAACGAATGGGAGATGAAAGGCTTACAAAGAGAATATGTGAGTCAGGTACAAGGGGAGATAGAAGGGCAGGAAGACCCCCATTGAGATGGAGAGACTGTGTAAGAAAGGCTTTGGATGATAGAGGAATTACTATAGATCAGGCAGGGGAAGTGGTGGTGGACAGGAGTGAATGGAGAATGCTTGTGAATAGTTGAGTGAGTGAACACGTGGTCATTTGGAGTAAGGGGTCGGGCGCAAGTTGGACTAGATAATAGTCCATCAGGCGCCTGGCCCGGGGAGACGATTAATATGAAGGGTGTGCCTGGAAGTGTGGTGGGAGGGCTTGTCGCTTTGGCTCCGCTGCATGTCTGCCTGCCGAGATCGGAACCTCTCCTGGTGGTCAGGGGCCGGGGGAGTGCTGGAGCGACCTTGGTAACCCTGGTCTCTGGGTCTTCTCCTGGGTGACCTGGATGTGTGAGAGTTTGTGTTTTTTATCTGTGTTTATTTTTTGTTTTATGTTGTTTTTGTGTTTTCCCTGTTCTTGCTCTGTCTTGAGTCGGCTACCCCCAAAATGGGGATTGGGCCTGAGCATATAGATAGATAGATAGAATTTATTTTTTAGTTTCCTCGCGAGACCTCCCTCATGCTTAAAAACACCCCCCCTAGGTCCCCCGTCAAGACAAATTTGTACATTTTTCGGTAAAAAAATGTCCCGGCAAAGGCCGGTTTCTCTTAAAATTACAGGCTCGCTATCGCTCGCCAGGAAAAACTCGACACCTAAATGGGAAGGTCTTAATATTGACAAAGAAATGGGGCGAAAGGTCTTAAAATCGACAAACTAATGGAGGAACGTCTTAAAATCTCAAAACTAATATGCTAAACACGAGGGAGAAGGAGGTCCAGAAAAAGCGAGTAATAGCCCCGTTAAAAAGTATATTATGATGGTTTGTACCCCTTTGAATTTTAAAGTGTATCCTCTCTTATCTCAATATAGATAAAGGTAATCTAATCCTTAACCCCTTCATTACCGTGTCGTCCTTTTAACTTTATTCTGGCTACTATTAGACGCTTTTTATTCAGTGTAAAAAGGGCCTCCAGCAGTTAACAGGCTTCGAACTATTTCCTTTAACCCTTTTGACTACCTCAGAGCCTTCCTGAACTGCACAAAATCGTCTTAATATAGCTAGAATAAAACCAAGAAGACGTCGCCGGTACAGAAGGGGTTAATGTGGTTCAGGTGAAGAGATCATTGATATAATAAAAGCCATTGATAATAAACTGTGAGGAATTTACGAAAAAGTATGATCCCATAGAATTCGGGGGAAGCCACTGCATGAAAATAAGTAATACTGTAATGAAAATAAAACTAATTATCTATTACAGTGAGTGAAAGGTACTTAGGGGAAGCTCTCTTGTCAGAATTGTTCGTTAAGGGGAGATGGGTAGTTTTTCTGGTCCCTCCTTCTCCCTCATATTTAATCCCATTAGTTTTCATATTTTATAACGTTCGGTTCCATTAGTTTGGCGATTTAAAGACCTTTTACCCCATTTTCTAATCAATATTTAGACCTTTCGTGCCATATAGGTGTCGATTTTTTCCAGGCGAGCGATAGCGAGCCTATAACTTAAGAGGAATCGGCCTTCGGCCGGGACATATTTCTATCGAAAAATGTACTAATTTATCTTGAAGGAGGGTCTTGGGGGGGGGTGTTTTCTTAAGCTTGATGGAGGTCTAGGAAGGAAACTAAAAAAACAATAGAAAGCTAAAGATATGAGCAAATAAAAACAATAGAAAGCTAAATATATGAGAAAATAAAAACAATAGAAATCTAAATATATGAGCAAATAAAAACAATAGAAAGCTAAATATATGAGAAAATAAAAACAATAGAAAGCTAAATATATGAGCAAATAAAAACAATAGAAAGCTAAATATATGAGCAAATTAAAACAATAGAAAGCTAAATATGAGCAAATAAAAACAATAGAAAGCTAAATATATGAGAAAATAAAAAACAATAGAAAGCTAAATATATGAGCAAATAAAAACGACCCATCTCCCCTTAATGTTTCTTATTATAATCAGAGTACGGTGGCGCTAATAAGTCATGTCCCAGCTGTCATTACGTTTGGCTGGCTCTGTGCTGTATTAATGTCTGTCAGATGTTGAATAGGGTGGGTAAGTGTAGGAACATGTTTGTATATTTCACTCCATATGAAGAAATGAAGCTTAGATATTGCTGATACCAATTATTGATCAAAACATACTTGGTGCCGAGACATCACTTATTAGCGCGATTGTACTTCAGTTTATCTATATGCAGAGCACTGATGTTCCACTTGGAAAACAGGGTATATTTTATCATGATTAAGGGGACAGTGGCTATTTTTTAGTCAATCTATTTATGTATTCACATATATTTTAGTTTCCTCGCTAAACCTCCATCAAGCTTAAGAAAACACCCCCTAGAACCCTATGCAAGATAAGTGTGTACATTTTTCGGTAGAAAAATGTCCCGGCCGAAAGTCAGTTCCTCTTAAAATTACAGGCTCGCTATCGCTCACCAAGAAAAAATCAACACCTAAATGGCACGAAAGGTCTTAAAATTGACAACGAAATGGGTTGAATGGTGTTAAAATCGCCAAATTAATGGGCCGAACGTCTTAAAATCTGAAAAGTAATGGGGCTTAACATGAGGGAGAAGGGAGACCAGAAAAACGACCCATCTCTCCTTAACCCTTTCAGTGTTTGAGGACGCCTGTTTCACTTCATTCTGGCTATTATTAACACACAAAGAGCGGGTGGTAGGGTATTTTACACTGTGCCGCCCAGCGTTTTTTTTTTACCATAAATAGGGTTGTTTCCGTGCTCATATTCATGCATAAACAAGACCCAGAGCGTAAAACAAGTATCTATCCCTGAAAGGGCGTAAACTGAGCTTTCCAATGACACCCGAACCATCCTTGTACGACCACTGGTACTCTTGCAACGATCGTGCAACACGAGTGCAAAAAACCTAAAATAAGGTAATTTCCGTACATAATTCCCTGCGTAGCGAGTGAGAGAGGGGGGAGGAAGGTGGTATACAGTTCAGTACGTCCACGGTGGTCGTGGGGAGCGGTCATAAGGTTACTACGCTCGTCCTACCGCTCAGCTTTCTCTCTCAGCAACATTACGTGCTGAAAATGGCACTCGACATATGTGGTGCACCGCCACATAGTCCAAATTTATTTAACTCGACATATGTCGCGCGCTGCCAGTTAAGGGTTAAAGGGGGTGACCTGCTTTTTTTATTGCCTTTTCTCTCTTTCTCTGGCTTGTATCCATTCGGCCCCATTCAGCCTAGCTACTGTTTTAGGAAATTTATTCCCATCCAGGTGTCGATTTCTTCCTGGCGAGCGATAACGAGCCAGCGTTGTATGGAGAAATCCGGCTTTGCCAGAGACATTTTTCTATCGAAATATTTACAAATTTAGCCTGCTGTCAAAAGCACTTTAAAAAACATGCTGGCTCGCTACCGCTCGCCAAGAAAAAGTCTACATCTGGAGGAGGTAAACGTCTTAAAACAGTAGGCCGAATGGGGCCGAATGGATACAAGCCAGAGAAAGAGAGAAAAGGAGAGAAAAAAGCAGGTGACCCCCCTTAAAGGATTTTAGGCAGTCCATTAACCCTTTCAGAATACTATGGCGCGTTTCCTCTTTTCGTTCTGGCTATCATTAACACATTTAATCAGTTTAGGAAGGACTTGAGAGAGGCAGATGGTCAATTGAGATAGTATTAACCCGTACAGTACCAGTGACGCCTTTTTCATCGTATGCTGGCAACTATTAGACGATTTTATTCAGCTTAGGAAGAACCTCTAGCAATAATAAGGCTTCAAACTTTCTCAATCAACCCTTTTAACTACCACAGATCCTTCCTAAGCTGCATAATATCATCTAAATACAGCTAGAATCAAATATATCACACATAGCTGATACTCAAAGGGTTAATACTCATTTATCCCCACAGAATCATCCAAATTATAGGCTTGATTCTCGAAGGGAAGTAGAGAAAACCTAATATTTAGTAGGGCCCCGTAATCATTGACGACTTCGCCTATTAACATTAATAGTCTCCATTCAACATCCTGCGCCAGCGATTTGAATAACCGCCACGGAAGATCATGGAGTACTCATCACAAGTGCACGCCTAATTCCCTTATGGGATCGTCATTTTGATTGGGTACCCTACAGAAAAAAACTCTGTAAAAAAGAAAAAAGAAAAAGATAAATTAATATCCGTTATTATATGACTTGCCATATACGTGGATTTCTCATGTTTTGCTTCCCCGATACCAGGCCCCCTAGCGGCCATCCTCGTCCTTCATTGATATACCAAGAAAAAACTATGGAAATCAACGAATGGGAAGTGGGATGGTTGGGAGGGCCCGAGTCGTCAATGATTACGGGGCCCTACTAAATATTAGGTTTTCTCCACTTCCCTTCGGGAATCAAACCTATAATTTAATAGGGCCCCTTCATCATTGACGACTTCGCCTGAATATCAAGACTGGAGGCGGGACATTCGTAAAATATCCTAACCTTAGGGAAGAAAATCCGAATAACATTTTTCTTAAGATTTTTATTGTATGCAATACAAAATATAAAAAAGGTATAAAAGATTTGCTAGCAGTGCGTGGCATTAAGAAACTGCTTGCTCATGGTAAGGCCGTTGCAGGCGACCTTATGCATGAAAGAGTATGACACATCCGTGTCCTACCGAGCGAGACCCTGCAGTAGGTACTCGCTCTGATCTTAAAACTAATTGTACAGTAATCTCACTGTGCACTTTGGTAAAAAAAAATAGACATAGTTGCAACTATGTGAAAACTCTCTTAAAATTAACACGACTAAATACTGGACTGAGAACTCATCCTATCACAGCTCGTGATATATCACAATCTCCAAGGGTACAGAGGGGATATGGTCTTATTCAGCACAGCCCCCCCCCTCTTTTTTAACAGTTAATTAATAAAAACATATTACCTACTGTACCAGTTGCCGTAAAGCTACACAAGTACGCTTTGGTTTATCTAGAGCGACCGACAGGTAGCGTGTCAGGAATGTATGGTTGGAAGCCCAAAGCTGGGTCTTAGCAATATCCTCAATTGAAAAATTTTGTAAAAATCTGAGAGACACCGCCCACTTCCTAATGTCGTGAGCCCGACCTAACACGCCGGGGTTGCTTTCCTTAATAATGTCTACTATTAAAGAAGCAAACTTCCATTTCGTAGCACGTGTACCTGTTCGGTTCACCCATAAAGCACCTGGTTGGCGAGGTTGCGCAGCCCTCATAAACTTTGTGAGCACTTGCACAGGACATAACATGTGATGAATGAGGCCCCTCTTGAGGGCCGGGACTGAAAATTCAGAGAAGACATGGTCTGAATGTTAATTTTTTGCAATAAATGAGGGAGACGGCACGATTTGTACATGGTCGTGCAGCCTCCCAAACCTGAGACAGTTTGGTTCGTTGCTCATCGCCGCCAGCTCTGATACCCGGTGTCCAGTGGCAAGTGCCATGAAGAAAACCGCTTTCTTAAAAAGTGAGTCAAAGTCCGGCACATGATTATACTTGCAGGATTGTAGCAATTCCAAAGCTTTATCAAGGGACCAGGTGGGCATGAGCTGGCGAGGAGGAGGACGAAGTTTGAAACATGCCCTCATAAAACCTTTCTCCTCCGCCTGCGGTATGGAAAGGCCGGTGAGATCAAGGAAGGGGGTCCTAATGGCCGACAGATGATTCTTTAACGTTAAAACCGAAAAATGTTTCTGCTCAAACAGATAATCTAAGTACTTGAATACTAAGGCTGACGAAGCAGTTGTCTGCCTCGATTCCACAATCCAGGTCGTAAAAGTTTTCCAATGTGATTGATATTGTCTCCTGGTAGATGGGGTGTACTGATTCAAGAGCTTTTGAGTGACAATAGGCCCAAATTTATTTAGCCATTTGGCCGAGAAAATATCCATAAGGCAAAACTGAGAGAGGTCCGAAGGTTGCCAATCGCTTCCAAGTGGAAGGCGGAGACCGGGAGGGACACCGGGGTCCGGCACCACTGTTGCAATTGGTGGTACCATACCTGAGCCGGCCAGAGCGGCGCGATCAGCGCTACTCGGCCCCGGTAATCCCTTAGTTTGTGAATGACCTTGCACATTAACACAGAGTCTGGTGGCAGAAACAGATAGATCGAGGTCCACTTGTTCCAGTCCACCAGCAATGAATCGGGTCCCCCCGCCGGGGCTACCTCGTGACGGGTCAGAAAGAGTGGCAGTCTGTGGTTCTGCGTTGACGCAAACAAGTCTACTTGTGGACGGGCCGGCTTTACAATTACTGTATCTTGTTGAAGATCGCCTATTTGATTGTCCATTCTACTAAAGTACTCCGCCGGCGAAAGAGAGCGTCTGCCCAGACGTTCGCCACGCCGGGGAGGTAAGTGGCATGCAGATGAATCCCTAGCGAGTCTGCTAGGGTAAATATTTGTTCTGAAACTCTCAACAACTCTCGTGACCTCACTGAGCCTTGCTTCTGAATGCAAAAAACTGCAGTTTGATTGTCCATTCTGAATGCTATTGATTTGTTCTCCAAAGTCGTGCCGTGAGTTTGGAGAAAAAACAGGGGAACTAAAACTCCTGCTTGTTGATATGTGACCGACTGTTTGCCCCCCAAATGCCTTGTCCCTGGTGGCCTAGACTTGACTGATATCCCCACCCCAGGGACCCCGAGGCGTCCGTGTCTATCCAAACCGTAGGTGGAGGAGAAACCCATGGCATGACTGAGTAGAGGACTTCGTGCTTGGTCCAGGCCGAGAGCAAGTTGTGGATTAATGGAGGAATTGGCCATAATTCCTTCTCCGGCAAGAGAGGGAACACTTTGTTGCCTTCCAGGATTAATCGCTTGGTTTTCAGTCGGCCTAGTTTGACAGTTAATTGTATCCAGTTGAAAGAACTGATCAGGGAATCCCACGTTTTCCTGGTCGTATCCAGATGTGGAGGAACCGGAACAGTTTCCTTCGAAACCTGTTCCGGTTGTCCGCACTCTGTGTAAGAGTCAGAGCGGCGGTATCCCAGATCAGCCCTATCCACTGAATCGTCCTTGAGGGGACAAGGCGTGACTTTGCCAAGTTCACCTTGAACCCTAGGGCTTGTACATGAGCTAACACTCGGTTGACATGATCCTGACATAATTCTAACGAGATTGCCACTACTAGCCAATCATCCAGATACCAAAACACCTGTATGCCTTGAGCTAATAGGGGTAAAAGGGCTTGCCTGACAAGCTTGGTGAAAACTCTTGGTGCTAGGTTCAGCCCGAATGGCATCCTTTGACAGACGTAAGTCTCTTGCCGGATTCTCAAGGCGAGAAACTTTTGGAACTTCTTGTTTATAGGGACATGCCAATAGGCATCTTTGAGATCGATCGAACACATCCAACCTTGCGGTGGGAGTGCGAGTCTGAGTTGCTGTATAGTCAGCATCCTAAAGGGTGAATTCTCTATAAATGTGTTCAATTTCGAGAGATCTAGAACTGGTCGCATTTGCACACTGTCCCTTTTTGGCACTAAAAAGAGGTGTGACGTGAAAATTAGTTGGGATGCATTGACTGGAATAAGAACTTGTTTGGCAATCATTTCTTGTACTACGGCCTCCTCCTCCTGAGACACTGGGGTATACTCCTGCGGCTGACGCAGTCGGGGCCGCCGGAGCCATCGCCAGGTAATTCCCTTGCTCATTACTTTTCTGGCCCAGGTATACTTGGGCCAGGCTGAGCGGAATGAACGGAACGACCCCAGGTGCAACCGGAGATCGTCCATCACGGCAACTTCCCAATCCCGGGTCTTTGAGCTCGACTCCAGGATGTGGGGAGGATGAGTGGCTAGTTATTTGGAGGGGGAGGTGTGTTGGCATCGGACGCTTGACTAGTTTTGGCTTGTGCAGTGTTCGGATTACCTTTATATGGGGCCTTACCTTTATACCCATGAGGTTTACCTTGTTTGGTTTTGTACCGAGGACCTCCCTGCTGAGGGGGTAGTCTAGGGTCTCGAGATGACTGTTTCGGATGTGGTTGGTACTGCTTGTGACCGCCCCTTGATTTATGAAAGGGTTTCTTGGGGGGGTCCTTCCTTGCTTGGGAGGTAACCTGTTTCCAACCACTTACCAAATTAAAGACTAAGCTCCAAGTTTCAGTGTTAAGAAGGGTAGCCTTAAGTACCGGGGATATAGTTACCCGGCAACTTCTTTACCAGATGCACTCTCAAATCTTGGCGAGCTCGTACCGCCTCCAAAATCGCGATTCTAATGTCGCCTAGGGACTGAATGGCATTTTGAAGTGACAGTCTACGAGACAGCTCAATGGTTCTCCGAATTTGTGGGTCAGTGACGGCCGAGATCATACGTGCTAGAGAGGCGGCTACTTGATGGCTCACTAAGTATTGAGAGAACATCCGGTAAGCCTTATTTCGTAACCTAAAATCTCGCTCCAAGTGAGCAGGTGGTGGTGGAGAAAAGGGGTCATCTAAGGCATACAAAGATACTTTGGGGGCCGCCAGAAAAGTTAGTAAGGCTGGTGGTACCCCTTCTGCTTTGGACACTGGTAGAGAAAAATAAGTGTGATTCTCTTGGGGAATTTGATGTGACACTTTGGATGTAATAGTAGTGGCAAATACCTGGGCCTCAAGTTCCCAATCCAACCACGGGCCGGCGCCCACCTGCCGCATCTGCAGGACTGGGTTCTGAGCTTGGTCCAGAGCCGGAGTTGTAGCCAACTCCGGCGTAATAGCATTTAAGGCCTTGACATCATTGATGCCATCAGCCTTCGACCAGTCAGCGAAAAGTCGTGCAGAAGCGGCGGAAGGGACTGCCGGAGCAGGTGAATACACAAAATATGCTGGATTAAGGGGACTAGGTACACCTTTAATTAGAACATCTAATACCCTCTCTGTCTCGTCTTTAGCCCTAAATTTTCGATTCTTATTAATCTCTATGGACCATTCCATGAGGACTGGAGGGTCTCCTGACACAGATGGTTGAGCTATAAGAGGATTCTCTGGTACTACAGGTACCCACGAGCAATCAGCACCATAGAGGAGAGGCATAGGGCCTTTTCTCACCGGTAACTTTTTTAAGGGGGGCGGTTGAACGTCAGTGATCACCCTCAGGTTGGACATAGCTAACGCCGCCGGTCCTACAGGACCTGGGGTCCTAAAGGTCTCACTACAGAAGTACTAGCGGGAGCAGTTGAGGTAATAACCGGCTGATCTGACGAGGAAGGGAGTTGGTACTGCTGTAATACCTTATGTAATAAGTAATTTACCTGGTCCGAAGTCATCCATTGTCGTGAGGTATCTTTGGATGAATTTGAACTAGCTTCAGAATAATTACTTGGAAGCGACTTAGGAGCCGGGGAGAACATAGGATCCGCCGGCTCCTCACTCTGCTCCAAGAGTTCATGTGATATTAACTCTTGCGAGTCCTCGTGATCCCTCGGGGGCCAAGACAAATCAGGCACCGAAGATGGCAACACATTGGTGTTGCTATCCTCAGTCTGTTCTAGAATGACATTGAGAGAAGGTTCTGGATGGCGCCAGTAACCTCCTGCCGCCAAGGGCTGGGGGTCCTGGTCCATCGGAGATATAACTTGTGCCCCCGCCGGACGACCTCTAAATTGATCGGCCAGTACCCTACTATGGCCTGTTGATTTCACACCCCGGGGAACTAGAGATAATTTTGGTATTGCAAACGTTACATCTGAAGTTACATGCCTAGAATGTTCCTCACTAGTAGTGGGAGTCTGAGAGTCAGAGGGTGGTGACAGTTGTGGGGTCTCCCGCCGGTTGCTTGAAGAGGTATACTCTTCTCGTCGGCGTTTGTGGGACCTCGAAGAGTCCGAGGTAGAGTGGTGAACGCGTTGCCGTGGAGACTTTGACTTGAACTTCGACTTCCGCCGCGTGGCACGGGTCGAGGAGGGGACCTCTGTGACGTCGCTCGCACTACTACTATTGACATATTCGTTGCTTATGGCTTTAGTTTTGACCTTAGGTCTAACCGATTTAGAGGAACCGGGTTTTACTAAAGGTGACTTTATAATAAGCTTCTCCCAAGGACCTCATCATCACACTGGAGGGCCTTATGGGCAACATCTTTAGCATATGTATTGAATGTCGCTTTAACTTCATGTAAAGCCGCCAAACATGAAAGGTCTGTTTTAGCTAACAAGGCAGACTTTAATTCTGAACAAATGGCGCACTTTTTCGACAACCACACGCCGCGTGAGCGATCGAGGCACTTGACACATTTCGTGCAGAAAGTATGAGCAAACACTGGTAAGAGGGAACAAGTGGGGGTAGCACAAAGATCAAATCTGAGCATAGTGCCGTTCAAAGAGAGGGTCCCCTCCTCCGTCGGGATCCGATGGCCAACTCCGCCGGAGGGGAAGTCTGGGGGCCTGGAAAGAAGATTTCCAGGAATCAATGCTCATAAGGATAACCTGCGAGGTATTATACATCCTATCTCAAATCCGCCGGAAACTTAATGAAAAGTGCACACTTATTCTAACCTTCCGCCGGATCTGTCTAGCTGAATTTCTCACAATTTTACCTGTGACAAGCGTCACAGGTCCCTTGACCTTATTAAGTTGTGACTGTATCTAACCAGTTTGCAAAACTAATATATCACGTAGTGAACACTTGACTGATGTTGCCGCGGGCGATGAAGTCGTTACGTGCCACTAGGCCAGATAGGGTGAGTTCCCTCGGCGAGCCGAGATGGTGGCCCTGGTAGGAATGCAATTCCGCCGGGAGAGTGGTTCAGCCAAACCACGCAGGGATCTTCTGAATGTTCCTATCCGCCAGAGGCGGACACTTGGCCCACCGCACGGGCCACCGGAACAAACAAAAACTGCCGGGAAACAGGGATGGCACAGCCCTTTTCCTGCAGTCCCACACACATATAATAAAATGCATCATGACATATAGGGACGTCTCCCAAGCCCCAAAGGTTCGGGCTAGCATGCTAGAACAAACACAGGGGGAAAACAAACGTAATCAATAACAACAAAACATTTAGACACCTAAATTACCTGTAGCCTATGACGGAGACCCCTAAATATGACGACCACGTAAACCGAAGACATCCCAGCCGAAGACGCTCGAGAACCCGCAGCCGCACCAAGTAGAGGGAGGCCTTCATCAAGAGGCCTAAGCAAAACACGAACCCTGGAAGGTGGAGCACCATGTGCAGACACCCTTAAACCAGAGCATTTGCTGATAAATGTAGAATGTGGCATATACTATCCTCAATAATGACAGTCTGTATCATGCCTTGTAGTGTGGTCACCTTCTAGCTAAGTAAACACAACAGCTAAGGCGTCATACATAAATAAAACAACACACACGGTCCACCGATCCGGGACTCCTGGACGCCTGTGCCAATGGTACCCTATTTTAACACACTTCTCCTGCGGACCAACCAATCTGGCAGCCGTGCTAGCTAATCTAAACCTTGTTACTGCAACACAGATATATACAAATGAGTAAGGACTCACTAGAAGCTCTGCGAACGTTGAATGAAGCGAACACGGCGCAAGCCCTGTGATCGGGAGGGACGCGGAAGAAGGAAGGACGAGGATGGCTGCTAGGGGGCCTGGTATCGGGGAAGCAAAACATGAGAAATCCACGTATATGGCAAGTCATATAATAACAGATATTAATTTATCTTTTTCTTTTTTCTTTTTTACGGAGTTTTTTTCTGTAGGGTACCCAATCAAAATGACGATCCCATAAGGGAATTAGGCGTGCACTTGTGATGAGTACTCCATGATCTTCCGCGCGGGTTATTCAAATTGCTGGCGCAGGATGTTGAATGGAGACTATTAATGTTAATAGGCGAAGTCGTCAATGATGAAGGGGCCCTATTAAATATAATATAATATAATATCCATTGTTAGCCAGAATATCTATCTATCTATCTATCTATTGCCGGACGCCTTACTTCCCTTAACCTAAGACGTGCGCATGGGGGGTATGAGACACCACACGCCTGTGCGCAAATTTTTTTTTCTTTTTTCTATGTGATTGAGGGAGGCAAAAGGCATAACTGCCTATAGCGAGTGCCTCCCCCATAGTTAAAAGAGTGACAGGGCCAAAATCAAGGGACGTTTGAGCCAAAATACCTGGACACACAGAGTTTGAAGCAATTTAAGTCATAGGAAGAGGGAAAGACTGATTCTGGGAGAGAGTTCCAGAGCTCAGCTGTTGAGTAGAAGAAAGTTTGAGAGTAACGTTTCACTCTTGGGTTGGAGAGTTGCACAGAGTAGGGGTGGGATTGAGTTGCAAGACGGGTACCACGTCCCCTACGTAAAGGAGGTGGTATGCACTGGGATAGCTCTGAGGAACACTGATTATTATAGTAGCGATAGAATAGCGAGAGAGATGCAACATTGCGGCGGAGAGAGAGAGATTGCAGAGAGTTGGTGAGTGGAAGGGAGTTAATGATACGAAAGGCCTTCCTTTCAACTTTGTCTAGGAGAGCGGTGTGAGAGGAACCTCCCCACACATGTGAACAATACCGTACTCAATACAAGGGCGCACTATGCCCCTGTACAGAGCAAGAAGCTGTGCAGGGGAAAAGAACCCCCTAAGGCGGTTTGAGCTGTTCCCATCACTAACATCGTTATTTTACCATAAATAGCATTAATACTTATCCATATGCGCCTATTTTAGGTTGATTATAAAGGTATTAACCTGATACAGCAATAAAACAAGTGGAAACAGCGTTTGGATGGTCAAAATCGTCGATACAGGCCGGGAGTTACATAATGTATGGCTGAGGCAACCTCCCTCCCCTTGTCTGGAGAGACACTGTTACACAATAGTCTCTCTCTCGCTCTTTCCCACGCTTGGTAACAGTGATGACAACGCCCTGCTACCAACTCGCTAATGTTAGCACGAAAATAGACCACAGAATAAGGGAATAACAGGGAAAATAGGTGATAACTGAAGGAGGGGAGGGAATTGGGGAAGGAGGGGATGTGGAGGAGTGATATTTGGCATGGCCCAGGGGCAAAAAAAAAAAAAAAAAATTGGTGTTTTAAATGGATTTTTTTAGGCCCAGGATCTTAACCCTTTCGCTGCGGGTGACGTTCTGGAATGTTTTGGCAAGTTACAGCTATTTCCAGGTTTTAAAAGCCTGTAAAAAACTTAAAAATCGAGTGACAGTGGGCGGGAGCGTGAGGGGCCCACCTCCGACCCTCAGAGCACCGAGCGGCTCACTGAGCTAGGCTGTGTCTCGCGCGGGTCTCTCTCTGTCTCTCTCGCCAGTGTAGCCAAGCGAGCGAGTGTTACATAATAGCGGGGTTCCCGCGTTTCACTGGGATCACTGCGGGTGAACCAGACTATGTACAGGGTCCGTTTTGGTGTCATTGTGAAGCTATTTTCGTCTAGTTTTCGGCAGAATACACTTCATTTAATGCAGATGCTTGATTTTCATTCAGGAGTGCCTGAATATGCCCTAAATAGCCGCAGCCAAAGGGTTAAGAGTCTTCCCGCAGTCGCCCGGGGAAACTCTTAACCCTTTGGCGCACGATGACTCGTTCAGAGTCATTAGGTATTTTTTTCCTAGGCGCACGATGACTCGTTAAGTCATTAAACTTAAAAATATTCGCCAAAAATTAGGTTTTCGTCTGACGCGCGTCATATTTGGCATAGATATTAAGTATTAAGTCTAGTTCAATGGGTACAATTGGCATCCCCCTCAGTTTAACGGTTTACTCACGGCTGGCTGGGAAGGGAGCAGAGTACAGCTCAGTCTGTTTCGATACTTTCACGTTTATTCGTGTATCTCAGTAACTATTTAGTTTATAGTAATTCTGAAGTTACCAGTGGAATCCTCATTAAATTCCGCTTCCATATATGTATGCAAATCAAAAATGTTGTGGGCAAAATTTTGAGCTAGCGCGAGTTGGAGATAAGGTATTTCATTTTTTTTTACAATTCTTAATTCGGAGTGCCCCAATGTGGTTGTTTTGTATTTATTCTATGTTTTTATTCGCTTATCTTCAAGTTCAATCAATAACGAAGCCGATGGTACCTCATTAATCCAAATACAAGGATTTTTTGGTGGATAAAAACGTCACAGAAACAAATTATTGCCGGGCACAAAACTGGCTCTGAGTGAGCCGAGATATACTTAGGGAGTGGGAAAAAACTTTGATTGGAAACTATAGGTGCGCCAAAGGGTTAAGAGTCTTCCATCACTTGCCGGGTTAAAGAGAGTGGCCATTCACCAGAATATAATATATCTAAATATATCTAAAATCGTCCTGAGTTAGCCAGAATATAATGTAAACATATGTCGTTGCCAAATTTAAATGGTTAAGAATCCATGAGGGTCAAACAAGCCGTCTTTAAACTGCATAAGATGGTCTAATAATAGAATAAAACGACTAAAGTGTCATTCTACGGAGAAGGCTAGTCAATGCCACACAAAGAAATACAAAAGTAAAAACATAAATTTTTCTACCAAAAATTGTACAAATTTATCTTGAAGGTGGGTCTAGGGGGTATTTTTTTAAGCTTGATGGAGGTCTAGCAAGGAAAGTAAGAAATAAAGTATTCCTTTATTTCTTATTTTCCTTACATGAATTAATTAAAAAAAAAAAAAAAAAAAAAAAAAAAAAAAAAAAAAAAACATCCATCCCCCCCTTAACCCCACGTATCCTTCCAGGCGCCCCCTACTTCGTCCGGAACATCATACTGAGCGCCTCCCCGACCGTCCTGGTGGAGAGGTTCCCGATCGGCCACGACTACTACTACGACCTGGACCACTACATCGGTAAGATACCAACACTTTCCTCAAACATATTTACTTAGGGTTATTTATCTATTGGAGACGAGATTCATTCGTGGCCACTCTCTCGGGGATGAAGGCGCCTGGCGATAGCATGATTTATTTTAGGGTTAGGCACAACTACAGACAATTCTATGCCCGTTAATCAGTCAGTTGTTTTTATGTTTTTTGTTCTATGTGAGTTAGGGAGACAAAAGGCAGAACTGCCTATAGCGAGTGCCTCCCCCAGGATTGGAAGAGTGACAGGGCTAAATCAAGGGACGTTCGAGCCAAAATGTCTGGACACACGGAGTTTGAAGCCATTTAAGTCATATGAAGAGGGATAGACTGATTCTGGGAGAGAGTTCTAGAGCCCAGCTGTTGAATAGAAGAAAGACAGAATAACATTTCACTCTTGGGTTGGAGAGTTGCACAGAGTTAGGGTGGGATTGTGTTGCAAGACGGGTACTACATACCCTACGTAGAAGAGGTGGTATACACTGGGAAAGCTCTGAGGAACACTGATTATTGTAGTAGCGATAGAATAGCGAGAGATAAAACATTGCGGCGAAGAGAGAGAGAGATTGTAGAGAGTTGGTGAGTGGACGGTAGTTATTGATACGAAAGGCTTTCCTTTCTACTGTGTAGCCTACAGGGGGAGTTCCTCCTAACCAGTGATAAGTAATACAACCTGACTGGCTGTTCGGCCAGGCAGCTTAGGGCTCTGTCACACTATGCCGATTTAAGTGCCGACGCTCCACGACTTAAGGGGGAGACTACAAGGGGGAGACTACTGCCGAGTATCGTGGGTGATAGAGGGGCGGGACGCCCACGGCGGGCAGTATGGACGGGCATGCCGCCTAACGGCAACTGGAAGGGGTCGAGAGGCAACCATGCAAGACCTAAGGAAGATAACATGCGCCGTAGCACGCAAACTGGTTGGCGACAATGCTCCTGACGAGCGGCGCCGATAGATGCTACGGCGGCGATGGACAGCCACCCTGTCACACTTGATCCCGACCGAGGCAAACCGGTCCGTCGGAGGCGATGTTTGTGTGTGTGCGTGGGGTGGGGGTGGGGGGGGGAGTTAAGCTTGAGATCTAGGGAGGAAACTAAAAACATAATAAAAAGATCCATAAATGAGCAAACAAATGCACCCATCTCCCCTTAATTAAGTGTTATTTTTTTTTAGTAATTGGTAAAACAAGGCCATCTATAGTTAACGCTTTCAGTACCGGTGACATCTTTCTCGTTATAGTCTGACAACTATTAGGTTATTGTATTATGCTTACAAAGGGCCTGTAGCAATCACAAGACCTCCATTCCTCTCATTTATCTCTCTTAACTCCCACAGACCGTTCTTAAGCTGCATAAAATCGTCTAAGTATAGCAGAACAATGGCAAAACAGACGCCACCGCTATTGAGAGGGTTTATAGATAGTCACTCGTTGATGGGATCGGATTAAGGGGACAGTGGTGATTTTTGGGGTCTATTTATTTATATATTAATTTATTTTTTAGTTTCCTCGCTAGACCTCCATCAAGGTTAAAAAAAAAAAAAAACCCAAAACCATCTATCAACGATGTCCCCGTGCGATGTTGCCAGGTCGCGGACTCCCGGTATGCCCTCCCCCTATGACGGCGCCTGGGCGTTACCGGGTCGCTGCCTGAAGGCGACCTAACTTATAAGCGGCGTCTGACGCAGACAGGCTGGCGCCCTTGTAACGTATGACGCATACCGGACGACACCCGAAGCCGCCAGCCTACCGTCCCCGTGCCGTCAATTTACTAGCCGCCGACTCAACTCATGAGTTGTGCACGTCGTACTTTTCCTGAGGCCCGTGATGACCTCTCCCGACGGCTCTCTTGAGTAAGCGCCCACCCACATCGCGCGGCGATGTAGGCAAAGACCTGCTCCCGACCCTTAAGTCGTGGAGCGTCGGCACTTAAATCAGCATAGTGTGACAGAGCCTTTAGGGAACGACAACAACAATAACCTGACTCACTAAGTAACAACTACAGTTTAAGATACTTTAAAGTTTCTGTTTGCTTGGTTGTCTGGTTGTTGTGCAGGAAAATATCCTAGTCCTACAGACAAACTTTTGATATGACATGAATATGACATTTATAAAAGGTCAATGGGTACAATAATATTATTGCCAAAAGCCGATTTTTTCTAAGGTAGGCTATATAGGCTTCTATCGTTCGCCCAGAAAAATACATCTGTACATCTGAATGGGGTGAAGCGTCTTATTATCGCAAAACTAATGGTTTAAAACGTCTTAGAACCTCCAAACTATGGAGCGAAACAGGGGAACTCCAAATAGACCCCCCTCCCCCTCACTAAGAATGAGCTCTCTAAACCACTGACATTGCTATTCAATAAATCCTTGCAGTCTGGAACTATGCCTGATCAGTGGAAGCTAGCCAACACAACAACGATATTCAAAAAAGGCAGCAAATCCCTACCCAGTAACTATCGTCCAATTAGCTTAACCTCAGTTGTATGTAAAATGCTAGAAACACTCATAAGAGACAGACTCGTAAATCACTTAGAGGAAAATAACATACTTAAAGATACACAACACGGCTTTCGTAAAAAACGTTCCTGTTTAACAAACCTCTTAGACTTCTTCCACGATAACCTCAACCTCTACGATGAGAGTAAAGCTGTAGATATTATATACCTTGATTTTCAAAAGGCCTTTGACAAAGTTCCCCACAAACGTTTACTGCTAAAACTAAAAGCGCATGGAATACAAGACGGTGTGTTGAAATGGATAGAAAATTGGCTCAGCAACAGAAAGCAAAGAGTAGTCATAAATGGTAAGGCATCTAAATGGACCAATGTAAGTAGCGGGGTACCCCAGGGATCGGTACTAGGATCAATTATCTTTCTAATTTACATCAACGACATAGATGAGGGTCTCACCTGTACAATCTCAAAATTTGCTGACAATACAAAAATTGCAAATAGCGTACTCTCAAAAGAACAAGTTGACGATATGCAACACAATCTAGATAAGTTGTCATGTTGGGCCCAAATTTGGCAAATGAGTTTCAATGCGGATAAATGTAAAGTACTACATATCGGATACCAAAATGAGAAAGCAAACTATTTGATGAATGGCACTCAGCTTAAGAATGTAAACAGAGAAACCGATCTGGGAGTAACAATATCGAGTAACCTAAAACCGAGTCAACAATGTTCAGAAGTTAAGAAGGCAAACAAAATAATTGGCTTTATAGGCAGGTCATTTGAGCATAAATCCAAAGACGTTATCCTAACCCTTTACAATTCCTTAGTCCGCCCTCTTCTGGAATACTGCGTTCAATCCTGGTGCCCTTATTACCAAATAGATATAGACAAGCTACAACGAGTTCAACGTAGAGTTACCAAAATGATACCTAGCCTAAAGAACAAACCATACAAGGAGCGTCTTAGAGAATTAAATCTATTTCCTTTAACCCAGCGCAGATTAAGAGGGGACTTAATTCAAGTGTTCAAAATCATCAAAGGCATCGACAATATGAACTGTAGTAAGTCCTCCACTATCGACCAATCTAATTACACGCGGGGAAACGGGTGCAAAATTATTGGTAAATCTTTTAACTCACACGAAGCTAAAAAATTCTTCTTCAATCAAGTTGTCAACTTATGGAATGGGCTTCCCCGAGATGTTATAGACTGCAGCACCGTTGATTCATTTAAACTTCGTCTGGACAAATATCTCGCATCAAACCCGCGACTGACTGTGTTTGTAAATGAATAACTTTATTTTATCCTCCCCTCAGTTACTAACCCCTCTGTACCCTACTAACTTCCCAATCCTGCCACGGACATTAGTTCCAGGGCAGTAGTTCCCTTTCCAATGTTCCCTTACCCACTCTAAACCACTGTTTGGACACTTGATCCTCAGTGTTTTGGAGGACAAGCAGCCTATAAGGGTCACTAGAACTGTTGTTGCTTGATTTCCTTTGTACTTCTCTGTGGTAGGTGTACAGCCATTTATACTCTGTTTACTTTCAGCTGGCGATAAATTGAATCCCTTTGCAGCTAATTTATCGAAACTTAATGGAAAAATTTAAGACTTCTATCTCTCTGCATCATATTCAGCCCAAGTTTAAATAATCAGCACCATATTATCACTACAAAATCTTCAAAATACTGTAACTGAAAAATCTTGATGTGAACTTTGCAAGTTACCGTCAGTTGAAAAGAAACAGAGTATAGCTCACATGTCAAGCTACACATTATGGGGGGTCCTACCTGACAGCCAACCAGAAGGGACATAAGGAAATAAAGTATCTTACAATGTCATCTTGGCTAACTGATATAGAATAGACATAAAACCGGTGTCACACGAGCACTTAAGGGAGGATGTGAATTGGAACTTTACTGTAAATGTTGTTCCTGTTCGGTCTCTTTCTCGAGTCGGCCACCCCCAGCTACGGGGTATGTGCCTGAGTATATACATACAGTACATACATAAAGCCGGTGCCACACAAGCGATTTTTCCGTAAATTTTTACGGGTAATTGTAGTCTGGCAGCTTCAAAATATAAGTTCCCTGAGAATTAAACTACCTAACATAATATACCTTCGATCTAGTTTCCGATTCCACTATGAAAGAGCCACAAAATAGAACGAGAAAAACTTGCTCATCAAAAATTGCCGGAAAATGCGCTCGTGTGACACTGGCTTAACACAATAAGTTACGATGTTGTCTTTGGCCAACAGATGAAGAATACAAGAATTTCGTAGATGCCGAGGATGAACCGTACCAGGTGATGGTGACCACCTCCACCTTCCTCATCTCCAGTACTCGCAGCTTCCGGCCAGGGTACACCTTTAAAATGATAGATCGGGATGGTACGGAGTCGAAGGTGAGGAGAATAGTATATTAAAATGATAGGTGTCGGATATTTTCCTGGCGAGAGAGTGACCCTGTAATTTTAAAAGAAATCAGCCTTTGGCTGGGACATTTTTCTACCGAAAAATGTACACATTTATCTTGACAGGGGGTCTAGGGAGTGTTTTTTAAAGCTTGATTGAGGTCTAGCGAAGGAACTCAAAAATAAATAAATAATCAAATACATAGACCAAAAAACCATGCACTACCCTCTTAAAATGATTGACCGGGATGGTATGGAGTTTAAGGTGAGGAGTTTATTATCTTAAAATGATAGACTCTGATGGTATTGAGTCTAAACTAAGTAGATTCGTATATTTTGTTATGATAAACTGATAAATCGTGATGGTATGGAGTCTAAGGTGAGGAAATGATTATTTGGTTATGATAGGCTGTGATGATATGGAGCCTAAGTTTAGTAAATTCGTTTTTTTATATGGTAAACGGATAGATCGTGATGGGACGCAGTTTAAGTTAATCATAGTATTATCAATATGACGCAGACACCTAGTAGTTTCATATTTGTCCATTAAGTATCGAGAAATCAGTTGCTAAGATAATCAACTTAGTCAGGTGAAATGAAGCGGACTATAGGCTTACCTACTGCCTTTCAGAACACGTTCCTGTACCTGTCCCCAACGGTGCTGATACAATACAAGGTGAAGGAGGAATATACGCTCAACATTATCTGGTCCTATGATGCAGAGGGCTTCACTACGGTTAGTACACAACCACTTATTTGTTTCTGTTTGACCCACATACTTACTTAAAAGTAATTTATAGCGAGTCCTTCTTGAGGGTTAAGTGCCCCATTAATTACTCCTTCCATTCGTCTATACATTGGGCTACCATAACGCAGTTGGGGTGTATACGCATGCTCAGATTAATATGCAGGATTCGGGACTGCATAGTGAATCGTAGGCTTGTGCCTATTTCTTTAACTGTCTTGATAGTGTGATGTATGGGTGCGCGGAATTTCGGTGTGAGTGTCCTAGGTTCGAGTCCTTGGAGTGCCACATGTGTTTGTTGATTTCATTGGTTAAGTTTGGAAGTGAAGTTGGTTGGTAAAAAAATATAATATAGGTATAATCCTGTGTAGCGGGGAGACCTGTTCTTATATCTCAATAATTTGGTTCTGTTACAATATATTTTTACATTTTACATTCATAAATAGTCCACTAATATACTAGATTAGGTTAGGTTAGGTTTTGCCCCAGTTTGGCTAGGTTAGGCGATACTGTTCTATGTTTCTTAGTAAATAGGCATCTGAAAAACAGTTCTCCCGCTACACAGGATCTTGCCAAAATGTAAAATTCACCTCTCCCAATCAATCTTCAAGCTAAATTTGTACATTGTTCGGTAGAAACATGTCCTGGTCAAAGGCCGATATGTTCTAAAGTGCAGGCTCCCTATCGCTTGACCGGAAAAAATAGACACCTGAATGAGGGAAAGAGTTAATCGAGATTGTTAGTACTACATGCGATCCAACGCTGTTCTTCCTATAAGCTGAATAAAATTGTCTAATGTTAGCCATAAGTCAAACTATCTATATCGCAGTGTGTAACAACGGTTAGTACGCCTGCTGTCCCTACCAAGCGTTTGTTTAAGGGGAGATGGGTAGTTTTTCTACATCCCCTTCTCCCTCATTTTTAGCCCCAATAGTTTTCAGATTTTAAGATGTTTGCTCCATAAGTTTGTCGATTTTAAGACCTTCCATCCCATTTCCTTGTCAATATTAAGACCTTTCGTGCTATTTACTGTAGGTGTCAAAAAAAAAATCCTGACGAACGATAGTGAGCCTGTAATTTTGGAAAAACTTTTGTTACATTTGATCACTCTGTTTTGTAATAGTATAAGTTTGAACATTTGAATAATTTCAGACAATCATCAACAAAAATAATGGAATGCAAGCCAAACGCCACTTCAAGAGAATTGAATAATAACTTGAACAGAGGGGGCGAGAGAGAGACCGAGAATGAGATGGAATGATGGATTTGAGAAGCATAAGGGCAAAAGTGGTGTTGTGAGGGATGAGGGGTGCCGGCTGACGGATGACAGAGGAGAATAGAGGCGATTCATTCGTGGACACCCCCTCGGGGATCCAAACGTCAGGCAAGAGATAAATATGTATATACTGTATATATATGATCTATACACAAGATTTAATGCATATCTTAAATGTGGCATAATATTTATTTTATTCTATTCTATATTTCAATCCTTTTCTACAACATAAGCTAACTGTGCTGGATATATCATAATAAGACTAATAGGCCCATGTGTTTACAAATGATCTTCAAATAATTTTAATACCTAGGCCGGGAATCCTCCTCCCCTTGTAATATTTTCTTACTCATCAAGACAGAGAAAGGGGTGAGGGAACGCGAAAGTGGTCCCGGACCTTGAGAATTAGAACCTTTGAATGTTGTTTCTGTTCGGGCTCTGTCTTGAGACGGCCACCCCCAGCAATGGGGTATGTGCCTGAGTATATACATACATACATACATATTTTTTCCTCGATAGTGCTTGGAGTCAAGATGTAGTAAACAGTATACATGTGCACATATTTACCATGGGTCTGTTTCGGTAAACCACTTCGAGGGCTCCGCTGCTCCTATTAAGGAACAGTGTTCCAGAAACAATTTGGAGAAGCTCAGCAGCCTCCATGAACATTTTAATAACCTAATTCTTCCATTTGAGGTGATTAAACTATGTTAATGATAACAAAATTATATTAAAACTATAACAATGAAACTTCGTGCGGTGAGGATGCATACACTCCGCGCTGCTACTGTACTGCCCAGCTAGTGTAGTAGTGCACACATCTCCAACATGCATGCAGGTTTTGGTCTAAGGCCAAGTTTCGTGTGACTCGACTTGTGGGGGTTCATGGCGGAAGCGGGTGGGTGTAAGAAGCCGTAGCTCGATTGGTAGAGCGTTCGCCTGTGAGGTTGACGGTTCGAGCCTCGGGCCAGCCAGTGTGTTATTGGCAGACGTCAGTGCTGTTGGTGAACGGTGCGGTCTAGCAATCTGTGGCAACTATTCACTAAGTCCCTGATTCATCAGGGCACCCACCCTAGCCTTGCTATTCAGCAGGGAGTGTATGGTGGTAAAAACTGCATCATTACTCACATGTGCTCTTGAATTAATATTAGGCAACATACTCACCAAGATTAAAAACTCCAAAGTGTAAGTTTTTAAGAAGTCTTGCAAGTAGACAGTCAGGCACACAGACATACAGACTGTAACACACAATACCGATTACAAAAGTTAATCAGGTATGTATATTGTTATTGCTTGGAAATAATTTGGAGATAATGCCTATAGTTAAAATATGGGATCAACTATACAAAGCTAAGTGGCAACAAGCAAAGTTGGTGACATTCGAGTGGGCAGTAGAGAAGTTAATGCATTGACCTTAATATCTAATCTTGACCTTTGATCTTTACCTGTGAGTAATGTTTGCATGGTTATTTCCTGACCTTTGTATTGGCATAGGCCTATTGGAATTTATAAATTATAATAAATCTGTTTTGACCTTAATCCTTTACCTTTGACCTTGAACTTTGAAAACAAATATCTGATTATTTGCCATTATAATTTGCCATTATACCTTGAACTTTGAAACAAATATCTGATTATTTGCCATTATATAAAGAAAGGGCAGGGGCTGCATTGACCAAATAGACTCAATGCGTTTGTTAGTAGAGAAGTATCTGGCCAAGAACAGAAAACTCTATGCAGCATTCATGGATTTAGAAAAAGCCTATGACAAAGTAGACTGGGAAGGTCTATGGACTCTATGGGATATGTTAACAGTATATGGTGTGGGAGGAAAGTTGCTAATGGCAGTAAAATCTTTATTTATTGGTGGCTCCTTACGTCAATGACGTAAGAGCCTATGGTAATATGGCCTCGTTCCGGGCTCCTCTGAGCCCGGGTTAATCCTGATCACTACGGTCGAGAACCAATATCTTCTTAGGGGGTACCCCTTAATCATTCCTAAGGTACGTCATTGAGACGGAGCCACTGAAAAGTGAAAAATAAAAGAAAAAGGGATAGTACAGTTCAAACGCCGCGCCACTTGCGCATTCAGATCTTCCTCTGTTCCCATGAGCATGCCTTGAAATCCCAGTTGGCCTTGAACTGGCCTCTCTCGTCCGTAGGCCATAGGAGGCAGACGAAGTTTTCTTATCTCCACCACAGTGTTTATATAGCCCCTCTTCGATGCGAAATCTTTGTCCATAGTGAGTTTTTGTGCAGTTGTAATAGTATATGCATCTAAGAAAGTATGTATATGGACTAATTTTCACTTGTAAGCCTGTGAAGTAAGATCTTTCGTCTGGCTGGCCTACGAACGTGCCATTCAAGAAGCCACTTTCCACAGAGCCGCTAACTATTATGTTTTATCTCGTTTGTTCGTATCATACGAACCTCGGCCCTATAGCTGCAGTGTCTTAGTGTTCTGTAAATTTGTTTTTAAAGTGTAATTCGTCAGTTTTCCCTTAAGTATCATGTTATATAAAGTGCCCTATCCTTTTTAACTATATCGGCTGACAGTAACCTCTGGTTGTGCCCTGGCCAGAGTTTACTCGTCACGCCACCGAAATTGTTTATTGGGGACAAAAGTGCTTTCATTATTTACATTCAAGTCTCTTTTAATTTAATTCGTTTAGACAGTAACCTCTGGTTGTGCTCTGGCCAGGGTTTACTCGTCACGCCACCGAAATTGTTTATTGGGGACAAAAGTGCTTTCATTATTTACATTCAAGTCTCTTTTAATTTAATTCGTTTAGTTTCAACTCTAGTCGGTCACGAATCACTCGCCATATTTATTACCTTCAAGTTTTTGTCACATGACAGTGTTTCCTATAAACCAGCATTACATCGACTATGGATCGAAATTGTATTAACCCGCGGGTTCTGCTCATCTAAACACTCGTATAATATAACTTTATTTTCTCAAGTTATCATGAGCTCCTACTCCCAATGAGCACCCATAATAATATCATAGTTGACCTTGTCCCTCTACAATGAAAAAAATGATGTAAGACATGCTGATAATATTCCAATTACCCAGATAACCTAAACCCATCACAAAAGGGTCCGGTACCAAGGCCCGGACACCGGGACCGCCAGCAGGGTGGCAGTCCCGAGTGCCCGATCAGGCGGGAGACACCAGATTACCATTCAAGACCAAATTCCCGGTTTGATAAAATTCCAATTACCCAGGCAACCTAGACCCATCACAAAAGGGTCGGGTACCAAGGCCCGGACACCGGGACTGCCAGCGGGGTGGCAGTCCCGAGTGCCCGATCAGTCGGGAGACACCAGAATACCATTCAATACCAAATTCCCGGTTCCCGAGTCATTATCTCAACAAACCCCGGTCCCCAAGACCCGGGTCTCAAGACTGCCGGGTAGGGAGACCCACCCAAACAGGCGGACAACACTATGTTACCATACACTCATATTTTCCCCGGTTATCCTAGCCCTCATTTCGATGAAACTAGGACACCAAGACCCGGCTACCGGTACTACCGAGTATGGCTAAAGTCCCGGGTACCCGGATGGTCGGGAACGACATTACTACCATATAAATATAACCCAAGACTCCCAGGTTTTTTCCCTAGGACTTATATTTATAAAGCCAGAGCACCAAGACCCGATACCGGAACTACCGAGTATGACAACAGTCCCTGGAGTGGTGATGGGCTGGTCTATCAGAATGAGAGTTGAGCGTTCTCTGCCATACCCATAGCTTACTCTGACTGTTCCTTTTACTTATATATTTTCTAGATCTCAAGTGACGGCGTCTTTTCCGTGGATTGACCTCCCTACTGCCAACCCTGGCAGATTGGGAGCCAAAGCGTCACATTTTTCCTTTGCCCCTCAACTTTCCCTTTATAATTGCTGAGGGGCACAGGGCCTTGGGTGGGGCTTTTGTTTCCCGGGCATTTCCGCACCCTCCTCAGCTCCCCGCCTTTGAGTGGCTTCGGTCACCTGGGCATTATTGGTGGTAAGCTGGGAGGGTTCTGTGGGGGCGCTCGGTTATGGCCTTGGCCTTGCTCGGGACCTTGGGGCTGCTCGGCCAGACAGCCTGAGGAACAGCAGCAACAACAACAACAGTCCCTGGTACCCAGATATCCCCAGACTAGAATAGGTCTTGATAACCCACAACACCCGGCCGGATACCATCAAGCTATGAACCGGGTACTCTAACACTAGGCTAGTCCTAAGCCTATCCCAACAACACCAGGTACCCTAAGAGAAGGGCCCCAAATACAGGATTCAAATAGAAATTATTACTGGGTACTCTTGGTTAGACCATACTATAGTAGGCTAATTAACCTTAAACATGTTAAACAATATTTAACAAAACGTTCAGAATTAAATCAAATACGAGAACTTATGATAAACACGTCTGCATAACCAATTAAATTAAAGCAAATCATGCAAGGCTAGACCCTAAGGCTAGCCCAAACCAAGTAAACCTAATAAGAACGATGCTTATCTCATTATGCAACATTGACTCCTTGATATTTCAACAGGCTCAGGCAAGACACGACATTACAGAGGAGGAGCTCTGATCATCAATTAGACCTACTCCCTCCATACCAAGAGATACCACAATAGGTCCTGTACATTATCCCGGACTTCAAGCCCTTGACAGCCCTAGCCAAGCCACCTGTGGGCCCCGGCCCACACCTAACAAACCTGCAATATCAGGTGAGTCTACCAGTCAAATCTTTAGACGTTTGTTCTGGTCCACCGGCTAAGATTAATTCCCACTAATTACATAATTTAATTAATTTACAGGGATAGGCCTACGTACAAAATTGTAGTTTTTCAGGAAACAAACACAAATTGTCTCCCCTCTCTAAAAGAATCCTTTTGTTTTCTTTTCTCCCCTCTCGTCAGGGCCTACATGCAACCATAGAAGAAAGCTAAGGTGCAACAAACAGAAGTCCTCATCCTGGAAGACGATTTCTCCTTCAGAGGGTTCTCCTCCCCGGAACCCTCACCAGCCTACATGGACAGTATCACAGTACATGAAATGGACCCTCCCGAGGACTCTACCCTATGCTCAAGCAGGGATTGCACCACATTATCCCTTACAGCTCATAATCTCTGCTCCTATCACGCTATGTGTATTGATAGGACAAAAGCTAGGTGGAACCCTAAAGTTTGTGACAGGTGTAATTATTACATAGCTAAGTTCCATAACCCACTTTCTACACTAGCCCCCGACACATGTAAGAATATTCTGAAAGCTGTGTGGCATGCGGTAAAATCGTATATTTCAGGTACATTGAAGAAACACCCAGAAATTGCAAACCCAGAGTACGTAAAATTCTTAGAGATATTCGTAGCTAGATCCCGTAGCTCTTCCTCATCACACGACAGGAAAAAGTCACATTCTAGCAAGAAGAGAGAGAGGTCAACCAGCCCCCAGTCGCCCAGTAAAAGACACAAACATACAAGGAAACCCCATGCCAAAGAACCACCATTCATCCAGACTGAACCAGGCTCTGAGGAGGTCAACCCCTCCCCACTATCCCTAGACAAGTGGGCGGACTCTATGGATCAACAATTTAAACTAACCCCCTAACCTACCTCTACCGAACCAGCTCCCCCTCATACAATCAAGATATGTACAAGAGCGGAAATACATACCCCAGGAGACTATCTTACCACCATCCTTCACATCCAACAGCCCAATCACATTCCACTCTGACAGACCCAGACCAAGTAAGGTACAGTACATTTGAAGAAGATCAAAATACAATACCCCCTGAAGATACCCAAGAACCCTACGATATGGCCGACGACAGCATAGAGTGCTACGACATCATTTCTAGCAGCCACACTGACGAAAGTTGGAATGACAAGGACTCCCGCACTTATCAGGGAGACCATTCAGGAGAAGATCCTCACCAGTCTGACATAGAGACTGACTGAAGACTGAGCCCTCGTAATGACTTATGGAGAGAGATGAAAGATACTTTAAGATCATTGACCAACGAGTTAACAGACAACTTACATCAGAAATTGGCTTCTATGGATAAGGCTATCCAGGACCTTCAATGTAGGGCCCTGTCCCCATCCATGTTACAACCAGCCACACCCGACCCAGTCCCACTAGCTCAGATACCTGCCCAGCCCAAACAGCATGATCAGGAATTAACACCCACTCCGTCATCCTCCACTCAGCCCAGTCTTCAAGCCACTGGCCTTCCCAGTAACCTATTCCTGTCCCATATTCGTCCCCCCCCCCCCCCCTATTGAACAAGAACCGGAAATCTCCAAGAAACCCTTCCCTCTTCTGTTTGGGGACTCCCGTCACTGGAAGCAAATACCAGTAGAAACACCTGAAGATGCGGACACAGGCCATCCAGAACTGATACCAGTCCCAAATGACTGGGTAATCGAAATGGACGAACTGCGACACCTCCGGGCAAAAGACGCACAGGACCAAGTACTGGACGTAATCATAAAACCTTTCCCGTCTATGTCAGACGCTAGGTACTTTACGCTCACACAGACATCCGCAGTCCCCTCGGGAAAACGCTTCAAACCATGGTCGGATTTGAATAAAGCCGACGGGCATAATGCCATTAAATCTCTATCCACTCTCGAAACAGACATATAATGCTCCACAAAAATGTCCGAAAGTAAAATTCCCATGCTGGAGGTTTCATCCTTAGGCTATGGCCCATGGTCTGAATGGGTATCTGGGGCAGAACAATTTGCTCTTTCCAGTATGGATACTACACCCCAAAGAATCCCACAAGATGATCACCAGTTTGCCACAATGTATGTGCACAACTCCGACTCTATTCCCCAGGGGTTCTGGGAATACCTCAGAGCCCCAAAGATAGTATGCAAGCCATCCAATAACCCCATGATCTCTACACCTACTCCGACGCTGATTGACAAGGATTTTAGACTATGCCAAAAAGTCCACAGACTGCTATCAAGCTTCATCACATGGCAGAAGCTCTCTAATTCCATGAGACAGGTGGCAGATTCCATCGCTGAACAAAAATCCAGAACAGCTCTCCATCTCATCAGGAGAGCATCTCTTGTCAACTCTCTAATGACCACGGGTGATGTCAAGACTGCTATTTATGAAGCAGCCAGAGCAAGACAAGATATACGCATCCACTTGTCCAGGAAAATGCCAAAAGATATCGCCGCTCGAGTCCTCCTCTCACCCCTATTCACCCGCAGATTAATGCCCCAAACAACATGGAACGAAGTCCACTCCCTACTACTACGACCGGAGATAGCAACATCAAGACAGTCTCAACCATATAGGCAAGGCCACCCTAGTAGGTTCCACCCTCACTCTCACCCTCACCGGGGAAAGGGGAGGAGCCAGTTCCCCCCTCGACAATATACCCCTCATACATTTCAGACGCACAGGAGTAACTCATCAAGCAACAGAGGGCACAGAGGATACTACCAGGCCAGAGGTCGAGGCTCACCAAGGACCCAACCATCACCCTACACACGACCTCCACCGAAACAACAAAACTACGGGTCACAACAAAGACCTCAACATACAGGACGTCAGACTCATCAAGCAGGACGCCATGCTCCCAACCACCAGAAACCACAAGGTCACCACCAATCCACCAACTCTCACCAAACGACCCAGGATCCAAAAAACTGACTTTCCAAGAGGCCATCAACCAAGAACTGGCCCTGCATTCGACAGGCCAATTCAGGGAAAATTTTCAGCATTGGCCTCAAAGATCCTGGGCAAAGAGAGTGGTAAAGAAGGGCCTCACATGGAAATGGCTGGCAAGACCCCGCCTCAGAGCTCAGCCCAACAAGATACAGCTATCTCCAGAATTGGTAACAGTGATAAACCAAATGTTAACAGACAAAGTTCTCACTCACCCTCCAGAGGGCACACCAGTTTTTCTGTCACGCATGTTCCTCGTCCCAAAAAGAGACAGCCGCCAACTAAGACCCGTGATAGACATGTCCCTTCTCAACAAGTCAATTCACAATACAAAATTCAGAATGCTAACTATCTCCCAAGTAAGGCTAGTACTACAACCAAAGGCCTGGATAATTACCCTGGACCTAAAAGACGCCTACTGGCACATTCCAATAGCAAAAAGATACCAAAAGTTCCTAGCTATCCCATTCAGAAACAAAGCGGTAATGTTCACCAGAATGCCCTTCGGTCTGAACATAGCACCCAGAATTTTCACCAAGATAGTCAAACAAGCTCTCCTCCCACTACTCGAAAATGGAGTAAAGATCCTGTTCTACCTAGACGACTGGTTGATTCTCGGGTCCACACCTCTCCAAGGCCAAGAACAAACCCTGAAAGTAGTACAACATGTTACAAAGCTGGGCTTCAGAGTGAACCTGGAGAAGTCAATGCTCACTCCCTCACAATCAGCGGAATGGGTAGGCTTAATCTGGGACACACAACTTCAAACGATAAAGCAAAGCCCAGCCAATGCCAAACGTCTACAATTAAAACTGTTCAGAGTATTACATGCGAAGAATATCACCAGGAAACTTTGGGAATCTTTGATGGGCTCACTAAATTGGGTACAAATGACAGTACCCCTAGGCCGCCTCAGACTGAAGAGACTAATCTGGCTAGGCAACAAAGCCTTCCCTCTAACACCTCACAATTACCCGCTCGCCATCCCAAAGAGGATCCTACATCTCCTGGCTTTTTGGACAAGATCTCAAATACAGGAATCGGTGACACACTGGTCAGATCCACCTCCCACCTTATGGATAGACACAGATGCCTCGAGCCTGATAGGATGGGGCTACCAGTCAACGGAAGGCCATCAGAACCACGGGAAATGGACCACACTAAGTCAGTATCACATCAATGCCAAAGAGCTAGCAGTTCCTCTATTCTTTCTCAGGGACCATGCGACGTCATTGACCTCCAGATCAATAGCGTTCCGGATGGACAACACAGCTTCCGTAACTTGCTTAAAGAAACAAGGCTCCACCCGGTCCAGGATCCTTCAAGACCTCTCAGAAAAGATATTCTTTCTAGCCCAGAAATACTCCATAGTAATCCACGCAACATACCTACCAGGGGTCTCCAATCTATGGGCCGACGCTCTATCCAGGGGAAAGAGCACTTCAGTGGAATGGGCCCTCAAACAAGAAACGTTCAACCAATTAGTGCTACCATTTTCACCACAAATCGATCTGTTCGCATCTCTTCAATCAACGAAGCTCCAGGCTCACATTTCTCGGGATCTCAAGACACGGGAGGGAGGCCCGGATGCCTTCACAGTAGACTGGAACAGATGGACATCGATTTACCTCTTCCCACCCCCAGACACCTCACTAATGTGCAAAGTCATTCACCACCTCAGATCGTTCCAGGGACAAGTAACCCTGGTCGCTCCAATGTGGCCTACTCAAGCGTGGTACACTCAACTTACTCAATGGTGCAACAACCCCCTGCAACTCCCCCTAACAGATTTCCACTTGGAAGAAATTGGGAACCTGCAGACCTCGCTCAATTTTGCTATGTGGACATTCTCAAATCCAAGTGGCTCCCGTCCTACGACGAGGAAGTCACGGACAAGCTCACAAATCAGTACACAGCTTCCACCCTGAGACAATACAGCTCTCACTGGAAACAATTTACAACGTGGATTGTAGATACTAACCAGAAGAACCCATCAGCTTCCTTGTTATTGAAATACCTAAATTACTTGTTTGAAACTAAGAATCTAGCAGTGAACACACTTAGAAACCACCTGTCGGCAGTGAAGGAACCCTTCCCGGTCTATCCTTACCCCAGAAAGACGAACAAGGGTTTATGAGAGCTTGCTTCAAACTCAGAGCCCCAAATCGTCAACTACTTCCTCAATGGTCAATCTCGAGGGTCCTAACATTATTACAGTCTAGGCCCTACTCGGTGAAACCAAACATAGAGAAGAAATTAAGAAGTGTGTATTTCTGATGGCCCTAGCGACTGGCCATAGGGTCTCAGAATTAGCGGCCATGGCAAGGTCCCCAAACTGTCTGCGGTTTGCCCCTAATAACGACTCTGTACATATTGCACCTGCACCAGATTTTATTGCAAAAAACGAGCACCAGGAACATATCTTTACACCTTTCTCCATTCCTGCCTTGAAAAGAGGAAAGATACACCATGCACTATGTCCTGTGAAAGCATTATATACCTACTTTAAGTCTGTTATTCCTAGAAATAAGGAACATTTATGGGTTTCTCCAGATGGCTCAACAAGGTTGGGGAAAAAAGTTTTAGCATCCACAATAGTAGATGTAATTAAGGAGGCAGATCCCCAGGTGATTGCCAAAGCTCACGATGTCCGCAAGTGGGCCACTACCATCAGGTTCCTCAACAACTTTTCAGTAGAAGATATCTCTCAAATGGGGCTCTGGTCCTCGAGCAATACTTTCCTATCCAGATATTTGTCAGTACACCTGGAGAGACCCAATTTACCATGCATAGCTTTAAGGCAAGAACATACCCCTTGAGGGCATTAAGTAGTCTGTTGTATCTGATTCAGCACTTTTATTACCAGTCCAACAGCATAAGAGAGTGTGCCCTGCCAGTCACTATAAATGGAAAGAAAAGAGGGGGGGCGTGTTGAAGTCCCATGACGAAAAGGCAGGTCACACAATCTGATACATATAACAAGAATGTTATGACCACATGATATCTATTACATAGCAATACCTATGTTTATTGCAACTACAAATGTTTATCATTATTTTAGATTTTACACTAAATTGATGAGATAGATTACCAGTATGTATTCACATCTCAATAGTTCTGTTTCTATGAAATAAGGCTTCTTTTAATGGTACCCGCCTTATACAGTACTGTATATCTTTTCTTACTGTTATACCTTTTATAAGTAAATACATGTCACAGTTCATATATTAGTTTTCAGTCTTCCTTTTAATTTGTTTTATAGTTAAAGAGCATTTGAAGGTCCCTCCACCGGTCGTGATATGCTAGGCTCTTACGTCATTGACGTAAGGAGCCACCAATAAATTACGGTTTTGACAACCCGTAAGGGAAGGAAGGAAAAACTACTATTTATTGGTGGCTCCTGAAGTCAATGACGAAATTGCCCTCCCTCCATCCCCTTCCCATTCACATGCTCAATTTGGTATATACTTTAGAGGCCAGTTCAAGGCCAACTGGGATTTCAAGGCATGCTCATGGGAACAGAGGAAGATCTGAATGCGCAAGTGGTGCGGCGTTTGAACTGTACTATCCCTTTTTCTTTTATTTTTCACTTTTCAGTGGCTCCGTCTCAATGACGTACCTTAGGAATGATTAAGGGGTACCCCCTAAGAAGATATTGGTTCTCGACCGTAGTGATCAGGATTAACCCGGGCTCAGAGGAGCCCGGAACGAGGCCATATTACCATAGGCTCTTACGTCAGACTTCAGGAGTCACCAATAAATAGTTTTTCCTTCCTTCCCTTACGGGTTGTCAAAACCGTATTATAGGAATGCAATGGCAAATGTGAAGGTAGGGGATAAGTTAAGTGAGTTTTGAGGTCAATGCAGGAGTAAGACAGGGATGCGTCATGTCAGCGAATGTAGGGCGGGATCAATGGGTGTAGGAGCTAGACTGGAATCAGAGGGAAGAGCATGGAAGATTTTAACATGCCTATATGCGGACGATGTAGTCCTGTTGGCGGAAAATGTAGAACTTCAGAAAGTGGTCACAGACTTTGACAGGGTATGCGAAAAGAGAAAGTTAAAGGTCAATGTAGGGAAATATAAGGTAATGGTGTTTGAGAGAAGAATGTATGAAACCATAGATTTTAAGGCAAAATATAGAATTAAGAAAGAACATGAGAAAAATTGTAAAATAAAAATTAAAAATTAAGAACTGGAAGAGGTTGAAAGCTTCAAGCATTTGGGAGCTGCACTATGCAAGTATGGTAAAATGGAGTGAGATAAAAAGAGAGAAAAATGCAAGGGAGAAAAGTGATTGGAGAACTTGATAGTATTCTCAAAGGAAGAATGGTTAGTCAGGAAGTTAAAAAGTCACTGAGAAACAGTGTGCTGCTCCCAACACTCTCGTATGGAAGTGAGACATGGACAGCAAGTGACGAGGACCTCTCCAAACTGAGAGCTGTGGAGATGAGCTTTTTCAGAATGGCAGCTGGTGTGAATAGGCTAGATGGGCCAAGTTGTTGTTGTTGCTGTTCCTCAGGCTGTCTGGCCGAGCAGCCCCAAGGTCCCGAGCAAGGCCATAACCGAGCGCCCCCACAGAACCCTCCCAGCTTACCACTAATAATGCCCAGGTGACCGAAGCCACTCAAAGGCGGGGAGCTGAGGAGGGTGCGGAAACGCCTGGGAAACAAAAGCCCCACCCAAGGCCCTGTACCCCTCAGCAATTATAAAGGGAAAGTTGAGGGGCAAAGGAAAAATGTGACGCTTTGGCTCCCAATCTGCCAGGGTTGGCAGTAGGGAGCTCAATCCACGGAAAAGACGCCGTCACTTGAGATCTAGAAAATATATAAGTAAAAGGAACAGTCAGAGTAAGCTATGGGTATGGCAGAGAACGCTCAACTCTCATTCTGATAGACCAGCCCATCACCATTGATGGGCCAAGTAATAGGGAAGTGTATGAGTCCTTTGGAATGGAAGAGCAAGCTTTAGGCATTGATTGTGGAGTGGTTGAGTGGATAAAGAGAAGTACTTTGAGGTGGTATGGTCATGTTCAGAGAATGGATGAAGACAGAATGCCAAGAAAGATAATATATGCGAGTCAGGTGAGTGGAACAGCTAGTAGTGGAAGACCACCTATGGTATGGGAAAAGAAAGTGGAAAAATATATTGAAGAAAAACTTCCACGTACTGGAAGGGGCATTGTGGCACGGGCAAAGGAGGCATGTCTTGACAAAGTAGCCTGGAGACGTTTCTGTCATGGCCATCCTTTAGCGGGGGTTTCCCAGGGGGAAACAAGGCGTCGGAGATGATGATGATGATGATGATTGCCATTATAATGTGGAGAGAATGGATGAACAAAATTGGGTGAAAAAATGCAGGTCTGTGATTGTGGAGGGAGCTGCACCAAGGGGTGGACCGAGGAAGACCTGGGATCGGACTATACGTGCCGATCTCAAATCCAAAAACTTGACAAGTGAAGCAGCCCTTAACAGGGTTGCCTGGAACGCCGCCATTAGGACAAGAGACTGAAACTGCACGTATGTGTGGAGCACTCAGTCTTAAAATGTTATGTATGTATGTATGTATTTAACATAAAGTTTGGTGAAAATCGAATGATTTTAAGCCAAACTGTTGTTGTTGTTGTTGTTGTTGTTCCCTAAGCTGCCTGGCCGAACAGCCCCGAGTCCCTGAGAAAGGCCATGGCCACGATCAGGCTTTCCCACAGAGCTCTCATTGAGTGTAGATTGTGTTGTTGGCGTAAGTGGTTGTGTGAAATGCAGTCTTCTATGATGTGTTTAATGGTAAGGGGTGCTGTGTTACATCCCGGGCAGGCGTCGACAACGGAGTCATCCAGTCTCTTCTGATAGCTCAGGAGAGCTGGATGGTGTCCGCATCTCAGCCTGGCCAGGTGGACTCTGTCCTTGCGAGGAAGGGAGGATTCGGAAGGATGGATTTCGGGAGGTCGTGCATGCAGCTGCGTGTTGTCTGTGAGTGAGTGGATGGATTGGTGAGAGATATGAGTATGGATGTGCTTCTGGAAGTTGGTTCGGGGTGGGCAGGGAGGGAGAGAGGACAATAATTGTGTGATACCGTGTGCTGGGTGTTGTTTTGATATTTCTTGGTGTCTGTGGGTGTGTTGCCATGTAGTTTAGTGGGTGGTCTTGGTTCGTGGAGGCTGCTGCCAGGAATTGAGTGCCTCTCATGTCCAGATGGTCTTTGACTTTGAGGATTTTGGTTTCTTGATGTAGGTGATCTGTGGGTGCAGTAGCTGTGCAGCCTGTAATGATCTTCAGGGCTTTGTTTTGAATAGTCTGTAAGGTCTTATTATGTGTTTCAGCTAGGTTAGAAGCCCAGGCTGGGCTTACGTATTCCATCACTGATCTTATGTATTGTTTATATACTGTGGTGGTAGTTTCTTTGTTGTGTCCAAATTTTGTGTGAGCAAGTGACCTGAGGGCGTTAAGTCTGGGTGTCAGTTTCTTTTTAATGTTTGTGGTGTGCTGTTTGAATGTCATATGAGTATCATAGGTTACTCCTAGGATTTTGGGTGTGTGTGTATGTGTTAGGGGTGTGTTGTTTATGGTGAGTTGAGGGATGTATTCGTGTTCTCCTGTCCAACTTGTGAGCAGGGTTGCGGTGGATTTGGCTGGGGCTAGATTAAGTCTGTTTGTAGTGCACCAGCCATGTAGTGTGTTGAGATAGGGTTGAAGGAGATCTGTTGCTCATTTTGGGTCATGGTGTGTGCATGTGAGTGTTATGTCATCTGCATAGGAGGCTAAGTTTAGTTGGGGCGTATTGGGTGTAGTTATATCGTGCATGTACAGATTGAAGAGTGCGGGCGATAGGACGGATCCTTGTGGGACTCCGTTTGGAAAGTTTCTGATTTTAGAAGACTGACCGGCAAAAGATACGTGTGCACATCTGCCTGCTAGGAAGTTGGTCAGCCACCTTTTTGTGTTGTGCATGTTTGTGTTGTAGATTTTGTTTGTTAGGTTGTGGCGGGGGATGGCATCGAAGGCTTTACTAATGTCGAGTGTGGCTAATAGTGATCTGTGTGGTGGTCTAGCTGAGTTGATGCCGTCGAAAGCTCTTTGTGTAAGGTCTGTGAGAAGAGTGTTTGTGGAGTGCAGTGGCCTAAAGCCATGTTGTGTTGAAGCTAGGGGTAGATCAGGTGTAATTAGTTGTAATACTAGGCGTTCCATGACTTTGGAGGGGGAGCAAAGGAGTGTGATGGGGCGGTGCGAGGAGGGTAGTGTGGGGTCTTTGTTGGGTTTGGAGAATGTGATGATGATACCATGCTTCCAAATGTCTGGTATTGTGTTGTGTGAATAGCTGTAGTTTGATATGTTAGTGAGTGCTTGTATGCCTTGTGGTCCCAGGTGTCTGAGGCTTATGTTGTCTAGGCCACAGGCGGGTGAGTGCTTGAGATTGTTGATGATATGCTTTGTCTGGTGATTGGTGAAGGGTGTATAGTCAGGGTCTGTGGGGAATTGTCTCTTACGTCGGATGACTCGTCGGTCGTCATTGTGAGGTTTTAGGTGGCTGACATGTGAAAAGTGATTGACGAGAGTGTTTGCTTGTTGTTTACATGAAGGAGTAGAGTCTGTTGTTGTGATTGCAGCATGTGATTGTGTTGTGTTGCTGTTGGAAAGTGTGATGCTGTTTAGTGTTTTGTAGAGTTTTTTGGGGTTTGTTTTGTGATCAAGTGTTTGTAGGAAGTTATTCCAATTTAGTTTTTCTTGTTCTTGTATTTTGTTGTTAGTTTGGGTGTTGAGTGCTTGAATTTGTTGTGTGATGTCTTGTGTGTGGGGTGCTGGGGAGTGTTTCAGTATGTCGCGTTGTCTGATGAGGTTTTGAATTTCTGGTGTGAAGTTGGGGTTGTGTCTTTTTCTGTTACCTCTTGGAATGTGTTTCTTGTCAGCGTTTTGGATAGTTTTGTTGAGTATGTGTACAGCATTGTTGATGTTAGTGATGGGTGTACTGTTTAGAGTTGTGAAGTGTTGTTCTGTCTCATTTGTGAATGCTTCCCAGTTAGCTCTTTTATAATTGGTGTATGTGTGTTTGTGGCTAGCTGGGGTGAGTCTGGTTTTGGTGGTGATAATGATCGGGAGGTGGTCAGAGCCTAAGGTTCTGACCACCCTCCAGGATGTTGTGGGGGCGAGTTCTGGGGAACAAAAGGTGATGTCTGGAGATGATGGGTTATAGAGGGCTTGGTGAGGAATATGGGTATGTTGATGGATGTCGTTAAGGATGATGAGGTTATCGGTTTGGTTTTGTAGTACCAGCCCTCTGTCTGTGTCGGGGTTGTCGACAAACCAGGCCGACATCTTGGCGTTGAAGTCACCACCCAGGATGATGTGTGGGGTGTGTGGGTGTTTGTGATGTGTTGTAAGTGTGGTCTGTATTCATTTGGTACTGTAGGGGATGTTTGGGGAGGGATGTATGTGTTTATGATGGTTATGTTGGAGTTGTTGCCAGTGCATATTTTAATTGACTGTATTTCTGTTGTGTTATCATTTGGGGGGAGGAGGGATTTGGTTTGTACACTGGTTACTATGTATGATATTTCTTTGTGTACCAGGGTGATGAGTCCACCGCCCCCGCCGACAGTCCGGTCTTGTCTGATGGTGGTGAAATTATGAAATGTGGGTGTTTTTTGTATTGTGCGGAGTTTTGTTTCTTGTAAGATGGCAATGTGTATGTTGTGTTGTTTGATGAAGTGTGAGAGTTTGTGTTTCTTTGTGTTGATGCCATCTATGTTCAGTTGAAGAATGTTAATGTTATGTGCACGATGTATGTTGGGTGCTGCTGCACAAGGATGGGGTGGGGGTGGGGGTTGGGATGGGTGAGGTGGGGGTGGGGATTGGGGAGCAGGAGATGGGGGTTGGAATGGATTAGGATGGGGTGTGGTGTGTTGAGTTGAGGATGTGGATGGTATGGGAAGGTTAGGTGGGTTAGGGAGGAGAGGTGGACGGGTTTTAGGGGGGGGAGTGGATGATATGGGAAGGTTAGGTGGGTTGGGGAGGAGAGGTGGACGGGTTTTAGGTGAGGGATTTGACTGGGAGAGGGAGGGGCATGAGGTCCAGGTGTTTGTGTAGTGTTTCTTGGAGGCAAGTGTTGTGCAGGTGAAGTGGGTCCAGTTCCCGCATGAATTGCAGAGAACTGAACCCTTAGTATGGCGACTCGAAGTGATGGGTTTTGAGCAAGTTGGACATATGTATGTGTACGTGGGTCCTGGGTTGCTCTCAATGTCTCCGGCTAGAAGAAGTCTTCGAGAAATGACAGCCGGAGAGTCATTTCTCGGTGTAGGAAAAACTGTGTGATGTGTGTGTGGTGTGAGAGGTGTGGAAATTCCCGGCGCGACCGAAGCCGCCCCAAGGACCCGTGCCCCCAGGGAGGGGGCAGGGGATGGTTGTGACGGTTTGGCTCCCGAAACTGCTCCCCGCGGCCGGCATCCGGTTTTCCTCCACTGGTCGTTGATTTTGTCTTCGGCCGTGGAGGGTCGGCAGCCTCGGGAGGTGGCCCCACGGCGTAGACGCCGCCACATCAGGACCAAGCCAAACTGTAATGTTGGATACTTGAACTTGACTTGTGGCCTTCACTTTGAAGTGTATTTGGGAGATATACTTAATATTAATTTATTTCCTGATCACTACATGGAAGAAAGCAAGTATATACACTTAACTTGGTGAAAAATCGCAAGATAGTTTACGCGAAACAATAAAAATAGTTGAACTTATCCTTTGACCTTTTACTTGACCTTATCTAATTGATTAGACAACTTGTTAGTAGCCTGAACAGTATGTCATTTCCATACTACAGTCAATCCTCCGGTAACGTGCGTTTTGGAAACGCGGTTTTGGTGGGACGCGGTGCACCCCAATATTCCAAAATTTATACTAACACGTTCAACACTTACACAGACGCGGGGTATGGCCGTGCGCCGAACCTTTACTCCCGACTTTCGTCATTTACCGATGCTCATATCTCTGCAAATAAATGGCCTAACCAAGTGTTTATGCATACCAGAGGTAGATATGGTCGTTGCCATGCGATGGGTGAAGACTAGAACACTCTACATAGTGTAGTTATTGTGTGAGGTGAGAAATAATTACCGAAACACGTGTGTGTTATTGTTGTTTGGCTATGTCGGGTGAGTGTGTGTGTGTGTGTGTGTGTGTTCTTGTGTGGCTATGTCGGCCGCCACTGATATACGGTATGCAATAAATGTAATTATAATAATGCTCTATGGAATTGAATATAATTTTACCTAATAATATTTATAATAGTAAAAGCCAAAGAAAACTCCATTAAACTGTAACTTTATTGAAGGCGGTAGATTGTTGGCCAGCTTAGCAATTTGTAGCCACACTTCCAGACGACACGTGTTGTTATTGTTCAACTAAAGACTGACCTAGATGCGCGGCATTGTTTTCGTGTCAAATAAATGGCATTTCATAGTACCAATGGACTTAATTGGATATATTATTGACCCCTGTATGAAGGTATGTTGCCACTGTAATAATACTGACAAATAAATAGATAAATGACTAATATATAGATAGGCTACATATTGAGAAAAAGTGGACTTTGTTGAAACCCCCAGAACACCAAGGTACCTTTAACATGTAAACATATGGGTTCGTTAACGCGTTTTTTGGTAACACGGAACGTTGCCAGAACACATTAGCCGCGTTACCGGAGGATTGACTGTATTGACAACGATCTCAGTAAATTTAGTGACAATTATGTGAGTTTACTAGAAGTTGATACATTGACTAAAATCTAATACCTAACCTTTACCCCTGACCTTGACCTTTATGTAATATTTCAATCATTTGTCCTCAAATCTTAATCTTAAGTAATACCTCCCATAACCTGCCATATACAAAAAGAGCATAGGCCTACATATTTTATATGTTTGCAATTGTACATCAAATACGCAATAGCTTTATATTCTTTATAGGTGTTAATACTAGGAATTGACATAATTTTCTATCCAATGTACTATCCAACCAGCGGGAATACTAGGTTAGGTTAGGTAAGGTATAGATGATGATTTCAATTAATCACGGGGGGGGGGGGGGGGGGGGTTAATATTTTCCCTGTTCTATGTATGATTATATTTGTTAAAGTCAGTTGTAATCATGCCAAACTTGATAATTAATTTATCTGCAAACTGGTAGGTCTATTGCGACAAACAGCAACGCAGCAACCCCTCTTATGAGTTGCTGTTGCCAGATTGGGTACTCTTTTCAGGGTATCAGAAATTCAAACGTTGTAGTGGATGGATGATGTATCGCGGCTTTGAGCAGCACTCATCCTACGCACGGAGGTTTAATAAAGTTATATCTAACCTTCTTGTTAGTGTAGGGATGTGGCGACCCCACCGCTTGTCACTTTGTGGCGCAGATAGCCCCTAGAGGTTGGGACTGGGAATCCCACAGAAATAATTAATTCCTACTTATGGATTAGTAAGCCTCGGAGCTGGGCCCTTTGCCTGCCGGGGTTCCAGTACAGTCAGACAGGAACGTATGGCTGTTTGGAATGTAAGAGAAATGAAGTGGAGCGTTGATATGTGCCACAGGGGACTCTACTAGTCTTACCTGGGCGCTGTTTAGTGCCACGCCAGATTCGGCCATAGTGTTTAGATGGTGGGGCAGTTTTGTGTTGTTCTAAAGTCCAAGTTGCCAAATATACAGATACAGTAGAGTCTTGATATGGTACTGTCTTGTTGTAGCACTGTTGATGCTGGTGTGGTTTGCAGATATTGCAGTGGGCCTTCGTTGTGCCTTGCTAAGGCATGGTTAGCAATATGCCAACATCAGCCACAAAGAGGACATGATGCGGCAGTGTTGTGGCAGGATTTTGTATTACATTCCAACTGCGGAAAGGCAACCCCGTCCGAGCCGTTATAATGTATGTAATGTACAATGCTAATTATAATGTAAAACTTGCAAAATAAACAAACCAAACATGGGACGACACAAGATAAACGCAAAAGAACTAATCAAAATCGCAATCTGGAAATAACGCTTAACCTAACAAGTGCGCATGGGGGTAATTGGAAACGTCCCCCTGTGCTGACGTATTTGAGGTGTTTCCGTCACTAAAATATTCATTGTGCCATTAATAGCATTAATACTTATCCATATGCGCCTATTATGGGTTGATTATAAAGGTATTAACCTGAAACAACAATAAAACGAGTGAAAACAGCGTTTGGATGGTCAAAATCGGAGATATAGCCCGCGAGTTGTATAATGTATGGGTGAGGCAAGCTGCTTTCCCGCCAATTTCCCCCAAGGCCACTGAGACACAGTCGATCGATACTCTCTCTCTCTCTCTTGCATTCGCTTGCTATCAGTGATGACCACACCCTCCAACCGGATTTCTAATGTTAGCACGAAAATATACCTCAAAATAAGGGAATAACAGGGAAAATAGGTGATAACTGAAGGAGAGGAGGAAAGTGGGGAAGGAGGGGAGGTAGAGGACTGAGATTTTGCATGGCCCAGGGGCCATTTTTTTTTTTTTTTTTTTTTTTTTTTTTTTTTCCCGATGTCAAAAGTTGATTTTTTTTTTCACTCACTCTTAAGAGTCTCCCCGCAGTCTGCCGGGGGAACTCTTAAGAGTCTCCCCGCAGTTCCCGGGTTAATAAAATAAAATTTTGAAATAAAAGAACACAATCCACCACATAGGGTGTACATCACTACATGAGTAAGTCAATCTGATTCCCAAGCAAACTAATCGCACATATAACAATGCACTATCGTCATGTTTAAGGAATTAGTCAATTTGGATGTATGTTATGTATTACTGTATTTCTCAGTACAGTATCACTTTTTTGTTCTTTTTTTATTAAATTAGTTTAACCAGACCACTGAGTTCCACAAAAGAACTCTCATAGGGCTGGCCTGAAGGATTTCACTAAGATTGACCAAAACTTCTTACTGTCATGCTTGACAAGTTTAATTAAAATTATGAAGTTACTGATGAAGTTCCATCCACATCCATCCATTTAGTTTTTGAGAAGCCCTGCATACAAACAGGCAGACAGACAGTGACAATCATATCATTTTCAACAAACTCCATTTGGTGGAGATAAATGCCCGAAGGCACATAAGCTTGGTGACAAGAGGACAACTGATCACCCAGAAAAATCATGTATCCTAAATGATTAAGTTGCTTAAATTTATATATTTTCAGCCTAGTTTTCGATAAGTGTAAAAGATCCCAAAAATATTGCCAGAAAACTTTTTACCATCGAAAACTGTCAATAAAAGCTTGCACGATAGGCTACCGCAAATGGTCTGCCTTATACAGTACAGTACTGAAATTATTCACGAACATGTGTAAATTTCTTGTATATTTGTCAACTTGCCTAGAATAGTTTCTATGTAACTCAAAATAAATTTTGGTTTAAGACAATCTTCAAAGGGTTTATATACAACTGTTAGAACTATCAAACAAACAGTGTACATAATGGAAAACTGAAATAGCATAAAGCGCCAGCAAGTTTATAACTACTGCATGTATACTATAAATAAGCGCTAATATGAGTATACAAGGAGTAGTAAAAGTTTAAGAAGATAAACAAATGTTATAATTATCTAGTGTATTAATTAACTATACATGAGATGACTAGTTAGTAATGAATGACACATGGATTATACAAAATAAATAACAGTAATTACAATTTACAAACTTGTAAATATATATTCTGCACAGTATCATCAATAGACAAAGGGACCATGGGACATACACATATATACAAACAACACATTGACAAACAGCGAGTGATGATTACAATATCCACTCATTATCAAATAAGTTAGGACCAAAAACTCCATTAGAGGATGTAATTAATTTGATACAGAATGAAAGGAACAACAAATCTATTCATCCTCGCCGTACTGTAGTCCGTTTTTTTTATGCTGGCAAGAAATTGACTTGCCTTCATCCAAATTACTCAGCCATTACAATATCATAATAGCCAAATATGTTACTAGCCCTTTCGAGCAACAGGGATACTTTAAAACCTTTGTAACCATCAGGGGTGTTTAGAAACCTTTAGTTTAATTACTTCAAGCCCTCCAGTTGTCTTTGAGCGAGTTATGGGCAGAAAACTAATTTTGGAGAGGTAATTATGAGATTAAGAGAATTCTATTTCTGAATACTAAACGGCAACCCCCGGACCTGAAAGGGTTAATATGATACACAAACATAGCAGCTTCATATTTTTCCATTAATTATTGAGAAATTGGCTGTTGATGGAGTACATTTTTCGCCAGCCTAAAAAAGCAGTTCTTATTTTTATTTTATTTTTTTAGAAAGCAGCTGCTAATGGAGTCAATTTTTGAACAGGTTAAAAAAAAAACGTTCCTTTTTTTTTTCATTGATTATTGAGAAATCCGATGGTAATGGAGTATATTTTTCACCAATTTAAAAAAAAAATATGGGCTGCGTGTCGAAAGCTAATGATCAGAAAAGGAAGAAAAAGGAAGAAAAAGGGAGAAACTGGAGGGAATAACTCCTGTGGGAAAAAATAATTATTCAGACATGCAGTCAGTCGGGGATTCAAGATAAGATATTTATCTACGTAGAATTTAAACACAGGTAGTCAGGGATTCAAGGAAAGATTTTGAATTAACTCCTTCAGCACAATGACACATTTTTACCTTATATTTTGGTTAAATTAGACAATTTTATAAAGTTTATGAAGGACCTATATTTATTCAAAAGGGTTAATTAACCTGAGGGCTGCTAGAACCCCCTAGGACTCATCATTGCCCTGTGCTAGACCTAGGTCGATTTGGCGACTCTTCCAAAACACAACGAAAACTACATAATCGTTTAGGAAATTAAATTACACATCTAACCATATATTCATTCAACCTGTCCCAAAGAAGGGTGACCACTTTCAACCCTCCAACTATCGTCCAATTGCTTTCATCTCTTGTATCTCTAAAGTTTTTGAAACTATTCTTGCTTCCAAATTTCTTAACATTTCTCTTCTCATAATCTGCTCTTAGATCGCCAGTATGGCTTCCTTAACCCGCTGAGTGCCAGCCAATTTTGACGGTGTGCTTCTGCCAATGCCAGAGTTTTTTTTTTTTTTTTTTTTTTGGCTAAATCTATCAAGTTGGGAGAGAAAGGAAGGATAATGGTAAAAAAAACACTCCCCTTGTCCATTTTCGCCAGAAATTAGGTCCCCGATGGTCCCGAAAGTAGCTGAAAACTGAAAAGACACTATAGACTACAGAGACTTTTATGGTATCGGAATGTATGGGTGGGAGGGTGGTGGGAGGGTGGTTTTGGGGTTGGTGGGGGGAAGGTAGAAGGGTAATTGACTTGTGTTACACATATTTTTACACAGATTTTCCTTTTTTTTCCTTTTTTTCCTTTCTACGCTGGAAGTGGCTGGTGGGAGGTGGTTGGGGGTGTGGTGGAGGGAAGGCAGAAGGGTAAGAGACTTGTCACACAAATATGGAACCGATTGGTCCAATTGTTTCGCCGCCACAGATTTTCCTTTTTTTTCCTTCTGACGGGACCGACAGTCAGCGAGTGGGTGGGAGGAGGGATTTGGGATTGTTGTGGTGGGTAGCCAAAAGGGTAAGGTACATGTGGTAAAAATATAAAAGCCATAGGTGCAGTCGTTTCGCTGCTACGATTTTTTTCGGCGAGGACGTATATATACGTTCCTGGCACTGGGCGTGACAACACCCTAGGACGTATATATACGTCCCTGGCACTCAGCGGGTTAAGGGTCGCTCTACTGGTGATCTTCTTTCATATCTTACTAACTCTTGGTCATCCAACTTTCGGGACTTCGGTGAGACTTTTTCTGTTGCACTAGACATATCGAAGGCCTTCGATAGAGTCTGGCACAAATCTTTAATTTCCAAACTTCCCTCCTTCAGTTTCTGTCCCTCCATCTGTGCCTTTGTCTCTCATTTCCTCTCCGGCCGTTCCATAGCTGCGGTTGTGGACGGCCATCGCTCATTTCCTCATCCTATCAACTCCGGTGTTCCTCAGGGTTCTGTCCTATCTCCTATTCTCTTTCTAATTTTCATAAATGATCTTAACTGTACATCTAGTCCCATCCATTCATATGCAGACGACTCTACTTTACACCACTCAATTAGTTTTCCAGAACGCCCCAGCCAGCAGTCCCTCAAAAGTAAACGTAATGAAGCTATAAAATGCTTATCTTCTGATCTAGCTACTATTTCCAATTGGGGTAGAGAAAACCTTGTTGCATTTAATGCTTCCAAAACTCAATTTATCTATCTTATTACCCGTCAGGAACCTCCAGAGGACTATCCCTTATTCTTCAACAATACAAAAATCAACCCTTCATCTTCCCTCAATGTTCTCAGTGTCTCTTTTTCTTCTGCTCTCACTTGGAAAGACCATATTACCAGTCTCGCTAAGGCAGCCTTCCAGAAGCTGGGTGTGCTCAACCGCCTCAAGGGGTTCTTTACCCCTGCGCAGCTTCTTGCTCTGTACAGGGACACAGTGCGTCCTTGTATTGAGTATTGTTCACATGTATGGGGAGGTTCCTCTCACACCGCACTCCTAGATAAAGTAGAAAGGAAAGCCTTTCATATCATTAACTCTCATCCACTCACCAACTCTCTGCAATCTCTCTCTCTTCGCCGCAATGTTGCATCTCTCTCACTATTCTATCGCTACTACAATAATCAGTGTTCCTCGGACCTTTCCCAGTGTATACCACCTACTCTACGTAGGGTACGTAGTACCCGCCTTGCAACACAATCCCACCCCCTACCCTGTGCAACTCTCCAACCCAAGAGTGAAATGCTATTCTCAGACTTTCTTCTATTCAACTGCTGAGCTCTGGAACTCTCTCCCAGAATCAGTCTTTCCCTCTTCCTATGACTTAAATTGCTTCAAACTCCGTGTGTCCAGGCATTTTAGCTCGAACGTCCCTTGATTTTGGCCCTGCCACTCTTTGAAATCTGGGGGAGGCACTCGCTGCAGGCAGTTAAGCCTTTTGTCTCCTTTATTCACATAAAAGAAAAAGAAACAAAAATCTATATACTGTATATATGAATACCCAAACGGTGCGTGGTTGAGGTGTTGAGGTGGTCTGTAGTTGAAAATGCGGCACAAAATCGGCAACGAGCGACCATGTGTATGTGCGAATTAGTCTGGTGGAGGGAGGAAATGGGAGAAGCAGGGTGGAGGCAAGATGGCGGGCAGTAAATATCATTGGAAGCTCACCTAATAAATCCTGACAGTCACACTTCTTGTTTTTGTCATTTGGAGTGTTTTGGTACGTGTTTGACATCTCTTCTTCCGAGAGAAGCATCGCAGCCCACCAGTAAAACTTCTCAAGAAGCTTAGGTTAGGTTAGGTTAGGTTAATTATAATGTAAAACTTGCAAAATAAACAAACCAAAATGTATACGAACACAGTAAAAAGACAAAATAACTAATCAAAATCGCTATGTGGAAACAACGCTTAAGTAAAATAATAATTTATAAATAAAAGAACACAATTTGGTGAGTTAGGCTAACTCTTATGTACATTCTGAACCATGGACTAAACCACAAAATAAAATAATGTAATGACATTACTGCCTTGGCATCATGCTCATGCCTCTTTGATCATGCTAGCAGGACCGATCTATTTCACACTACCATTCAATATAATAATTGGTTTCCTGTTTTCTGTGTGTTTAGTGGTTTATTTTCACCACCTTTAACAGTATTGAACACCAAAAGTTGGGAACGATATGAAGTATGAAAATATCGGAAAGAGCGTTAGTTACAGCAGGACATGTAATCAGGCTGCAGCATTCTTATTACTTATTGCAACAGCACAGCTACTACACCTACAGATCACCTACATCAAGAAACCAAAGTTCTCAAAATCAAAGACCATCTGGACAAGTCACTTAATTCCTGGCTACAGCCTCCACAAACCAACACCACCCACTACACTACATGGTAACACACCCACAAACACCAAGAAATATTATAACAACACTCAGCACACGGTATCACACACAAATACTGTCTTCTCTCCCTCCCTGCCCACCCCAAACCAGCTTCCAGAAGCACATCCATACTTATATCTCTCGCCGTTCCATCCAATCACTCATAGACAACACGCAGCTGCTGACACGACTTCCCAAAATCCATCCTTCTGAATAGAGTCCACCTGGCCAGGCTGAGATGTGGGAACCATCCAGCTCATCTGAACTATCAGAAGAGACGGGATGTCTCTGTCGACGACACCTGCCCGGGATGTAACACAGCATCCCATACCATAGGACACATCCTAGAAGACTACATTTCACACAATCACTTATGCCAACAACACAATCTAAACTCCTTGAGAGCTTTGTGGGAAAGCCCAACCGTGGCCATGGCCATCCTTAGGGAATCGGGGCTGTTCGGCTAGGCAGCTTAGGGAACGACAACAACTTATTGCAATATGAATTTTAAGAATCGGGAGTAACTGGAACCAGGTCTTGACAGGGAGCATAAATGTATTACTTGATTGATTGGGGGCGGGTGCCCAACCCCGAAAGGGGTTGAAATAGGGGAGCTATCCCCCCGCTAAAGGCGGCTTTCTAGGGCCTTTCCTAGCTGATGCTGAGAGGATTGGGTTCTAGTCATGTGGTGATGGGCTGGTCTATCAGAGTGAGAGCTGAGCAATCTCTGCCATACCCATAGCTTACTCTGACTATTCCTTTAACTTATATATTTTCTAGATCTCAAGTGACGGCGTCTCTTCCGTGGATTGACCTCCCAATCTACCAAGATTGGAAGCCAAAGCGTCACATTTTTCCCTTGCCCCTCAACTTTCTCTTCATAATTGCTGAGGGGCACAGGGCCCTGGGTGGGGCTTTGGTTTCCCGGGCGTTTCCGCACCCTCCTCAGATACCCGCCATGGAGTGGCTTCGGTCACCCAGGCTTTATTGTGGTCAGCGGGGAGGGTTCTGTGGGGGCGCTCGGTTGTGGCCTTGGAATTACTCGGGGCCTTGGGGCTGTTCGGCCAGGCAGCTTGGGGAACAACAACTTGATTGATTGGTGACGTCATCCACGGCGATAATGTCACTTCCAGCTGGCTAATCACAAGTAAAGCTTGCACTATGTTTTGATCCGATCAGATGTTGTTGAACCATGTCTTTCAACCCCGCCCTTTCCCTGATATACCTGTATATACTTCATGCCCTCCTTACCTATCGGGGTCAATATTGTTGTGGTTATTTTGCAAGTTTTACATTACAGTGAACCCTCAAATTACGCGGGGGATGCGTACTGTGCTGTCGGCACGTACGTTTGTTTGCGCGTACATGGGATTTAAATATAAATGGGGAAAATAGGTATTGGTCTGGGTCCGACCGAAAGTTGTACTATTTCTACCTTTCATCACCTAAAAACCACAAACTACTACAGTGACTACAGTGTGTTGGTATGTGTGCGATTAGTTTGCTTGGGAACCAGATTAACTTGCTCATGTAGTGATGTACACCCTATGTGGTGGATTGTGTTCTTTTATTTATAAATAATTATTTTACTTAAGCGTTGTTTCCACATAGCGATTTTGATTCGTTGTTTTGTCTTTTTACTGTGTTCGTATACGTTTTGGCTTGTTTATTTTGCAAGTTTTACATTATAATATTACTGTACAAATATGCTTTTATAACCTAATCTACCACACAATATACATTTAATGTATAAAAATAAAACACAAATGTAAATTAACTCACATTGGTAGTGGTTGAGCAACGCCGATGTTATGGATCTGCGCCATCGATCGATAGCCCTGCACCCGAAAGTTCCGAAACGGATCGACCGAAATAATAGGCCTAGCCGCCTAGGCCTACTGGTAAAGTTTTGAGTAAAAAAGTAATACACCCTGTATAGGGTTTCGTATAGCCTACAAGTCAAGTGAGATAGTTCAATAGCTCATATACATATTAAGGAATTGGCTTCACATCATTTAGCCAGGGGAGAGCAGTAAGCTATGAAGCGACTTTCGAGAAGTGTAAACAATCTCGCCTCCAACTCCTGAACAGAAACAGATTTTCCATTTCCGATTGAGTTTGCTCAATAAATGATACATGCAATGAAAAACGAAGAACAGTCTTTTAATAGATTCATAATATCCTGTTGAGCTTTATAGATACATAATAGTTTGGTACGGGAGATGTGTCTCTCTCCACAGTCAACGGTGACGACGTCGGAGGGCCCTGCGTCACGCCAATATGGCCGCCCGAAACTCTCCAACATATACGAAGCGACTCCCGCTCGTTCGCTCGGCGCGTACATTTGAATAATTGAGCGTACTTTTCGATTTGTTGCCTCAATTGTGGTTCAAGCGTAGCTTTGATTACGCGTAGATAAATTGCGCGTACTTTGAGGGTTCACTGTATACTGTAATGTAAAGGTAATAATTATTATGTTCTATCCAACAACCAACTCTACTCCTAAAATCGATTAATGAGATATTACAAACACATTCTCGGGCGTTTCCGCGCCCTCCTCAGCTCCCTGCCTTAGAGTGGCTTCGGTCACCTGGGTTTTGTTAGTGGTAAGCAGGGAGGGTTTTGTGGGGGCACTCTATGGCCTTGGCCTTGTTCGGGACCTTGGGGCTGTTCGGCCAGGCAGCCTGGGGAACAACAACAACAACAACAACAACAAACACATTTGGCAGTCCGTGGATTCGAACCCAGGACGCTCACACCGAATATCAATATTAGGCACACAATGAAAACAGGAAACCAATTACAATATTGAAGGGGAATGGGAAAAAGATAGGTCCCGCTACTAGCGATCTTGCCCTATCTCCATACAATTTTTTTCAACTAAGGAACCAGAAGAAATTTGTGGAAATTCAGATATTCTTTAACCCTCTCACATCCGGACGCGATTTTTGAGCCTATTAGGGATACTTTAAATCCTTTGTTACCGTCAGGGGTATCTATAAACCTTTAGTTTGTTTACTTCAACCTCTGCAGTTGTCTTTGAGTTAGCTGTGGGCAGAAAACTAATTTTGGAGAGGTAATTATAACAGTGAGAGTAATCTTTTTCTTATTGCTAATCTGGCAACCTCTGTGTCCTATGGTCGTGAGAGGGTTAACTACCAGGTATTTCATTCCTAGAGTTCTTCCTAAACAGAGTAAAATCCTCTCGCTGTATCATTAATAAAGTACCGGTATATACAGTATATCAATTTTTTTTTTTTTTTTTTTTTTTTTTTTTTTTCTATATTCCAACTTACTTCCTCTCGGGCATAGGCTGAGAGCCTTAACATTCACCGCTTTACAATGAACAGTGAAGCCCGTGAGGTCTTGTTCCAGTCTAGGGAGTGAGACATGTGAAGCACGTAGAGTACAACGAGCACCTGCCATCTTGCCTTCACATGAGGCACGGTGCTCACTCATGGCCCGAAACGACCCCATCTCTGAAGCCACCTCGTTCCTGTGCTTCACTGTCTCACCCACTACACTCGGACTCTCACACTTACATACACACAACGCCACCTGTTGAGCAGATAACTCACCATCTGGTTGAAGTACTGTAGTTATAAGCATATTATCTACAGTTCTACAAAACTAGATACAGTATTGCTAAAGGCTTTCTTGACTTTCTTTAAATAAGCCTAAAAGTTTGCTCAGTAATGCAAATTCCTGCTGGTGAAAATCTTGCAAACTGTCAAACCATCTTGTTGATTCCTTTTCACACTCCTTACTGTATTCCCTTAATAGCAGACCAACTTCCACTTTCTCTGAATTCACGATCCGCCTTGAAGCAACTGGTATATTGTTATCGTCCTTAATTTCAATTTCTTCCACCTCTTCTTTGACTTCTAAAGATGCATCAGCATAGTTTGGACCCTCTACACACTCCTTTCTGTATTCCCTTAATAGCTGACCAACTTTCACACTCTCTGAATTCACGATACGCCTTGAAACTACTGGTAAATTGTTCTCGTCCTTAATTTCAATTTCTTCCACCTCACCTTTGAGTTCTGGAGATGTATCGGCACAGCTTGGACCCTCTACTTCAGACTGGGGTAACCTTGCATCTCCCTCCGTCGCCATGAGGTCAGGGTATACCATAATCTTGGGTATTTTTATGTGCTTAATGTCAGGCGGGAGTGAGTGGTCGGAGGGATAGTGGAGTCTAATGGTCCGTCTTGGTTTAACTGCCTTTGTGGTTCGGCACTCCACAACTTTGGATTTGCCACTCTCATCTATGCTCAGTACTTCCACTTGTACCTTTTCAGTTTTCTTATGAGAACTATCAACACTCTTCTTCTGTTTGGCCTTCTTGTTAGACTGAGCCCTTACTACCTTTGTTCCCATCATAAAGCCTTTCTGGCTATCACTACTTCTATGTTCTTGTGAATGACTATGCACTACTGGTATACTAGATGAGGTATCAGGATCTCCTTGCTTGGTAACTTGAGAGACTGCATGCACTAACTTCTTTTTCTTTTTGGTCCTCTCCAGTTCATCAGTTGCAACCTGAACATGACGCTTTCTGGGTAAGCATTTCCACGGGACATTAACCTGAACGTAGGATATGACGTCACCGGGGGCAGAGCTCTGGGTACTCACACTTTCCACAATCTTCCTCACACTTTCCACATTCTCCCTCACACTTTCCACATTCTCCTTCACACTTTCCACATTCTCTCTCACACTTTCCACATTCTCCTTCACACTTTCCACATTCTCTCGCACACTTTCCACATTCTCCAATTTTTCTTCAGACTCTTCTAGGTCCGGTGGATCCTGTGCGTCCGTTCTCGTTCTTTTACTACAATGCTTTGCTGTCCTTTGGTCTTTGTCTTTTACCTGGGGTGGACGTGCTTGATTTACCGGTTTAGATGTTTCCGCTTTCAGACTAAAATCCTTGCTATTCATGATATCAACTAGCGACGGGGAAATATTTGAAATGAGTTTGAGCTGGTCTATAAACTCTGAGTATCCCCCCAGTCGGAATGTTGCAACTATATAGAGCCAGAGATCTTGACACTGTATGGGCGTCTTGGTGTAGCCGCGGCCATGGAGAGTGTTGCTGGCAGAGGTGACGTGGTTGGTGGAGGAAGACTCGGAGATGCGAGGCTGCAGCTCCCAACTCATCAGACCTTCCAGTAGAAAGAACACTTCCTCAGCTTGCCAATCACTCACCTGTAAGACATATTTGTAGCTGAAATAATAATGAACATACTGTACATACAGTACATACAGTCATGCTCTCATTAACGCGGAAATTTCGTCCCAACCAATCGCAGTGTTACCGAAAAACCATACCTTATGGGGAAAATTCATTTCATTCCTGCCAAACTCCCAAAGTCTGTTTTTTTACCCTTTTTGGCCTAACAAAAGTCCCAAAGTCACCTTTTTGACACATAAAGTATACATCACATATCATAAAAATATAATAATGTAAATATGGCAGCCTTTAACCCATCCTGCCCGGGCAGCATTTTAAAAGGACGCACCTTGCACAGACCCGAAGCCCGGGTGTCCTTTTAAAATCTGTATGCTTGAAAAAGTCCTTAACCCTTCCTACCCGGGCTGTGTTACCCAATGACGGTCGCCCCTACCCGGGCGATATGGCCGAAGAACGTCTAGGCCTAGGCTACCGTATTTATGTTTATTTTCACTGCTAGAACTTTCCCACTCATCTATAATCGTAGTGCGGTTTTCAATCTGTATTTTGGCATTGAGTAGAGCTCTGTAAGTCAACTGGTTCAGTTGTGATGACGATTTCAGTGGAGCCAATATTGCAGAGATGTTGCCAATATGGGGGCTTTTTAGACACTAATTTCGTCATGACGTCAGAACAATAACATTGAGGAGTCTTCTCCTTCTTGTTTTCGGAGGTGCGGTGACGAACGCTTGGGTTTGTTGACATACGTCGTACGCATCCATTTTAGCTACCATTTATCCTTACTAAGCTTCATAAAATTGTCTAAATGTAGCTAAAATAAAATAAAAGAGACGTCGCCGGTACAGAACGGGTTAATCTACTTCTGTTATTTCAATCTAAAGACTCCCACCTAAAACATTTGTGTATTACATTAAAATATTCTGCAAATAGTGCAGCTACTAAGTGGAAAGAGTACTTTCTCAATCTTTTCAAATAGTACAGAGAGAATATAAGTGAGAATGTGTGAATGACCCTTTTTTATATATATATATATATATTTTTGTCTTTTCTTGATGCTTTGTAATTCTGTTGGTTATTTCGTCCAGGCAGGAAGCAGCTAATAGTACCAGGTATATAAACAAATAATTACACAGACACACACACAACTCGAGACAGAGCCCAATACTGTACTCTGTGGAAAATTATGAAACAATTATATCTGTGCATCATATTAAGACCAAGTATATATAATTAGCACCAAATTTCACTACCAAATCTTCAAAATAACTGAAAAATCTTGATGGGAACTTTGAAGTTTTCCGTCTGTTGGAAAGAAACAGAGTATAGTCAGGTTGGTGTTGGACTGCTACGCTACAGGCCCATTTTCAAGGCCCGGCCTAGTCATATGGCAAAAATAATAATGCATGCTATCTAACCTGCCACCATCCCGGGTAAGGTTGAGCGTGTAGACCATAAGCCAATAGAGGGCTTTGGTGCTTCTGCCAGAGGTCCCCCAAGCTGAAGTCCTCAGAGACCTCATAGCCTTTCTCCCCGGCTGCCAGGTGGGATCGATGTAGCTTTATCATGATATCCCACACCCTGTAATCAAGGTATTAGATTAAAAAATATAAATATAATGGCATGAAGGCAAAAATGTAATTTCAAAGTATGAATTTTAACCCTCTCCGTCTCATATGATGCGATCGCGTCATATGAACTTAGTGAAATAGCTCAATAATAAGTTATATGACGCTTTTGCGTCATTTCGAGCTCAGTAAGTTAGGTAAGTTAGATCATCATCTGTCGGTTGATGGCAAACCAAAATTCTTCCTACTTCTAACGGTACCTCAGTGTGAGAAAGACTGTTGTGGGGGAAATACCGGGCGCTCTGCCAACCTGTAAGTCAGTTAATATAATCTGTCTGCGGGGGTTAATAAACTTATACAGTAACTGTTATCAATGGCGCAATAATTAGTCTGCTAAAAGTACCAAAATTGCATAATGCAAAGTATACTTTTAATGGTAAAATTATCAATGGTCTTTGGTCAATCCCCAAACTCACAATTTTGAGCCCCCTTTTCCAACTCTTTGTCGTCATGGTGGTTGGCCCGTGACACACACACACCAACACACATATAGTCAGTCAGTCAGCTGACTCCTACTTGCGTAACAGCCCAAAGCAATCAATCAATGATTTTCTGCAGTCCAAATCGACGGATGAAAGCAATGGAAAGTGACATAAGAATTGTTGCAATGGTGAAATATATCAACAATACTCCATAATCAATAATCAATAGTTGATGGATGTATGGGGCCAGGCTACAGGATAGAATAACAAATGTTGAGCTGAGGAGACGTTTAGGTATAAAGAGTATTAGCAATGTGATGCGTACAAGTAGACTGGGTTGGTATGGACATGTGGAGAGAATGGATGAACAAAATTGGGTGAAAAAATGCAGGTCTGTGATTGTGGAGGGAGCTGCACCAAGGGGTGGACCGAGGAAGACCTGGGATCGGACTATACGCGCCGATCTCAAATCCAAGAACTTGACAAGTGAAGCAGCCCATAACAGGGTTGCCTGGAATTCCGCCATTAGGACAAGAGACTGAAACTGCACTTATGTGTGGAACACGCAGTCTTGAAATTTTATGTATGTATGTATGTACAGTAGTTGAACGAGCGTAAACAAGTAAGCCGTCGGCGCCGATATGGTGATCGCGGTTCCAAACCTCTACTTATATTTTCCACTTCAAACGAGAATAACTCAGTTTACAATGGCATAGTCTTCACCATTACATTACTAAATGAGAAAGTTAATCTGTTTCCCAAGCAAACTAATCGCACATATAATAACGCACTATCGTCACGTTCAAGGAATTAGTCAATTTGGGAAGTCCGGGACGTTCTGGTAAATTATACTAAATTCTGTATGAATAAAGAAACTACAATTAATATTTAAATTTAACATTTAACTAAATTTGCAATTTGACAAGATATCAACAATAGTACAAAATACGAAGAGCACTTTAATAGTGCTATCGGGTAGGTACCTGTAACCATAGCAATTATTATGATTTTTTTTTTACACCAACCAACTTCACATCTAAACTCAATTAACCCTCTCACCACGGAAGGGCTCTTGAACGCCCATAAAAAAGCATACACGAGCTGCCCGGAAGGGCTCTTAAACACCCATGAGGTCAAAGCCTGTGAGCTTCGTGTGCGAGGCGTCGGTCCGACGCATGTAAACAACAGCCGGCTGGACCGTCGCCCCGCATCTCCGGCCACAAGGAGGAGAGCGTCGCTTGTTCGTGTGTGCCTGTATGTTGTTGTTAAGTATCCAAAAGTAGTGTAAAGTGGCTGTTTTGGCCATAAAGTTATCTCCAATGAAATCATCATCACAGCTCAACCAGTTGACTTAGAGAGCTCTACTTAATGCCATTCTACAGGTAAATAACACAGCTACACTTGGGGATGCACGGGAATGCGGGAAGCAGTCAGATTAACAAATATACGGTAGCCTAGCCTAGACGTTTTTCGGCCAAAACACCCGGGTTTCGGGGAATATATAATTAATACATAGCCGGGGCTGGAGGGTTAATGAAATCAACAAATACATGTGGCACTCCAAGGACTCGAGCCTAGGATAATCACACCGAAATTCCGTGCACTATGCATTACTATCAAAACATTTCGTGCCATTTAGTTGTCGATTTTTTCCTGGTGAGCGATAGCGAGCCTGTGATTTTAGAAGGAACCGGCCTTTGGCCGGAACATTTTTCTACCGAAAAATGTACAAATATATCTTAAAAAGAGGGTCTAGGGGGGTGTTTTTTATATCTTTATGGAGTTCTGGCGAGGAAACCCAAACATATATTAACAAATAAATACACTGTATAGACCAAAAAACAAGCACTATCCCCTTAATCGCCGAGGGGATGGCCACAAATAAGTTGCCTCCATGCTTCTCTGTTATCACCCTCCTCCCACCCTGGCTCAACACCACTTTCACTCTTATCTATCTATTCCTGACGCTTTGATTCCCATGGGAATAGCCACGGATGAATCGTCTCCATTGTACCTCTGTTAACTGTCTTGATAGCCTAGTGCTTAGTGTTCAGAATTTTGGTGTGAGTATCCTAGGTTCGAGTCCTTGGAGTACCACATGTATTCATTACTTTCATTGATTTCATTAGTTAGGTTTATTTGTAAATTAATTGGTGAGTTAGTGAAAACAAATATATGAATCTGTAAGCTCGCGCCCCTGCTCCCAGCCAACACCACTTTCACTCATACCCCTCTCAACTCCATTCTTCCACCTCACTCTCGGTGTACCTCTCCCTCTTTGCTCCTCTACTTAACTTTTATACACTCTTTAAGTCATTCATTCACTCATCATAGCACTCCACATGACCAAATTACCTCAAGGTGATCCTCTTCACACTTTCCAGTATATCCACATCCACACCACAACGCTCACATACTTCCACATTCTTGTGTGTATCTCTCCATGTGACTCCAGAAGCACTTATCAAGTAACTTAATTCCACCCTACCCACTCTTGATTTCACTCGTATACCTCTCACAACTAACTATGAAAATTCTTTTACTTGAAAGGTGTAAAGGCTGGTGGCTGTGTCTGGTAGGTGTGGTTGAGGTGGTGAGCCATGGACTGTAGAAGGGGGAGGCGGGGTAGGGAGTGACAGTGGTGTTGCTTCAGGTGTTTCAGTGCCGCCACCAGTGTGTGCAGCACCTCTCTCTCCGGCACATCTAGGTCGTACCCTCCATTCACTCCTGGAATTGTGAAATATTGGTTACTTGGTAATCTAAACACTAAATACAGTAATAATATAAAATCTACATAATATAGTTAGTTATGTAGAGCAGATTAACCAGACCACTGAGCTCTATACGGAACTCTCATAAGTCTGGCTCTACATAATATACCTGTACATACATAATCATACATAATTTTAAAGACTGAGTGGTCCACATAGGGTGCAGTTTCAGTCACAGGTCATAATGGCAGCTTTCCATGCAGTCCTATTCTGAGCTGCCTCACTTGCAAAACAATACAAAATAGTAACTATAGTCGGCCCTCGGGTAACGCGGCTTTAGGTGCCGCGGTTTTGCTCTAACACGGGTACCCCAAATGTGCCGAGTCAGCATCTAGCACGGTTTTGTTTAGGTAACGCTTGTGGCGGGTGGCGGCTGGTCGGCATCTCTCGGCAGGTGACGTCAGACTCGTCAGACCCGTATATACCGGCGTATAAGACACATTTCTAAGCCTCCAAAACTATGGGTGGTCTTATACAACGAATATACTTTCAATGCAAGTGAATTTGGAGCGCCGAGATTCATCAGCTGATTTTCCGAGTGACCGAAATCCTGTGTGTTATTGTTGTCAGTTTGTGTGTGTATTTACCTATTTGTATTTACCTATTTGTAGTATACAGGAGTTGAGCTTTTTAGGCTCGTATTGTCCCGCTTCCTGAGTTACAATTATCTAACTTTGCCTTAAAAATATGAATGTTTTTGGCACACACCACTTCCTCTTCCAACTGATTCCACTTACTTATACTTCTGTAAGGGAAACTATACTTTCTCACATCTCCTTTACATCTTCCTTTCATTAGTTTATATCTATGCCCCCTAGTTCTACCATTATCTTTCACAATATAACCCTTCTGTGTGTGTGTGTGTGTGTGTGTGTGTGTGTGTGTGTGTGTGTGTGTGTGTGTGTGTGTGTGTGTGTGTGTGTGTACCTATTTGTATTTACCTATTTGTAGTTTACAGGAATTGAGCAGCGCTCGTGTTGTCCTGTCTTAGTTACTTTATAATCAATCCATTTTACTTAGACAAGTATCGTAATGGATATTCCCAGTTCCCAGTATTTTGGACTAACATATCATAACTTATGTTGCCCTATTTCCATATTTACTTTTATCCAACCTAGATTTGAACATGTTAATGTTCCTCGCTCTCACCACCTCCTCCTCCAAGTTGTTCCAAGTCTCTATACTCCTATATGGGAAGCTGAATTTCTTTGTGTCCTTACGACATCTGCCCTTCCTCAGCTTAAACTCGTGCCCTCTTGTCCTTCCATTATCCCTCACGAATAGATCTTCCCTATCTACTCGTTCCAAACTTTTTACTCCCTTGAACATCGTTATTAAGTCGCCTCGTTCCCTTCTCTCTTTCAAGGTAGGCAGTTGTAGTGTCTTAAGTCTTTCCTCATATGTCAACTCCTTCAATCTTGGGATCATCTTCGTCGCTATCCTTTGGACTTTCTCTAATTTGTTTATATGTTTTTTCAAATGTGGTGACCATATCACTGCTGCATATTCTAATCTTGGTCATATCATAGTCATTATCAATTTTCTTAACATTTCTTCATCCAAATAGTTAAATGCCACTCTCATATTGGTTATTATTCCATATGCTCCTCCAATGATCATGTTAATATGCTTCTCCGGGGATAGATCATCTTGTATTATCACTCCAAGGTCCTTCTCCTGCCGTGTTTTGCCGATTATTTCAATTCCTAATTTGTACTTCCAGCTTGGCCTTATCTCACTTGTTCCCACTTCCAAAACATGACACTTTTCTGCATTGAAACTCATTTTCCAGGTTTGGCTCCATCTGTGCAACTCATCTAGGTCCTTTTGAAGATCCTGACAACTTTCTATACAGGTGACATTCTTCATGATCTTAGCGTCATCCGCAAACATATTCATATGACTATTCAAGTTTTCTGGTATGTCGTTTACATAAAGTAGGAACATTATCGGACCCAACACTGATCCCTGTGGTACTCCGCTCGTCACACTTCTCCACTGTGAATATTCGTCTCGTATCGTGGTCCTCATTTCTCTTCCTATTAAAAAGTTTTCCATCCATTTTAACATCCTACCACGTACACCTCCAACAACCTGCAATTTCCACAATAACCTTTTGTGAGGCACCCTGTCAAAGGCCTTTTTCAGGTCCAGGTAAACACAGTCAACCCATCCCTCTCTCTCCTGTGTAACATCTACAACTCTGCTATAAAAGCTTAATAAATTAGATACACAAGATCTCCCTTCCCTGAATCCAAACTGTTTCTCGCTAAGCACAAACTGTGTGTGTGTGTGCGTGTGCGTGTGCGTGTGTGTGTTCTTGTTCTTGTGCGGCTATGTCGGCCGTATCAGTAGGGAGTCTAAACCCGAGTTATTTCTGTATGCAATAACATTTTATTATAATTATACTCTATGGAATTGAATTTAATTTTACCAAATAATATTTATAATAGTAAAAGCCAAAGAAAAATCCATTAAACTGTAACTGTATTGAAGGCGGTAGATTGTTGGCAAGTTTAGCACATACCGGTAGCGATTTTGATATGTTTTGACTTTATATTGTCTTTGTCCCAGTTTTGCTTTGACTTTGTTTGCAAGTTTTACATTTTAACTTGTAGCCAAGCTTCCGCCGCCTGCCACACTTGCAGACGACACGTGTTGTTTGGACTTAACAATCAAATCAAAAGTGTAGGCAACATGTAGGGTTTAGAGTAGGTAAGGGAACATTGGAAAGGGAATTACTGCCCTGGAACTAATGTCCGTGGCAGGATTAGGAAGTTAGTAGGGGACAGATGGGTTAGTAACTGAGGGGGGGATAAAATAAAGTTATTCATTTACAAACGCAGTCAGTCGCGGGTTTGATGCGAGATATTTGTCTAGGCGGAGTTTAAATGAATCAACGGTGCTGCAGTCTATAACGTTTCGGGGAAGCCCATTCCACAAGTTGACAATTCGATTGAAGAAGAAATTCTTAGATTCGTGTGAGTTAAAAGATTTACCAATAATTTTGCAACCGTTTCCCCGCGTGTAATTAGATTGGTCGATAGTGAAGTAGTTACTACAGTTCATATTGTCGATGCCTTTGATGATTTTGAACACTTGAATTAAGTCACCTCTTAATCTGCGCTGGGTTAAAGGAAATAGATTTAATTCTCTAAGACGCTCTTCGTATGGTTTGTTCTTTAGGCTAGGTATCATTTTGGTAACTCTACGTTGAACTCGTTCTAGCTTGTTTATATCTTTTTGGTAATAAGGGCACCAGGATTGAACGCAGTATTCCAGAAGAGCGGACTAAGGAATTGTAAAGGGTTAGGATAACTTCTTTGGATTTATGCTCAAATGACCTGCCTATAAAGCCAATTATTTTGTTTGCCTTCTTAACAACTTCTGAACATTGTTGACTCGGTTTTAGGTTACTCGATATTGTTACTCCCAGATCGGTTTCTCTGTTTACATTCTTAAGCTGAGTGCCATTCATCGAATAGTTTGCTTTCTCATTTAGGTATCCGATATGTAGTACTTTACATTTATCCGCATTGAAACTCATTTGCCAAATTTGGGCCCAACATGACAATTTATCTAGATTGTGTTGCATATCGTCAACTTGTTCTTTTGAGAGTACGCTATTTGCAATTTTTGTATCGTCAGCAAATTTTGAGATTGTACAGGTGAGACCCTCATCGATGTCGTTGATGTAAATTAGAAAGAGAATTGGTCCTAGTACCGATCCCTGGGTACCCCGCTACTTACATTGGTCCATTTAGATGCCTTACCGTTTATGACTACTCTTTGCTTTCTGTCGCTGAGCCAATTTTCTATCCATTTCAACACACCGTCTTGTATACCATGCGCTTTTAGTTTTAGCAGTAAACGTTTGTGGGGAACTTTTTCAAAGGCCTTTTGAAAATCAAGGTATATAATATCTACAGCTTTACTCTCATCGTAGAGGTTGAGGATATCGTGGAAGAAGTCTAAGAGGTTTGTTAAACAGGAACGTTTTTTACGAAAGCCGTGTTGAGTATCTTTAAGTATGTTATTTTCCTCTAAGTGATTTACGAGTCTGTCTCGTATGACCGTGTCTAGCATTTTACATACAACTGAGGTTAAGCTAATTGGACGATAGTTACTGGGTAGGGATTTGCTGCCTTTTTTGAATATCGGTGTTACGTTGGCTAGCTTCCACTGATCGGGCATAGTTCCAGACTGCAAGGATTTATTGAATAGTAATGTCAGTGGTTTGGAGAGCTCATCCTTAGCTTCCTTTAGAACTCTAGACGAGATTGTATCAGGTCCAGGCGTTTTATTTACATTGAGTTTATCTAAACAATTCAATACTTCTCTCTCTGTAACGGTGATATTGCTTAGAACATCTGAATTATCAATCTGAATCGGCGATGGTGTAGGGATATCACTGAGGTCTTCTGTTCTAAAAACTGATGCAAAGAAGGTATTGAGGGCATTACTCATTTGTACTTCGTGATATTGCACGATTTGTACTGGTGATATGGCAAGCCCCTAGCCACAGCCGCCGGACGACTATCACAGAGAGAGGGCGCCCAGCTCCCCCTTTTTGCCCACCCGAGGAGGGAGACCCCCACCCCCGCGGAGGTATACCTGGCCCCTGTTTTGACTTCTGAGTCATTGCCAGGTAGCACAGGAATTCTTCCTATCAATGAACTAACCATGCATGACTAACACCTTTACTAACCTCTATTAACTCACAATAAACCATTTACCTTTCTTGCATACTCTGATCACTAAATTAGCACCTCAGCTATACCATAGAATGAAGATTGAACAATCTAAGAGAGACGCTCCTATCACAGCTGCCCCCATCCTCCTCGCAAAGTAGATCCAGTCTCTCTCCCCTAAATACTTCCAGTATAGCCAAAATAGTACCTCTTACTAAGGCTCAGTTATATGAAAATATAAAGGCTTCCTATAGCCATATGCCACAACAGTAAATACCATCTTACCTAGTCCCCATATCTATTGAGAGCTCAAATAAGTCCATAAGACTCGAGATCCCTACTGTCTACAGGGTCCAGAACCGAGCCTATAAATCTAGCTCCCGCCCCCAGTCAAATCAGTTGAAAGCTAGACACCAACCAGTGGTCACTACCCTGCAGTTAACCTCTAGCTCTGCCCTTGTGTTGTTCCGGAGTTGAGATTCCAGAGCCGGCAGACTCCGTGGCAGATTTGGATAGAAGGACCTGCCCACGTATTTGAGAACTTCACACATATGGACCCCCTGGACGGCCGCAGAACCAGTCGTTTGCCCCAACATCACCGGAAGCAAGATAACTAGGACCAGATCTACAAATACTATTCAAGATTCATGTTGCTAGTACTAAGTATTATAGTACTAGTTTGACACTCACTTATTAACTTTCTATAAAGTGGCTAAAACCTTGCCCAGTGTAACTCACATTTAACCATTCCATTTGGGACGTACTAAGCGATCAGTGCTCTTTAATTAACAGGCGACATTGACTCTCGTAATTACCTTATTCAGATATTAAAACTGTAGTGATATCTATCGTTCGCCCACTGATTTGTGTTCTACGTATTTCTGCCATAAGAATATAAAACTTAGATCAGTACCCCCATGAGGTTACTAGAGATTTCCGTGTTCTACAATATACGCGTGTCTAATCCTAACTGTGAGCTGCTACTTGGGCACGCGACCAGCCAGTAAGAGATCAAATCAGTGAAATTGAATTACATGAATATATTGAGGTATTCCAGAAAATAAAACTTGATAATTAAGCCAGTGATCAGAAGATTAATACCTGAACGTTGGAAGTGGGAGACTAGGCTCCATCCAGATCCACTTATGCTAGTGTTGTTCGATTCTATTATATTGTCTTGCACGAGTATTCTGCAGTGGTATATAAATAAACGTGATCGTGTAACTTGCTACCATGTGTTTCTTTGTGTTCTCTATTCCTCATATCTTGTATTGTGCATGCAGCCTTATATACCCAGTCATTTAGAACTCACATTACCCAAGTTAAACCTGTAGAAAAACAGGGCATAACAGTATTCAAGCCGCGGTAGCACTAGAGATTTGAAGAGCGTTATCATAGGCAATTCACCGCGTGTTTTAAAAGTACACAGAATCCAACCCGTTAAGACGTTTCGCAGCCGCCACTTTGACCTGGTTATGTACTTTGAAACCCATATTTTCAGACATTAATACTCCAAGGTCTTTCACACTGTCTTTCCGTTCTATTATGTGGTTAGATTCTGTTAAGTAATTTGTAATTTCTTTAACACCATTATTATCTCCGTACCGTATTAATTGGAATTTTTCCTCATTGAATTGCATGTTGTCCACTGGAACACTACATTCATGTCTTCCTGCAGTCGGCCCATGTCCTCTTGTGTGTTTACTATCTTGCTTAATTTTGTGTCATCAGCAAAAGACGACACCGTACTGTGTCTGGTGTTGGTATCTATGTCGCAAATTAGTATGAGGAACAGAAGGGGCGCTAGCACTGTTCCTTGGGGCACTGAGCTTTTGACATCCGAAGGCTCAGATGTGACTTGGTTTACTGCTACTGATTGTTTTCAGTTTACGAGGAAATTGTATATCCACCGTCCGATTTTCCCAGTTATACCTTTTGCTTTCAGTTTGTGGGCTATTATACCATGGTCACATTTATCAAATGCCTTAGCAAAATCGGTGTAAATGACATCCACGTTTTTCTTTTCTTCTAGCGCTTTAAGAATTTTGTCATAGTGTTCCAAAAGTTGTGAGAGACATGATCTTCCCACTCTGAACCCATGTTGACTGGTGTTGTGTAGTTCATTTGTCTCCATGAATGTTGAAATTATTTCAACTTCCCCGTTTTAAACAGAAGACCTGGTAGACACGGTAATAGAAGACTAAATTCATTTAATAAAAAGAAAAACAGGTCGGTTATTAACACGATTGTCAATAATTTATATTCATTATATCAACATTTCGGAATTAAAACACTAAAAGATTCATTGAAAGGCCTACAAAAGAAAAGTTATGCTCCTTTTATAGAAAATATTCTAAACAATAAAAATAATTTCACAAATAAATTTAAGAATATAGTCTTTGCTTTTATGGGATATATTAGAGCTAATTCTAAGAAATCCAAAGATAACCCTATTAACCCGTTGAGACCCAGCGTCGCACGTGTTGCGTCGGCAATGTTCGATCACCAGAACCCAGCGACGCAACGTTTGCGTCCTGGCCGGTCCGGTCCTAATTACTCCGGTCCTATGGCACCCCGAGGGCTCAGATTTGTATGGGAACTGTGTAAGTATCCCACGCACCCATGCCGATGGTTGAAAACTCTTTTTTGCACTTTATGACAATTTTTTTTTTTTTTCCCTTCATTCCTAACCCATTCGCTATTGTTTCTGGAATAAAACAAAATTTCAAAACCTGCTGGGCCCTGGTGGTACATTTATTAACCTCTGAAGTGCGCATGGGGGTAATTGGAAACGTCCCCCTGTGCTGACGTATTTGAGGTGTTTCAGTCACTAAAATATTAATTGTGCCATTAATAGCATTAATACTTATCCATATGCGCCTATTATGGGTTGATTATAAAGGTATTAACCTGAAACAACAATAAAACGAGTGAAAACAGCGTTTGGATGGTCAAAATCGGAGATATAGCCCGCGAGTTGTATAATGTATGGGTGAGGCAAGCTGCTTTCCCGCCAATTTCCCCCAAGGCCACTGAGACACAGTCGATCGATACTCTCTCTCTCTCTCTTGCACTCGCTTGCCATCAGTGATGACAACACCCTGCTTGCAACTCGCTAATGTTAGCACAAAAATATACCTCAGAATAAGGGAATAACAGGGAAAATAGGTGATAACTGAAGGAGAGGAGGAAAGTGGGGAAGGAGGGGAGGTAGAGGACTGAGATTTTGCATGGCCCAGGGGCCAAAAAAAAATAAAAAAATAAAAAAATAAAAATATATTTTTTTTTTTCGATGTCAAAAGTTGATTTTTTTTTTCACTCACTCATAAGAGTCTCCCCGCAGTTCCCGGGTTAATAACTAGCTGGGGCTCAGCGGGTTAAAGATAAAGTTATATCCACTTTAAATTATTCCTCTAAAATTTTAGACAAAATTAATGTTAATAGTCTTATTAATTCAAAGAAAGTTAAGTCCATATTACCAGATGGTTGTAAAGATTTCAAACCATTAATAGTGTATTCATATGAACGACCTGTTGGGTCTATTATTTGTAATTATAATAAAGTTTTAGGAAATCTTTCAAATAATGATATTTTCAATAATAATAAATGCGTATGTGAAAGAGTCATGGATATGCCAGCTAACAGACGTGATGCATTAGCAAAGTTCATTTATAGTCCGATATGTCACATATTAACAGGTGATGTAGAACTAGTTAAACATTTTGCAAACGACAAATTAGCGGAGCTATGTCGTAAAGGGTTTAAATTTAGAATAGGGAATAATAAAGTAACATGGGACAAAATTTTAAAAGATATTGTTTTTCAGTCAATACTGTATATAAAAGAGAAATTGTTAAAAATTGTGCGCTGCGATGCGAGAGAGCTAGAAGCATGGTCTAAATTATTAATTAAGTTAATTAGAACTAAAATTTTCTCGCTTAAAAGTTAATTTAATCTTTCAGATTTTGTAGACTATAATTACAATAAGCTTAACCCTTCTGACCCGGGGTCGCCCTCCTAAGGACAGCGTCGGGTACCCGGGCGATTTGGCCAAAAAACGTCTAGGCCTAGGCTACCGTATCTTTGTTATTTTAACTGCTAGAAATTTCCCACGCATCTCTAAACGTAGTGCGGTTTCCAATCTGTAGACTGGCGTTGAGTAGAGCTCTGTAAGTCAACTGGTTCAGTTTTGATGATGATTTCCGTGGAGCGAATTTTTCCGCGATGTTGACAATATCGGAGCTTTTCAGACACTAATTTCGTCATACCATACAACAACAACATTGATCCGACGTCTCCTTCTTGTTTTCGGAGGTGCGGTGATGCAATGACCGGCTTTGTTTACATGCGTCGGACGCACGGCGTTCAGACCAAGCTGAATAGGCTTTCAAGCTTACTGCCTGTTATAAGGACACCTGGGGTCCTGCCCAACTTCCGCGGTGTCCTTATAACAGGACAGCCAGGCTGGAAGGGTTAAAGCTGATTTAATAAATTTACATAAACATTTTGTAATCACTACAGTAGATAAAGCCAGCAATAATTATAATAATAATAATAATAATAAGCATGTTACTTATTTTTCATAAGCGCCAATTTTTCCGAAGAATTAACTAGCGCTCGGAAAGAGAAAGAAAAAAGAACAAAATCAATGCATCAAAAGAAGGCTTATATACAACACACATTTAACAATCACTAGCAGTGGCAAAACAGCCTAAACTCTATAGCCATCTGTCATGACACCTCTCTCAAGATCATAGCTTCTCTCAAAGAGAAAAGTCTTAAGTTGTCTCTTGAAGCATTCAACAGAACTCAGTTGTCTCATGGACAGCGGCAACCTGTTATACAACCTCGGAGCCATGTAGGAGAATGACCTCTCAAAGAAAGAAGACTGCTGGAAAGCCCTTGGTTCATCAAGACGAAAAGGGTCATTGTCATGACGCACAACTACACCATGGTGTGCCGGTGGGCGCCTGAGCAGCTCCGCAAGGTACCTAGGCTCACCAAATTTGAGAACCTTAAAAGTCACCAAACACAACTTAAATTCTATTCTTGCTCTTACTGGCAGCCAGTGCAGTTCTATGTGAAGAGATGTAGTAGGAGTTCTAGGTGGAACACCAAAAATGAGTCTTGCGGCCCTGTTAACCCGGGAACTGCAGGGAGACTCTTAAGAGTTCCCCCGGCGGACTGCGGGAAGACTCTTGAGAGTCAGAGAAAAAAAAAATCAACTTTTGACATAGAAAAAAACAAAAAAAAACAAAAACAAAATATTTATTTTTTATTTTTTTGGCCCCTGGGCCATGCAAAATCTCAGTCCTCTACCTCCCCTCCTTCCCCACTTTCCTCCTCTCCTTCAGTTATCACCTATTTTCCCTGTTATTCCCTTATTCTGAGGTATATTTTCATGCTAACATTAGAAAGCCGGTTGCAGGGTGTGGTCATCACTAATAGCAAGCGAATGCAAGAGAGAGAGAGAGAGAGTATCGATCGACTGTGTCTCAGTGGCCTTGGGGGAAATTGGCGGGAAAGCAGCTTGCCTCACCCATACATTATACTGTACAACTCGCGGGCTATATCTCCGATTTGCACTAGCAAAGTTCATTTATAGTCCGATATGTCACATATTAACAGGTGATGTAGAACTAGTTAAACATTTTGCAAACGACAAATTAGCGGAGCTATGTCGTAAAGGGTTTAAATTTAGAATAGGGAGTAATAAAGTAACATGGGACATAATTTTAAAAGATATTGTTTTTTCAGTCAATAAATTAAAAGATATATTGTTAAAAATTGCGTGCTGCGATGCGAGAGAACTAGAAGCATGGTATAAATTATTAATTAAGTTAATTAGAAATAAAATTTTCTCGCTTAAAAATGAATTTAATCTTTCAGATTTTATAGACTATAATTATAATAAGCTTAAAGCTGATTTAATAAATTTACATAAACATTTTGTAATCACTACAGTAGATAAAGCCAGCAATAATTATAGCTTCACATGTAAGAAATTTTATCTTGAAAACATGAAAAAAGAATTAGGTATTAAGGGTAACATATTACGTAAAAATATTTGCGGTAATTCTGTTTATGAAATTCAAAATAATCTGAATATTGATAACTTAATCGATGAACATACCAAGAAAAATATAACATTTGATATTAAACTTTCTGATAAGAACAAGTGCATTGCAAAATTATACATGTTACCTAAATTTCATAAAAGACCTTATAAATATCGCATTATTGCCGGAGCAAAATTTGCTACCACTAAAACTCTATCAGAACAAGTCGTAAATTGCTTAAAATACATTAAAAGTACTCATAAAAGATATTGTAATACCATCATGAGAAGAACTGGCATTAACTATTATTGGAGTGTTGACAATTCGTTAGAAGTTATTGATAAAATAAATACCATGCCGAAAGTTACCTCGGTACATAGCTTCGACTTTTCAACTTTGTATACCAATTTGCCTTTAGATTTAGTATATTCAGAGGTTTGCTTTATTATAGATTTGCACTTTGACAGGTTCGTTAGGAATGGTAATTATTTCATAAATGTTTATACATATTTTGATAATGCATCACTTAGCTCTACTCCCACTAGTTCTGTATATTTTGATAGAACTAAACTTAAAGATGCCCTTAAATTCCTCCTTTTCAATACTTATGTTAGATTCGGGCCGTACATTTTCAAACAAATATTAGGAATTCCTATGGGTGGAAATGCTAGCCCTTTAATTGCAGACTTATTCTTGCTTGCTTTAGAATTTAAATATATAAAAGACTTAGTTGACAGTAGCAAGAAAAATAAAATCCCAGAAAAATTAGCACTTGCTAAATTGTTAAGTAATAATAGTAGATATATTGATGATATTCTCGTTTGCAATTTGTTAAATTTTAATCAAGTTGCTAAACTTATTTACCCTAATTCTATTCCCCTCACACGTTAACGTAAATTATAAAGTTGAAAATTTTCTTGATATAAATATAGAGATTGTTAATGAACAGTGCATACTTAAAGTATATCACAAAGTTGATGATTTTAATTTTAACGTAATAAACTTTCCTTTCCCTAGTAGTAATATCGATAGTAAAATAACTTATAATTGTTTTTATTCCCAATTAATAAGATTTTGTAAAATCTGCACTAAAGTAGATGACTTTTGGGCTAGAGCTAGGTTACTATACAGACTCTTAGTGGACAGAGGTTTTGAGGCAAGTAAATTGTTCCATAAATTTAATATTTTTAGGGTCAATTATTGTGACTGTATTCTAAAATTTTACATCAATAATTTTAATCAAGCATTTTTAACTTGATGTTTCTTGTATAACCTCTGCTTACTTTTTGTCTGTATTTATTGTTTTTTGTCTTTTTATTGTATCTTTTTCTTTTCTATTATTAATATTAATATTGATGATTTTTTAAATTTATTGTTCTTGTTAAAAGAGTACTCTTTGTTTAAATCTGTTGTTACTTCATATTTTGCAATTATTTGTCTTTATATTATATGTATTCATTGTCGATAGTATCAATTGCTTACTTTTGCGATTTCCTTAGTTTATTTGTGCTATAAATGTAGGTTATTTGTAGGGTAGTTATTGATAGGGGTCACTTGAGGCATGCTATGCTTACAGGTACCTACCCGATAGCACTATCGTTAGTGAGTGCTGTACAGTACTGTATTTTATATATTATTTTGTAATAGTATAGATATCTTATCAATATTTGTATTTTGTACTATTGTTAATGTCTTGTCATGTTGCAAATTTGATTTTAAATAATATTTTGACATTTAACATGTAGTTTCTTTATTCATGCAGAGTTTAGTAAAATTTGCCAGAACGTCCCGGACTTCCCAAACTTGACTACTTCCTTTAACGTGACGATAGTGCGTTGTTATATGTGCGATTAGTTTGCTTGGGAAACAGATTAACTTGCTCATGTAGTAATGTACACCTTATGTGGTGGATTGTGTTCTTTTATTTAATAATTTTCATTTTAGTAAGCGTTGTTTCCACATAGCGATTTTGATAATTTAATTTGACTTTATATTGTCCTTGTCCCAATTTTGGTTTGTTTAGTTTGCAAGTTTTACATTTTAATTTGACCATCCAAACGCTGTTTTCACTCGTTTTATTGTTGTTTCAGGTTAATACCTTTATAATCAACCCATAATAGGTGCATATGGATAAGTATTAATGCTATTAATGGTACAATGAATATTTTAGTGACGGAAACACCTCAAATACATGCGCACAGGGAGAGGTGTCTAATAACCCCCATGCGCACTTGTTAGGTTAAGAACAGACTGAACTTTCTTTAAAATATAATTTGGAAGACCCACCAACAGGGCATTGCAATAATCAACACGAGAGAAGACCAATGAGTGAACCAACGTCAGGAGGCAACGTCTGGTTATAAACGGCTTCACCAAATAGAGATTTCTGATGTGCAAGTAACAACTTTTAACTATCTGGTTTACATGCTCTTTGAAATCTAATCGGGAGTTCACATATACACCCAGATTTCGAACAGAGTTGGCCGGTCTCAGCTGAGATCCACCCACATTGATGGAGAGGGCACCTACTATATCATCAGCTCTTCTATTTCCTCGGATGATGAGAATATCAGTTTTACCATCATTTAGTTTAAGTTTTCTCGCTCTCATCCACTTCTTGATATCAGACATCAACAATTCCATCTTACTCCGTATATCAACTATATTTGTGATTCTCACATAAATCTGGGTGTCATCTGCATAAAAGTGAAAGGTGACATTATGTGCACGAAGCAGAAGAGACAAACTGCTGATATAAATAATAAATAGGATAGGACCTAAAACTGATCCCTGCGGAACACCATACTGCAGGGGTGTCGAGTCCGAGACCATTTGATTTACCATCACACTCTGGGATCTACCTGACAAGTACGACCCAAGAAGCAAGAGAGCGGAGTCACGCACACCACAATCATAAAGATCACTCAATAACAACTTGTGATCCACTGTGTCAAAGGCCGCAGAGAGATCAAGCAAGACCAATAGTGAGGCCACACCATTGCAAATGTTCTCAACTAGATCATTATGTACTCTAATCAATGCTGTTTCAGTTGAATGATGCTGTCGGTAAGCAGACTGAAAAATTGGGATAGTTTCATTCTGCTGAAGTAGTGGTTGTAATTGGTCAAGTATTGCACGCTCTAATATCTTTGATATGAAGGACAGGTTGGAGACAGGACGATAGTTCAACATGTTCTCAACATCAAGTCCAGGTTTCTTTAGAGTAGGTCGGAGTAGTGCATGCTTTTCAGAATGTGGGAAGCTACCTTCAGAGAAGCACTTATTAATTATTTTGGAAATAAACTCAACTGTGTGATCATAGACTCTTGGTAGCTTGGAAACATTTATGGGATCCAACGGGCAAAATGTTTTATTGAGGTTTCTTATGTAGGACGAGATCATGTCCACCTCTACTGAGTGAAAGGATGAGAGGACATTATTAGGAATGTGTCGGGGTTGGAGTACAACTGAAAGTTCTTCACCAACAGAAGCATCATCCAGTTCCTGTCTTATGCGAGTTATCTTGCCAGCAAAAAATGCCACAAAGTTGGCAGCCAACTCAGCATCGGGTACAGAAGGTCTTAAGCTGACTCTTGTTTTTCCAAGTAAACTGTTTACAATTGAAGCCAACCTCCTCTGGTCGTTACCACATGAGTCAACTTTTCCCTGATAATACACTTTCTTTTCATCTTTGATTGTGTGGACCACGGCTCTTCTGGCTGACAGATATTGCAACCATGTAGAGTCTGTTTTATTTTTCCGCCATTCACGTTCAGCTCTTCTACGCGCTCTTCTAAGAAATTTAACTCGAGTGCTATACCAGGGTGAATCATCTCGTACTATGATTTTCTTCTCTACTTCTGGACAGTGATGATCGAACACTAATTTAAGTGCATTTCCATGTACCTCCACCAGCTCATCTGAAGTAAGGTTGGAAGTATCAATACTTCCCAAGTACTGTTTTACTTCACTGCTAGCCAAATTTTGGTCTGTATTTTTATAATTTCTAAATCTGATTACTTTTTCATGTGTGAGTGGCTTAGGGAAATCAAAGCTGAAAGTAATCAAAGCATGATCAGAGGTATTAGGGTCAGCATTCTCAACATCAACATCCAGAACACCACCACAACCCACAGGAGAGAAAACCAAGTCAAGGGTGTGTCCTAAGATATGAGTTGGGTGGGACACATGGTTTACAAAATTGTTCTGATCAGTCAACTCAAGGAACTCAGGAGAGAATGGCTTCAGATGAGGGCTGTCAACCCAGTAATTAAAATCTCCACATATCAAAAGTCTTCCGGTTTTAGCAGAAAATTCCTCGAGAAACTGCCCAAACTCTTCCATAAAACCCCTATCTGTGCCACGATGGCCAGGCCTATAGACAACTGCCATTCTTAGAATTTGTTGATGGAGTTTTATTTCCACTTCCAACAGTTCATAATAAAGAGGGGCTGGGTTATGGCTTATTTGCAAGATATTCACCAGAGATGTGGAGTAGACAACTGCCACTCCACCACCCGGATGATCTCCCCTAGGCCTAGGAACATTTATTATGGAATGGGTTTTAGGCAATGCCGCCTGGATAATATTCAGATCTGACTCGAACAACCAGGTCTCAGTGAGACATAATACATCAAGGTTACGTTCATCCAAGATCTCGCAAATATGATCCATTTTGTTACGCAAGGAACGAACATTCAACAGACCCAGTTTCAACCGGCTCCCGTGTGCATTTTTCAGTTTTTTGAACCTACAAAATTGGTGTTTTCAATAACTTTATTTCTCTGAGCTGTCATTAGAGGACAATTTCTACTTGCGGCGAAATGATTTGGCGGCTCCGTAACTGATGTGGAGCTCATACAATTTATACATTTGGGGGAAGTCTTGTTGGTGCAGTCTTTTGAGTTATGAGTACCGGCACAGAAGTTGCATTTTGGATCCTCATTTTTCCGATAACACCTGTCACTGGTATGGCCAAAGCCCTGGCAATGGTAACATTGTGTTACCCAGAAGCGATCGTATGCACGACATCTCACAAGTCCAACATACACAGAATTGCCATCATCCACAATGGAAGAGCGTATTTCAGGTGACATTTTTACTACCGCAGTCTTTGTGTGTGCATCACTCTTTTGCTTGGTGAATAGCAAATTCATAGCTAAGCCATCGTCGACCAGGGACTTTATTCTTGGGTTCTTGTTGAGGATGCTGGGAATGATCTCATTATCCTCAGCATCATTAGCAATGCCCACCAGAGTCATTTTTGGCATCATCTTCTTTGGTTCGGAGACACTGAAGGCACTGTCCACCCCCAAACACTGATTGATGGCCCTTCCTGCGTCTTCTTTGGCTTTCTTGGATGGAAGTCGTACCACCAGTACACCTGAATCAGTTCTAGTTAACTTGTTAACCGGAACCAAAGCCAAAGCAGTCTCGATTGCCTTTGTATCTGGTGGGCTTACTGGCTCGGAGGATCGGTCTTTTGGCTTCACTACCAGAACCTGATGGTCCCAGACAGTTTTTTTCTTTCCACCATCTACCACCTCAGTGGTGCATTTGGTCGGCTCCTTTTTGGTCTCTTCAAATGTTTGCTGAACTATCTTGGCAAACAAGGGAATGTCGGGGGCAGCAACTTTAGTCTCAAGGATATCCATTCTGTTACCAATATTCTCTATCTCCACAGCCACCGCAGCAAGGGCACCCTTCACTTCGTTTACAATGGCAGTCTTCACTTCACCAACTAGGGCAGCCGTCAGGTCATCCAAGGTCTGCTGACTAATTGCTGCGTCTTTTGCAGCCAGGGGGGTGGTATCGCAAACAGTGCAATGCCATTTAAATCCAGGTTTCTTCTTTGCAAGTACTCTGAGGTCCTCATCATCAACATTTATACAGTTAACGTGGAAATAGATACCACACAAGTAGCAGCCCAGCGATTTGGCCTTGCCCACAACCTTCCCACAACTGCAACTCTGCTTGCTTGCTGCCATTTCAGTGGAAGTAACCAATAATTAAAAACAAAAACACCTGTATTTCGTATCTGATTAAAAATAAGAGAAAACCCTAGTTTTAAAAAAACTTGAAAATAACTACCTGGGACAGACCCCAGGTAGTGCCGTCCCCGTCAGTGCCACCACAATAGAAAAAAATTAAAATGGAAAAGAAAAAAAGGGAAAGTGGTGTCTGCAAGGTCACCGCGGGCAGGTGGGGATCGACTTGGCTACCCTTTGGGGGTAGCCCAACCGAGATGCGTGGAAAGACCACGCACAGGATGGCAGATGTGTGTGGTGCAAAAGCTTTAACCAATTTTGCACACTGTTTTGAGCTTATAGCACTGACAATACAATTTCCACGGTACTCAGCAAGACCCTATTGGTTACGATACTGCCACTGCGCAAAGCTTCATAGCTTCACATGTAAGAAATTTTATCTTGAAAACATGAAAAAAGAATTAGGCATTCTATCTATCTATCTATTGCCGGACGCCTTACTCCCCTTACGAGGGTGGCCATACACAGAATGCCCCCAAGCGGACCCATTCCCTGTGAGAGGGACAACCCGAGCCAGTTTAGTGAAGGACTTACAGGATTGACCACTCAATTTAGGATCCGTCCGATTCCGAGGCCCTCAGTGTATCTTGTTAGCACTATTTTTCTACAGTGGTGTTCGGCTAATCCATCCACTAACCTGCCTTACCCTTAGGTAAGCAGTACGGATTTGTATCAGGTTTACTCCCCTAGACAGGTTGCCAACCAAGGCTGACGAGTCCCATCCACCCGGATTTGTATAAGGTTGTCTCCCCTAGATGAGTTGCCTACCAAGGCTAACGAGTCCCATCCACCCGTTATTAGGCATTAATTGGATATATTATTGACCCCTAGTATGAAGGTATGTTGCCAACGTAATAATACTGACAAATAAATAGATACATTGTTAGGTTATCGGGTGGTAAATTGTCAAAAAGGGAACTTTGGGGAAGTGGCCAGAACGAATTGAATTTTTCCCATATAACCTTTGCTTTATGTAACGCGTGTTTGCGTAACGCTCCCTGGGGCCGGTACGATACCCGAGGGCGGACTGTACTTGTAACACAATACTGTATCTAGCCTGAGGTTTTGATAAATGTAAAGGGTATGCAGCTTATAGATACAGGTCATTGTCCTTCCCTCCAAAGGTCACATGGAGATAGCATATACTGTACAATGAAAACACAAACTTGCAGCAGGATACTAAAAGATATCAATACAGTATACAGTATATGGTAGTCTAAAGAATTTATTGGAAAAGTGTGCAGCTTCAAGTGGAAGGGTAGAGGAATAGTGGACAATGTCTAGTTTTTAGGCTACTTAGGATATAAATGAAGATAAAAAATTACACTAGGATACTCACTAATATTGATATGTTGTTTGAGGTTTTCATGTGCGAAGAGGGAGTGTAGCTTGAAGTAGAAGGGTGGTCGTCGTCTGGCGCGTAGGCTACACTGACGGTTGTGTTGTAGAGCGGCCTTGTAGCTACTATACAGCTCTTGGAACCTTATCTCACATTCTTTAAACTCTCGTTGGTGTCCGCCACTCTTCATTAGCATACTCACCTGGCAATATAACAGATCATAATTACAGAAGACAGCTTGCGGGTGCCCAACCCCGAAAGGAGTTGAAATAGGGGAGCTATCCCCCCGCCAAAGGCGGCTTTCTAGGGCCTTTCCTAGCTGATGCTGAGAGGATTGGGTTCTAGTCATACGGTGATGGGCTGGACTATCAGAGTGATAATTGAGCGATCTCTGCCATACCCATAGCTTACTCTGACTGCTCCTATTACTTATATATCTTCTAGATCTCAAGTGACGGCGTCTTTTCCATGGATTGACCTCCCTACTGCCAACCTAGAAGTTGGCAGATTGGGAGCCAAAGCGTCACATTTTTCCCTTGCCCCTCAACTTTCCCTTCAAAATTGCTGAGGGGCACAGGGCCTTGGGTGGGGCATTGGTTTCCGCACCCTCCTCAGCTCCCTGCCTTGGAGTGGCTTCGGTCACCCGGGCTTTGTTAGTGGTAAGCAGGGAGGGTTTTGTGGGGGCGCTCATTTATGGCCTTGGCCTTGCTCGAGACCTTGGGGCTGTTCGGCCAGACAGCCTGGGGAACAACAACAACAACAACAGAAGACAGCTCCTCAAACCTCACCTCACGCTCCTTGATCCTTCACTATATATAGTATTTTTTTTTTCTCCAACCGACGATAAATTGAATCCCTTAGCCGCTAATTTCAAGATATTTAGGGAAAAAATATGAAAATACTATGTTTCTGCATCATATTAACCCTCTCCGATATATGACGCGATTTTGAGCCTATTAGGGATACTTTAAAACCTTTGTTACCATCAGGGATATTTAGAAACCTTTTGTTTAGTTACTTCAACCTCTGGAGTTGTCTTTGAGTTAGCTGTGGGCAGAAAACTAATTTTGGAGAGGTAATTATAAGAGTGAGAGAACTCTATTTCTTATTGCTAATCTGCCAACCTCTGCGTCATATGAGTCTGAAGGGGTTAAGACCAAGTTTTTATTATTAGCACCATATTTCACAATAAAATCATAAAAATAACTGAGGAATCTTGATGAAAACTTTTCAATTTACCATCATTTCAAAAGAAACAGACTATAGTGTCTGCTACTCTTCATTAGCATACTCACCTGACAAACATAGCTGAAGCTCCAATATTATTAGGCTCTAAATTAGGGTAGCTTGGCTGAGGGAGTAGGAAATCTAAAACACAAAATATGATATATTTGTACAAACAGAAAATAAGTTTTTAAGACCAGAAATACATATAGAAAACATACCATCAACTGGGGCAAATTCGGACATTGTCCCAAATCAAAATTAAGTAAATTAATTATTAGTTAATGAAAGAATATATCAGAAATCTGTTTTCACTTGATTTTTCGTTATGCTGTTCTCTTAATTTTGTAGTAAAAGATCTTTATCCTACAGTATACAGTACTGAGAAAAGTACCAAATGAAAAAAAAAAATAAACAAATAGAATAAAAAAATTTTTTTTTTAAATATTTGCAATTTTTTTTGCCAGGAATAGTGATTAAGTATCCAGATGATACTTAAGTTATAAAAAATGGCTTAACCCATTGACTGCTAATTAATAATACAAAAAAATAAATTTGAGGGAGGTAGGGAGGGGGGTGTTAAAGGTTGGAGGAGTGGAGGATGTGGTAGAGGGAGATACTACTACAGTACAGTAAACCCTCGCTATCTCGGACTAATTGGGGGGAGACCACTTCTGAGAAGCCCGATTTTCCGAGATGTCCGAAGTCTGACTTATATCCGACTTAGGAGAGGGAAAATTCCGAATTAGAAGAGGAAAGTCCACGTCAGAGAAAATTGAGATATTATTTTTATTTTTTATTTTTTTTACATGTGAAATTCATCATATTAATGACAAATACGAACCTTATTATGTTTTCAGGGACAGTACAGTACATAGTAATTAATATTAACACAATAATTAAAAGGCACAGGCTTCAATTCATCCTAAAATCACTTAAAACCGAGTGAGAGAACATTGTAAACCGGACACAAATCCCGTCCAACTCGCAAATTTCCGAGATATAGAGGGACATTTCCGAGAGGCCGATGCCATTCCGAGAAGTGCGGGTTTCCGATTAAAAGAGTCCGAGTTAGCGGGGGTTTACTTTCTATGTGTCACCATGGGAGTAAGCGCTGTAGTAGAATAAAGGGACCCCTGCCGAAGGATAAGTCAGAAATAGAGAAATTTGAGTGCGTAGTGTGCAAAGGCGAGCTTGTGTTAAGTGATGATCCTGTGGCTGTGAATTTTGGAAATGAGTCTTTGGAGCTGGTGAACAAGTTTTGTTACCTAGGAGATACCATCTCTGCCGGTGGTGGGGCCGAGGCTGCCACTGTTGCTAGAATTAGGTGTGGCTGGGGGAAGTTCAGAGAACCGATGCCAATCCTGACCATGAAAAGAATGCCTCTCCCCCTGAAGGGAAAGGTGTATGCCTCATGTGTTAGAAGTGCAATGACGTATACCTCAGAAACATGGGCCGTTAAAGTAGAGGATGTCAACAGAATGGAGCGTAATGAGATGAGAATGGTGAGATGGATGTGTGGGGCCAGGCTACAGGATAGAATAACAAATGTTGAGCTGAGGAGACGTTTAGGTATAAAAAGTATTAGCGAGGTGATGCGTACAAGTAGACTGGGATGGTATGGACATGTGGAGAGAATGGATGAACAAAATTGGGTGAAAAAATGCAGGTCTGTGATTGTGGAGGGAGCTGCACCAAGGGGTGGACCGAGGAAGACCTGGGATCGGACTATACGCGCCGATCTCAAATCCAAGAACTTGACAAGTGAAGCAGTCCCTAACAGGGTTGCCTGGAATGCCGCCATTACGACAAGAGACTGAAACTGCACGTATGTGTGGAACACTCAGTCTTAAAATTTTATGTATGTATGTCACCCAATTTTGAGACATTTCCCGGCACTGGCACGGTTTTTGAAGGGTTCTTTTTACACGTTTAACCCTTCTTGCCCAGGCAGCATTTCTAAATGTTGATAGTCTTACCCGGGCGATCTGGCCAAAAAACGTTGTATGTAAACATAGGCCTAATTTTGTTAATGTAATAGCTAGAGAATTCACACAAATCTCAAAATGTAGCCCATACTTGTATCTGTAGACTGGCATTGAGTAGAGCTCTCTAGGTTAACTGGTTCAGGTGTGATGACGATTTCCGTGGAGAGTTTTGCCTCGGATTTAGCCATATCGGATACTTTGGAAGACTAATTTTCGCTATAACTGGCAATGGCGGATAAGGTCGGAATTCTTCTTCTTCTTGTTGAGGCTTGGTGGCGCTCCGATCGACTTTGTTTACAAACGTTTCGCCGCACGACTTTCAAAGCACGCTTAACCCTCCAGCCCCGGCTACGCATTACATAAATATTCCCCGAAATCCGGGGGTTTTGGCCGAAAAACGTCTACGCCTAGGCTACCGTATCTTTGTTATTCTGACTGCTTCCGCATTCCCGCGCATCCTCAAGCGTAGATGTGTTTCGTACCTGTAGAATGGCGTTAAGTAGAGCTCTCTAAGTCAACTGGTTCAGTTGTAATAATAATTTCATTGGAGATAACTTTATGGCAAAAACAGCCACTTTACACTACTTTTCGATACTTAACAATAACATACAGGCACACACGAACAAGCGACGCACTCCTTCTTGTGGCCGGAGATGCGGGGCGTCGGTCCAGCCGGCTGTTGTTTACATGCGTCGGACCGACGCCTCGCACACCAAGCATACAGGCTTTGAGCTCATGGGTCTTTAAGAGCCCTTCCGGGTGCCTCGGGGTGTGTTTTTTATGGGCGTTCAAGAGCCCTTCCGAGTCTGGAGGGTTAAGGACGCTTTCAAGCATACAGATTATAAAATGCCACCCGGGCTCCTGGCTTTCGCAATTTGCGGCATTTTAAAATGCTGCCCAGGCAGGAAGGGTTAAATACCGCACCTTCCGGAATGCTTATCACACTTCCTGGGTTGTGGTTGTTGTTGTTGTTGTTGTTATTGTTGTTGTTGTTGTTGTTCCCCAGACTGTCTGGCCAACAGTCTCAAGTCCGGTTGACCGAAGTCATTCCAGATGCTCGGGCCCCCAAAGGGGCCAGGGTGAGATGAGATGTGTCTCTGAGAGGGGAGGGTGCAGGGCTTGAAGGAGTTCAAGCTTATCTAAAATAATTACTAATATACTACTCATGTGCAGCACTCACCATCTCCCACATGTCGCGAGGTTGGTCCCAGAGCTCTCGGACAGTAAAGAGAAGTTCCAAGGTCTCAACCCGGCTCCAGTCTCCGGTCTCCTCACTGGCCCACCATAGATCTACAAGCACACAGATCAGTGTTAAAGGAATACATGAAAATTATGAACAAGGAATTCCACTGTTTCGACAATTTTATCACTTTCAAAGATATAATATGAAGTGTGAAGCATAACTTTAGATAAATATCTATACAAATAATTACTAAAACAAGAGTTATTTTTTAGGAATAGACTCCCCAAAATGCTCTGGATCACTATCTAGTACTGTACTCTATCAATCGATTTCTGCAACATCCGCGGCCTTTCCTCTAACTTCCTCTTTGTGGAACACCATCTCTCTTCTACCAAACCTGACTTACTTTTTCTCACCGAAACACAATTGTCTAAGGCAACAGACAGCAAACCATTCTCTGTATCCACCTACTATCTTTATCCTCAATTCAAAGCCAAAGGTGGATGTTGTGTGTATGTACGCAACAATCTTCCTTGCTCTCGTGTTCCCAATTTTGACTCTTCTGAATTCTCAACTCTCTGGCTTAAGCTATCTTGTCACTCTCTCACTAAATATATGTGCTGTTTATCTCACCCCTAATTCTACTGACTATCCAAAATTCTTTGACTATCTTACTTCTAAAGTGGAACACATTCTATCAATCTCTTCTTTCTCTGAAATCTCCTTCTTAGGAGATTTCAATGTTCACCACCATCAATGGCTCTCCTCTCTTACTACTGACCAACCTGGTGAACAAGCCCAACCCCGAAAGGAGTTGAAATAGGGGAGCTATCCCCCCGCCAAAGGCGGCTTTCTAGGGCCTTTCCTAGCTGATGCCGAGAGGATTGGGTTCTAGTTATGTGGTGATGGGCTGGTCTATCAGAGTGAGAGCTGAGTGATCTCTGCCATACCCATAGCTTACACCGACTGTTCCTCTTACTTATATATTTTCTAGATCTCAAGTGACGGCGTCTTTTCCGTGGATTGACCTCCCTACTGCCAACCTAGAAGTTGGCAGATTGGGAGCCAAAGAGTCACATATTTCCCTTGCCCCTCAACTTTCCCTTCATAATTGCTGAGGGACACAGGGCCTTGGGTGGGGCTTTGGTTTCCCAGGCATTTCCGCACCCTCCTCAGCTCCCTGCCTTGGAGTGGCTTCGGTCACCCAAGCTTTGTTAATGGTAAGCAGGGAGGGTTTTGTGGGGGCGCTCGTTTATGGCCTTGGCCTTGCTCGGGACCTTGGGACTGTTCGGCCAGACAGCCTGGGGAACAACAACAACAACAACAAGCCTACATCTTTTCTATCCTAAATGACCTAGAGAAGTTAGTTCAGCACCCCACCCATATCCCGGACCGCCCTGGAGATCGGCCCAACATTCTCAACTTATTTCTAACCTCTAATCCTTTTGCTTACACTTTAACTCTTCTCCCTCTGTTGGGCTCCTCAGATCATAACTTTATCTCTGTCACCTGTCCTGTCTTTCCAGTACAGCCTTCTGACCCCCCCAGCGGCCAGCCGGAGGCGCTTGTGGCATTTTGACGCCATCGACTAGGGGGCTCTTCGGCAGTACTTCTTTGATTTCCAATGGAATTATTTTTGCTTCCGTGGATGGGACCCTCAGAGAGTGCTGAGCGCATTACTGAGGTAATCCTTTCGGGCATGGAAGCATACATCCCAATTTCTTTCTCTCAAACTAACTCACAAAAATCTTGGTTTACTCATGCTTGTTCTACTGCTGTCCGCAATAAGGAGGAAGCATTCAAATAGTACAGTCGCCTTGAAACTCAAGAATCCCGTACTTTATATGTCTCTGCCCGGAATCAAGCCAAATCTGTCCTTCAACTAGCTAAAAACTCTTTCATTAATTTCAAATGTTCTAAACTCTCTAACTCTAGCTCTTCACAAGCTTTTTTGGCATTTAGCCAAAAGCCTCTCCAACATTATCACTTCCTTGTCTTTCCCTCTTCTTTTCCACTCTGATGGTACAGTACCACCGTCACCTCTTCTTCTGACAAAACTGAACTCTTCGCTCAAACTTTCGTTAAAAACTCCACCTTTGATGATTCCGGCGCTACTCCTCCCTCTCCACCCACCTGTCACTTACTTATGCCAAGATCATAATCTCTTCTAATGATGTGTACTTTCTGCCCTCTCTGGGCTTAATACTATAGAAGGCGTACGGACCGGATGGTGTTCCTCCTGTTGTACTAAAAAACTCTTCTTATGTACTGACTCCCTGCCTAGGCAAACTCTTTCGTCTCTGTTTTTCCTCTAATGTCTTTCCTTCTTGCTGGAAGTTTGCTCTTATTCAACCTGTCCCAATGAAGGGTGACAGCTCCCAACGCTCCAATTATCGTCTAATTGCTCTCATCTCTTGCATCTCTAAACGGAATCAGTAGTGTCTCATTTACCAGCCTGACAAGGATCAATGGATGAAGAAATGCAGGAGAGGGTGCAACAGGGGAAGAGGGTTGTAGGAACGCTGAAAGCAGTAACAAGAAATAGGGTGGTCAGTATGGAAGTGAAGAAGTCCTTGCATGACAGTGTGGTAATCCCGACACTGATTTACGGAAGCGAAGCATGGACGTTGGTTGAGAGACTCAGACCAAGAGTGAGAGGGGTGGATATGAGTTACTTGAGAAGTGCGTGCGGAGTTACATGGAGGGATAGACAGGCGAATGAGGAAGTAAGAAGGAGGTGAGGTGTGGTGTGGAGGTAGATATGCTGGAAAGAGTGAAAAGAACACCTTGAGATGGTTCGGCCATATGGAACGCATGGGAAGCGAGAGAATGACTAAGAGGGTGTACGAGAGCGAGGTGGAAGAACAGGGAGGGAGAGGTAAACCGAAAGAGAGGTGGAAGGATAAAGTGAGGAAGTATATGGATGAAGGCGGTGCTGGTTGGGAGGAGGGGCATCGACTGACTGGGGACAGAGGTGCATGGGGGCGGTTCGTTCGTGGCCACCCCTTCGGGGATCACGGCGTCAGGCAATAGATAGATAGATAGATAGACAAGGATCAACACCTGTATTTTTTATAAGCAACTGCAAATGGATGATGTTACCATAGTACAAATTTAAGATTATCTACATATTATATTAAGTTCAGAAAATGTCGATAAAAGTCTTTAAAAATATTTTACATGATTTTTACTCTTATCTGATCACCACATGTGATATACAGCCCAGTTCATATCACCTAACTATTTTTTTTTAGTAAAATCATAAACGGGCATAACAAAAATAAATATATATCAGACTCTAACCTCTTTCATCCAACTCGGCTTCATGACAGATGAAGGGCGAGAGGATAGCTTCAAGAGGCTCCTGACATGGCACTGACTTAACACCTTCCTCGGGACCCAGACGAGCGTTGAATGACACCACACTCCGGTGTTCGCGACACAACTATCCAAAATACATTATATATTATAATGTAAAACTTACAAAATAAACAAACCAAAACTTATACGAACACAGTAAAAAGACAAAACAACTAATTAAAATCGCTATACCGGGTATGTAAATACTGTAATATTAGTGGCAATGTAAATAACACAATATAATAAGTATGAAGAATAGTCTATGGATATATAACATTAACCCTCCAGCCCCGGCTACGCATTACATAAATATTCCCCGAAATCCGGGGTTTTTGGCCGAAAAACGTCTACGCCTAGGCTACCGTATCTTTGTTATTCTGACTGCTTCCGCATTCCTGTGCATCCCCAAGCGTAGATGTGTTTCGTACCTGTAGAATGGCGTTAAGTAGAGCTCTCTAAGTCAACTGGTTCAGTTGTAATGATGATTTCATTGGAGATAACTTAATGGCAAAAACAGCCAATTTACACTACTTTTCGATACTTAACCCGGGAACTGCGGGAAGACTCTTAAGAGTTCCCCCGGCGGACTGCGGGAAGACTCTTAAGAGTCAGGGGGAAAAAAAATCAATTTAAAACACCGTTTTTTTTTTTTTTTTTTTTTTCCCCCTGGGCCATGCAAAATATCACTCCTCTACCTCCCCTCCTTTCCCACTTTCCTCCCCTCCTTCAGTTATCACCTATTTTCCCTGTTATTCCCTTATTCTGTGGTATATTTTCGTGCTAACATTAGCGAGTTGCAAGCAGGGCATTGTCATCACTGTTAGCAAGCGAGAGCAAAAGAGAGAGAGAGAGAGAGAGAGAGAGAGAGAGAGAGAGAGAGAGGGAGAGAGTGAGAGAGAGAGAGAGAGGGAGAGAGAGAGAGAGAGAGAGAGAGAGAGAGAGAGAGAGAGAGAGAGAGAGAGAGAGAGAGAGAGAGAGAGAGAGAGAGAGAGAGAGAGAGAGAGAGAGAGAGAGAGAGAGAGAGAGAGAGAGAGAAGAGAGAGAGAGAGAGAGAGAGAGAGAGAGAGAGAGAGAGAGAGAGAGAGGAGAGAGAGAGAGAGAGAGAAAGAGAGAGAGAGAGAGAAAGAGAGAGGAGAGAGAGAGAGAGAGAGAGAGAGAGAGAGAGAGAGAGAGAGAGAGAGAGAGAGAGAGAGAGAGAGAGAGAGAGTATCGATCGACAGTGTCTCTCCAGAGGTGGAGGAAAGTGGAGGGGAGGGAGGTTGCCTCAGCCATACATTATGTAACTCCCGGCCTGTATCGCCGATTTTGACCATCCAAACGCTGTTTCCACTTGTTGTATTGTTGTAACAGGTTAATACCTTTATAATCAACCTATATATAATAGGCGCATATGGAGAAGTATTAATGCTATTTATGGTAAAATAAATATTTTAGTGATGGAAACAGCTCAAATACATGCGCACAGGCAGAGGTGTTCATTACCCCCCATGCGCACTTCAGAGGTTAACAATAACATACAGGCACACACGAACAAGCGACGCACTCCTTCTTGTGGCCGGAGATGCGGGGCGTTGGTCCAGCCGGCTGTTGTTTACATGCGTCGGACGTACGCCTCGCACACCAAGCTTACAGGCTTTAAGCTCATGGGTGTTTAACCCTTAAAGAGCGGCGCTCGACTTAAGTCGTGCACCAAATTGCAGCAAGTTAGGAGCATTATTAAGGCTTTTAAAGGGTTAAAATCGAGTGCAAATGGCCAGGAGCGCAGCAGGCCACACGTCCGACACCCAGGGCTTACCGCCACCCACTGACTCACGCTCCCTCTGTTCTCGAGAGGACGGCAGTGTTACCATTAGTGAGTGTAGTGGGAAAAAATATGCCGCTATACGCTAAACTCCCATGTTGGTGGCACCACTGCATGAGAACCACGAGTGCTACGTAGCTCGTTCTGGTCTCATTTTGAAGCTTTTAGCGCCTAGTTTTTTGCTGAATACATTTCTTTTCATGCAGATACTTGATTGATCATTCAGGAGGGCCTGAATATGCCCAAAATAGCCCAAAACACCCCGCTAGACAAGGGTTAAGAGACCTTCCGGGTAGCTCGGGTGTGTTTTTTATGGGCGTTCAAGAGCCCTTCCGGGTTGGAAGGGTTAATGTTCAAACACACAATCAATTTCATACAAAGGTACAAAGGAGTACAAAGTACAAAGTACAAAGGAAATCAAGCAACAACAGATCTAGTGACCCTTCTAGGCTGCTTGTCCTCCAAAACACTGAGGATCAAGTGTCCAAACAGTGGTTTAGAGTGGGTAAGGGAACATTGGAAAGGGAACTACTGCCCTGGAACTAATGTCCATGGCAGGATTAGGAAGTTAGTAGGGGACAGATGGGTTAGTAACTGAGGGGAGGATAAAATAAAGTTATTCATTTACAAACGCAGTCAGTCGCGGGTTTGATGCGAGATATATGTCTAGGCGGAGTTTAAATTAATCATCTTTGATAACGCATCCTAATGCGCGTTGTACAAGGCGACTAATAGGGGGGGATGGCAGTAGACTTGTGGACCAACAGCCATTACTATAAAATAAAGCCTGGCTATTGGTACTGTCGTGGTATGACACTGCCGAGGCTGGTGAGGAGCGGAAAGATGACACAGAATACTCTACTAGAGTTTTACCTGGGTACTGTTTGGCATCACGCCAGTGTAGGCCACAGTGTTTGCATGGTGGGGCAGTGTAGTGGCGGGATTTTGTTGTTCTAAAGTCCAAGTTGACTAATGTACAGTAAAGTCTTGGTATGATACTCTCTAATTGTAGCACTGTTGAGGCTGGTGTGGTTTGCAGATACAGTACTGCAGGTGCAGGTGCTGCCGTGGGATTTCATGGAGTCTTGCTGAGGCCCGATTAGCACTATGCCAACATGAGCCAAAGTGGTGACATGATGGGGCGGTATTGTGGCGGGACTTTATTGTGCTGCACTCCAACTGCAGAAAGGCAACCCCCTCTGAGCTGTTATAGTGTAAGTAATGGAAAACAATGCTAAACCATTGCATGTATATAATTGCAAAGAGAGTACCTTAGTAATGTTCCAATACTTAACCTGGCAAGTGCGTCAGCGTCAGGCCTCGATTGAAGCTTTGTTGAAGAATCAGCCCTCGATTAAAGCACAATCTTCAAACACATGTAAAAACTGCGCCAAAAGCGGGAAAATTGGGTGATAAAGGACTAAGTGGCAACAATGAGTGGCAAATCTCCATGCCACCCTTCCACACAGACACCATAGCTACATGCGCTATGCACGACATTCGCACATAATCACAATTTTATTTTGATGTATTTTTACTTAATTTGATTGTATTAGGTCAAGGTTATGTTATGTTAGGTTAGTTAAAACAATACAATTAACTAAAAATATATAAAAATAAAAATTTATTAGGCGGGAATATTGGACAAAGCGGCTGGGGCTGCAACCACTTTTTGCACGGTCCCTCACTCCTTCCCTTTGTCCCACCACCACCTCCCGCCTGCCTCAAAACAATGCAAATGTGGCGCAATAATATTGCTTTATACTATAAATTTATATTTTTTCACCAACCAACTTTACTTCTAAACTCAATTAATGAAATCAACAAATACATGTGGCACTCCAAGGATACTCACACCGAAATTACACGCATTTATGCATTATGCTATCAAGAACTTAAGTGGCTCTACTGCCAATCCACGGAAGAAACGCCACCACTTGAGTTCTATAAAATATATAAGTAAAAGGAACAGTCAGAGTAAGCTATGGGTATGGCAGAGAATGCTCAACTCTCACTCTGATAGACCTGCCTATCACCACAGAGGAGTGTGTTATGTAATGACGCTTATATTTATACTATAAAGCAATATTATTGCGCCACATTTGCATTGGCAAGTCTTCGTTGTACTGTACTACAGTAAAGAGACTACAACCACGTTCTCTGTGGATGAAGCGATCTTTAAACTTGTATGTATGTATGTATGTACCGTAAAGTACTTCACTAGTTCTCAACTCTCTTTTTCCTGTCTTATATGCAAGTTGAATCCTTTTTGCCTAAGCACATGAAAATTGTACTAATACAATACTGTATGTATATACTAAGGCACATACCCCATAGCTGGGGGTGGCCGACTCAAGACAGAGCCATAACAGGGACAACAAAACACAACACAAAAAAACACAATAAAAAAACTCACACACATCTAGGTTGCCCAATATTGAAGAGGTTAAATACATGAGCTGGAATCTGACCTTGACAAAGCAGTCCTGACAATTGGTGGGATTGGACTTGCTGTGTTCCCTCACCCTGCCAAACAAATGCCTACACACCCTCCACTACTCTCTCAAATTCTTCAATATCATTGTGATATTCTACTACAAGAACTCAGTTGTAAGCTTAATAAAATCGAAAAATGGCAGATTGGATTAAATAGAAGAATATGTAGCACTGGGATGGAAGGGTTTAAAGGTGAATTCCAGGGATGAAACCTATTCAAACTACAATGTCCATTGAGATATGCTTGGTTTTAGGGGTATGATACTGAATAACTTTCATCAATGTGTCCCAACAACATAGAAATATAGCTTATCTAAGTTATTTTATGTGGCGAGCACTGGAGTGTTTACCATGATGTCACAGGCAACAATGGCCGGAACACTCTACATGGGAAATGGGTGAATCTGTATTTTTTTTTTTATGTGAGAAACTCATATAAATTGTATGCATGTTTACAGCTCAACATTTGGCTTAATCACTATCTGGTCAAGGGACTGCGATCTATTAAATTAACAGAAAACGATACTATTATTAAGAAATAGGCCGTACAAGCCACCTCCCTGACTCTGGACCAGGATAAACATTCATAAAACACTGCCTCTATGTTAATTGTTGGCGAGATTGGATTATTTCTTGATGTGCACCACATCTTCAAGACCTTGTTCGGTGTTTTGCAGAGCTTGAGCATTGAATTGAAAGGCACTAATTAAGAAAAACAGGCCTGTCCACAAGCGTGTGTGATAGGGGGCGAAATATCCCATTGTTTACATTGTCGTCACACGAATCAGCTGGAACTCGCCCAACTGACGGCCGAGGATGCCAACGGCGCTATAAACAAGTATTTTTTTCTGGAGTTTAATTAAACCTAGTGGTTAAGGCCCCATTAATTGCTCTTTCCATTCACATATGCATAGCCTACGTGAGTTGCAGTTGGGATGTGTGTACATGCTTAGATTGATATGCAGGATTCGAAGTTGCATAATAAATCGTAGGCAGTGTCCACCATCCTTTAACTGTCTTCGTGGTGCGATGCATAAGGTGTTGATTTTCGGTGTGAGCGTCCTGGGTTCGAATCCACGGACTGCCACATGTGTTTGTAAATTTCATTAATCGATTTTAGGAGTATAGTTGGTTGTTGGAAGGAACATAATAATTGATATTGGTTCAGGAGTAATTTATCGAGAGGACTTCCCTAGTGGTTAAGGCCCCATTAATTGCTCTTTCCATTCACATATGCATAGCCTACGTGAGTTGCAGTTGGGATGTGTGTACATGCTTAGATTGATATGCAGGATTCGAAGTTGCATAATAAATCGTAGGCAGTGTCCACCATCCTTTAACTGTCTTCGTGGTGCGATGCATAAGGTGTTGATTTTCGGTGTGAGCGTCCTGGGTTCGAATCCACGGACTGCCACATGTGTTTGTAAATTTCATTAATCGATTTCAGGAGTATAGTTGGTTGTTGGAAGGAACATAATAATTGATATTGGTTCAGGAGTAATTTATCGAGAGGACTTCCCTAGTGGTTAAGGCCCCTTAATTGCTCTTTCCATTCACATATGCATAGCCTACGTGAGTTGCAGTTGGGATGTGTGTACATGCTTAGATTGATATGCAGGATTCTAAGTTGCATAATAAATCGTAGGCAGTGTCCACCATCCTTTAACTGTCTTCGTGGTGCGATGCATAAGGTGTTGATTTTCGGTGTGAGCGTCCTGGGTTCGAATCCACGGACTGTCACATGTGTTTGTATATTTCATTAATCGATTTTAGGAGTATAGATGGTTGTTGGAAGGAACATAATAATTATATCGATATTGCCCATATACATATTACATTACTGTATATTCATGCCAAGTTATGACCCTGTAGTAAACTTAGTTTTTTGTTCATTCCTGTAGTTCACCTGTAAATACATCAGTGTAGGAAGAATTAAATAAAGTTAATGCCGCAGGATAGAAGAATTAGCCTATATACAACCGCGGAAAACTGACCTTTACAAAGCGGTCCTGACATTTGAATGGGTTGATTTTGCTGTGTTCCCCCACCCTGCCGGCAACTTCTTTCCACATAGCTTCCCCATCTTCTAGCAGCTTCTCAAACTCTTCATCATCGTGACACAGCAGCTTCCACTCCTTCACCGTATCCAGCAGGACTAACAAGTTGTCTTCGTTCCAATTGATATGTCTGAATTCTGGTAATGTGGTTAATGTTAGAAATAATTACAGTGCCAGAAATAAAAAAAAGAATCCTCATTAAAAACGGTCTCCAATAGATAAAAAAAAAAAATCAAAGATCTTGATTTAGATAGGAATGCAATACATTGTAGCTAGGCTCTTGATAAAAAACACTAGTATTGTATGTTATTCTTATATAATTTATCAGACAGTCAGCCCTAAAAGGGATTTGCGAATAAAATTCAGTAAAAACTCAGTGGTCTGGTTAACCCTCTCACATCCGGACGCGATTTTTGAGCCTATTAGGGATACTTTAAATCCTTTGTTACCGTCAGGGGTATCTATAAACCTTTAGTTTGTTTACTTCAACCTCTGCAGTTGTCTTTGAGTTAGCTGTGGGCAGAAAACTAATTTTGGAGAGGTAATTATAACAGTGAGAGTAATCTTTTTCTTATTGCTAATCTGGCAACCTCTGCGTCCTATGGTCGTGAGAGGGTTAAAACTGTTAATTATCATTATAATCATCATTGAACTTGAAATTAATTAAAATGAGATACTTACTCGGTTGTGTAGCAGTAGTACTAGTATTCTTGACAGTGCCTCTCTTTCCCTTGTTCTTGATGACTCCAGGTTGGTAGACCAGATACGAGGCACCACGCTCTGCAATGGTAAGTTTTAATACCATGATTAACTTTGACTCTAACCCTTTCAATTTGATGATATCAATTTGTGTTTTATTATAGATATCTGCAGATTAAATGATTGAACTTTGGAAGAACCTTTTACAGTCAAGTTTTGTTAAGATGAGTTAAGAAGCAGTCATGAACCATAATAAATACTGTACCAGAATTTGAATCTCTGAATTATTAAAGCCTAATTCTGAAGCATCTGGGATAATATGAAGCAATGTATTGTCTGGATTGGATTCAACAGATTCAAATGAATGCACACATTTTATAGCTCATAACACTACATCTATCGACAATATATTCATACTGTAGCCTATAGTAAAACCTCCGCGGATTGCGTTTTTTTTGGATAGCAATTTCGGGGATAGCGACACGACAGAGACTCTACCATGCACGGCGGATAGCGAGAATTACCAAGCAGATAGCGACCGTCTAGCCAACAGTTACCAAGGTTGGGACCCTGGCAACCTTGACTCTTCCCCTTCATTCCTATTTCTCCTGCTTTATCATATCTCCTGCTATCTGTTTTCTAGCTATCACACTTATTAACCTCTTCTTTAGCCTCCCCCCTGTACCCAGTTGCAAACGCTCACACGAGTTCACTGACCTCTCCACTCATTTGAGGGGTAGTTTTCAATTTATAATTAGATCATTACTATTTAACTTATAATTCCTTTTACGATTTTACAAAGTACATACAGACTACGAGATGAGTTTATCATGAATAAAATAGAATGTTATGCAATTTGAGAGGTACATTACACTTGAGGTACTCGGTCATAGCGACCCTTTATCAATCATGTTGGCATTATCTGAATTATTATCGCTTTCTTTACTCCTACTCACATTACTATAATTTTCGGGCACATAATCTTCATCTAAGTCACTTACAAATAAATCAGATTGAGTTTCCTTATCGTTTGAGCCCTCTATGTCACTATCTAGGTGCTCATCATACTTTAAATCACTGTCATATGACGCCATTGAAAGACAAAAAACATCCAAGCCCTACTCTCTCTTGGTGTCAAAACGGTACAAGAGGGCCCCCAGGCACACCTTCCTGGCTGATGAAGGCCAGAGGCTAGGTTGATATAAGCCTATATACATAAAAAAAATCATGATAAGAGTAAAATATGTATATACAGTACAGCTAAGGTACGTAAGTGTTTTAAGTTCATGATTCATGACACTGTCTACCGAATGAGTGATGGCATTGCCATTGTTGCCATATACTACAACCCGTGCAATGATAAAAGCATCCATACCAGACTCAGAGAATGCCAATAAGTCCTGTTATAATAATGTGGGCACACGTACACATTTGCCATTTTCGATGGTTCACCCGAAGTGTTTAAATGTGTACACAGGTATATATTTCTGATTTTCGGTAACGGAAGAGGCTAATGAACAGAAATAAATGTGTTCTCTGTATTAATTTATATGATGGAATTGAAAAATTAATATCCTTCCAACACATTAACAAAATGACACATGAATCAATAAAATATCTTCCCTCATCTTTTCATTCAGATGCTGTGGTAAGCGGTTGTGGGAATTTTCCCACGGTCTTGTTTTTCAAAGTTTTCACGCAGTGAGAATGTCTCAAAAAATGATGGGGATATAATTTTCAAATTATCTAATTGACTTTTGAGTAATTTTTGATCATTAACACCCTGCCTGCCTGCCTGACCTTCATTCCTTGAACATTTTCATGCATAAATAAGAACCAGAACGAAATACAGTACAATGATAAATCCATGAAAGTACAGTAATAGAGCTTTCCAATGACACCTGAATCATCTCTGTACGACGTCTGGTTGGTTTCAATGATCGGCCAAAATCGCTGAAAAATAGCGGTTTTGAGCTGTTCTCGCTATGTCTAATTCTGCAATGAAGCGGGAGATGACTATATCGCACGTCAGTGCACGCCCAGCGATGGTGGGCGACGGACGAAGGGGCCTCGCGCTGCTTGCACTCGCTTGCCTCACTCCCATGACACATAATAACCGGATTTTGGTGCCCGTCTGGTGACAGGGACCGCCGGGAAGGGGTAAACAGTTGGCGGAATAATTATATATTTTTTGTTTTAACTTCATCACATCAGAAATTTAAAAAGTACCAGATTACTTTGATTTATTTAGGTAAGAAGCTTGCTCCGCGAATAGTGACGATATCACCAGATTACTTGGAAAACTATCTACGAGGTTTTACTATATTGTATATACTGTACTGTACTGTGTGTATACTGATTAAACGGTATATAAATAGGCGGTAAGATCCTATGTAGCGGTAGTCACCGTACTTTGTTTGCTTATTAACTAAGGATCCTTATTTATATCCTCATATCTCTTAGTTATTTTCTTCACTTACCTCAACAATACTAAACCCCGATAGCTGGGGAGGGTATGAAATATATCAGGGAAAGAGAGGGGTTGAAACACGGCGATTAACTAGAATATAGCCATCTTGATTAACCAAGCCAAGACGTTGTGTATCCTTGCTTGTGATTGGTTGTTGATTATCATGACGTCATCAGCCAAGGCGGGCCTCAGCGATAACGTCATTCCAGCTCTCGGCCAACGTGTCGTCATTACACCCGCTTATTTTTACACCCGGTTAATTTAACATCAGCAGTGTATATGTTTCACACAACGTGTATTATAATGTCATTAGTGCACTGTGTTATTTGCGTCTTGATATTCAAACCGTTTCTATTTATCAATACTAATTAGTATCCCCCACCCCCGTATTTGCCTCGTGAACGGTAAGGTTAATCTGCGAGAGCGGTATCGTCCCAAGATGAAGTGATATATTGGTAATTATAGGGAATAGGCTCGCACCCTTATTTTTTATGTTTTGTCCTCCAGATTTTGAGAAATGAGTGTAGGCCCTATTCATGGTCTTAGTTATAATGCCAATGTTGGATACACGATGGGTTGAGGGGGGGGCTTTGCCCCCCCTCACCCCCCCATGAATTATTGAAATCATCATCTATGTTGCCAGCAGGGGGTAAATATTGACTATACTGGATAAAGAAGGCGTTTGTAAACAGTGACTATGTCCGAAAGAGCTCTGAGATTTATTAGAATGGGTGTTTTTTTGATCAATATTAAGGAGACGGACCACAGCTATTTTCAATGATTGCATTTTTGTGGATTTGTTATTTATATGATTTATAAGGTTTCTATATTACAATGTGTTCATGCAAATTAGGGAAAATATCCAGGAACCTGGCCAACTTTTATTTCGTGAGGTGTTTTTTGGGGTTTTAGCTAGTTTTCATTATTACACAGTGGTTGTCATTAATTAGAATCTCCGGAAAAAGAGTTGTCCCCATTATCCAACAATCTTAAGATACGGCCCCCGATAGTGGGGAGGGCTATGAAGTACAGGGAAATTGAGGGGTAAAAGACGAAAATAAGGGGTAATATTAGCGTAACCTAACAACCTTACCTAACCTAACCTAGTATATTAGGTGGGGGCTGCCGCCCCCACCCCCCCGCTGGTTTGGTATTTAATTCATAAAAGATTTACGGTCGCCAAAAGAGGTAATTATAAGAGTGAGAGAACTATTTCTTACTGCTAATCTGCCAACCTCTGCGTCATTTGAGTCTGAAGGGGTTAAGTGGGCTAAGAGTTAATGAACATGGCTAAATTGCAGATAATGTTTCAACATCACTATTTCTTTGATATAATTCAGGGCCTCTGCACCTATATGGGTTATTATTGACGAGGTAAGTGAAGGAAATAAGTCTGTATTGAGGATATAGGCCTACATTAAAGATTCCGGAAAAAAAAATTTCCCCAATATCCAACAATCTTAAGATACGGCCCCCGATAGTGGGGAGGGCTATGAAGTACAGGGAAATTGAGGGGTAAAAGACGAAAATAAGGGGTAATATTAGCGTAACCTAACAACCTTACCTAACCTAACCTAGTATATTAGGTGGGGGCTGCCGCCCCCACACCCCCACTGGTTTGGTATTTAATTCATAAAACATTGACGCTCGCCAAAAGAGGTAATTATAAGAGTGAGAGAACTCTATTTCTTATTGCTAATCTGCCAACCTCTGCGTCATATGAGTCTGAAGGGGTTAAGTGGGCTAAGAGTTAATCAACATGGCTAAATTGCAGATAATGTTTCAACATCACTTTTTCTTTTATATAATTCAGGGCCTCTGCACCTATATGGGTTATTATTGACGAGGTAAGTGAAGGAAATAAGTCTGTATTGAGGATATCCACTTGAGGCATGCTATGCTTACAGGTACCTACCCGATAGCACTATCGTTAGTGAGTGCTGTACTGTATTTTATATATTATTTTGTAATAGTATAGATATCTTATCAATATTTGTATTTTTTACTATTGTTAATGTCTTGTCATGTTGCAAATTTGATTTTAAATAATATTTTGACATTTAACATGTAGTTTCTTTATTCATGCAGAGTTTAGTAAAATTTGCCAGAACGTCCCGGACTTCCCAAACTTGACTACTTCCTTTAACGTGACGATAGTGCGTTGTTATATGTGTGATTGGTTTGCTTGGGAAACAGATTAACTTGCTCATGTAGTGATGTACGCCCTATGTGGTGGATTGTGTTCTTTTATTTAATAATTTTCATTTTAGTAAGCGTTGTTTCCACATAGCGATTTTGATAATTTAATTTGACTTTATATTGTCCTTGTCCCAATTTTGGTTTGTTTAGTTTGCAAGTTTTACATTTTAATTAAAGATTCCGTGGTAAACGTAGCCTAGGCTTGGACCCAAATAACGACGGTATAAAACCCTTACCCTTGGTGTACTGGACAATAATGGTCTGCAGCCAAATTAACACAATGCCGCTGGAAGCTCCGTTGGTAATCCCGTTAAATAGAAGATGTTGTAGGTGTTTTCATAAAGCAAAAACACTTCACTATTCATTGAACAACAGTTCCACCATTTCAAATATGGCCGACTGGCCCGAATCCGAGAGATTATAAACACCAAGGATAATAAATGAATCAATGTGACGTCGTAGAGCGATTGAGAAACAAAAGAGGCTCATTATATGGACTGACGTGTATTTCTACACCCGTTAAAATGTCGCGAGAATTTGTGACGTCACCGTCTAGACAGTGACGTACTCTCACAACAACCATTCATATGCCATCATCGCTCGTGACGTCACACCCAGTTTATTGACCAATAGAATATCAGTATACAACTCGACTCACCTCCACTCGTCGTCCACCAGCTGAGGTGGGAAATTGTAAAAGTGAGTCCACAGATGTCCTCTAATTATTAATTTAGCAAGTATATTTTCCATTTATACTATACTACGAAGCAACATACATAATACATATATAAGTACAAACAACAAATATGCTATAACACTGCCCAGTTCTTGAGATATAATGCATACCGTTATGCAGGAATATACCAAATAGGCTATATATATGAATATGACGAGAGTACATTAATATAAGTGTGACTAGTTTGCTTGGGAAACAAATATACAGTATATAAAACAATATATATACCGGTAATATTGGTGTCCCTATTCTTGCTCTGTCTTGAGTCCCCCTCCCCCCCAAAAAAAAATAATAAAATAAAAAAAAAATATATATATATAAATAAAAAATAGGAAAAGTGGGGATTGGGCCTGAGCATATAGAGATAGAATATTGGTGACCAGTATAACATTTCAACCAGATCTCAACTACTGTAACTGTGCCAATTCAATATACAGTACAGTATATTGTTAGATTAATTCATATTATCACCAACCCACCAATTAACTTACAAATAAACCCAATTAATGAAATCAATGAAACTAATGAATACATGTGGTACTCCAAGGATTCGAACCTAGGATGCTCACACCAAAATTCAGTGCATTTATCCATTGCACTACGAAGACAGTTAAAGGTTTATGCACAAGCCTACGATACATTATCCATTCTAGACTATACTTTGGCCTTGATCTGAGTCAGCACTGGTTGAGATTTACTGGTCGAGTTATCCGGTAATAAAGATAAAGCATAACCAACCTGCTATGGATCGTAGTAGGTCTAAATTGGGCCTCAAAATTGTATTCAGTTTGGAATACTCTTGCCTTTCAGAGGAATCTAATATGGTTGATAAAATGATGCCCGCCAACTGTAAAATAGAGAGTAAGCCAAAATTAGAATTATATACCAGTACACTGTACTGGTACATTGCAGGAATATATTATTGTAAGTATTTTATCAAGCAAATAAACTTTATACCGTACATTATCTGTTTTTTAGACGAGTATCATATACACTATAACTACAAAATTATAAAGTGCAAATCAGTTCCTTTATTCTGAAAATATATATTTTACTCAAAAGTAGTCAATACATATAAAATCAGAAATTTTAAGGGAATTATCTATACTGTAGTGTGAGAATAAACTGTGATGAGGATGAACCTTTATTGTAGTGGACAAAGTTTCTAAGCGTATGCGTGTAACAAGTGTATCCTGCAAAAATATTGAAAGAATGATAGAGAGCTATAGTCTATTTTTTTCCAGCTGGCTCCTGGAGGCTCTGTCAAGGGACTTTGGAACTTACAGTTTCTTACAGTTTCTTACAGTAGATCCTCTGGAAAAAGGCAACTAGGCCTGTGTATCCAGCTCAGTGCCAGTACAGTCCATCCTCCTATAACACGACTATATGGGCGGCAGAGCCCCTCGCGCTGTAGGAATAACACTTTATATGGAGATAATTCTATATGGGTCTGAGCTCCACAATTTTGCCCCTTTTTTTTCCGGATTTCTTGCTAAACAAACACCTATATTACCTACCAGATACCATCAAACCATCAACAAATATAAAAAAAACATCACTTACCTTACAACTAACGAAGAAAAATGCGTCGATCCGACCCTTGCACCATATGAAATTCGCGCTATGCGATCGCGTATACAGTACGTACGGCGGCAATACGGCGGTAAATAAAAGTGATCGATCGGTCCTAGGAAAGACCTAGAATATATTCGTTCCTAGAATATATCAAAATGTATGAATATATAATAGATAAATTAGTTAAAAACATTTTCAATCTACAATATCATGGCTACAATTAACTGAATAAATGTACTATTTATCGGGACCCCCCCCCCTCGTGTTGTAGGAGGATCGCGTTGTAGGAATTTGTGTTATAGGAGGATGGACTGTACTTGCACTACTGCGGTCGTTCACGGTGTTGGCGGCGGCGACACAGACACAACATTTTTACTATTCTGTATTTTTGCTATATAATCAAACTTCAAGTCTTGTCTTCCCCATGCTTTATCAAGATTACTTTCAAACTTCCTTATTGATTCGGAATCGACAGGACTCCCATGGGAACTGTTATATGCAGATGACCTAGTTCTTATCACAGATAGTGCGCATGAAGCAGAAGCAAAGTTCAAAAGATGGAGGGAGGGTACGGCAAACAAGGGCCTAAGAGTTAACATAGATAAAACAAAGGTCATGATTAGTGGAGTAGGGCACGGAACTATGGAAAGAAGCGGCGACTATCCATGTCCAGTATGTGGGAAGGGGGTGGGAAGTAACTTAATTCAATGTTGCATCTGTAGTGATTGGGTACACAAAAGCTGTAGTGAGGCTAGAGGACCTTTGACGAGAATCATAGACTTTGAATGGGCAGTGTGCAAGGGAGAACTTGTGTTAAATGACCCGCCTGTTAGTGTTGATTTCGACAGTGTAGAGCTGGAGTGTGTGAATAAATTCTGTTCTTAATCGTGGGCGGTGTCCACCATCCTTTAGCTGTCTTCGTGGTGCGATGCATGAGGTGTTGATTTTCGGTGTGAGCGTCCTGGGTTCGAATCCACGGACTGCCACATGTGTTTGTGAGTTTCATTAATCGATTTTGGGAGTATAGTTGGTTGTTGGAAGGAACATAATAATTTATAAATTATTATTTTACTTAAGCATTGTTTCCACATAGCGATTTTGATAAGTTATTTTGTCATTTTACTGTGTTCGTATACGTTTTGGTTTGTTTATTTTGCAAGTTTTACATTATAATTTGGGCGATACAGTTTCAGTCGGAGGTGGCGCTGAAGCTGGCTCCATTGCTAGAGTCAGAAGTGGCTATGGGAAGTTTAGAGAGCTGTTGCCACTCCTGACCATGAGAGGACTTCCACTTCACCTTACAGGGAAGGTGTATACTTTGTGTGTAAGGAGTGCGATGACCTATGCCTCGGAGATGTGGCCTGTTAAAGCGGAGGATATCAATAGAATGGAACGGAATGAGAAGAGAATGGTGAGATGGATATGTGGGGTTAACCTCAGGGACAGGGTATTAAGTACAGTCGGCCCCGCAAGGGTGCGCAATAAAAGGGTGCGATTCTCCAACCGTGCGGCAGATGTCCGTGCGGTGCTTATAATCCAAGGGTGCGAAAAAAGCAAAGCGTGCGGTGGCGAAGCATGCGGAACTGGATGCGCATTTGTCGGGCGGCCATGTTTGTGACGTCAGAGCGCGCGGGATGACTCAGTGACTCGTGTGTAAGCGTACCCAGACGCAGCCTTGCAATTCTCTTCCGCATTCTTTGTGAACAATGGACCCTCCAGCCCCTCCACCACCCCAGCCACCTGCTGCCCCTAACCTACCGCCCAGGGCGATCGTGTTACTCACCAAAACAAAAGTGAAAGTTCTTGATTTAGAACAGAAAAAACAGTTACTTGACATATATATTTCTATACTGTACAGGTATTCTTTCCTTAGTTCATGTTTTTCAGGGGTTATTGGGCGAAAAAAGGGTAAGTTTGAAGAGTCCCTGGACTACATAGTGAATTTCCCATAGGTTCTTAAGCTCCAAGGGTGCGTTTTACAAGGGTGCGCGCATGTCTCGGACTAAGGTAACCGCACCCTTGTGGGGCCCACTGTACATAAAAACATACACATACATAAAATTTTAAAACTGAGTGTTCTACACATACGTGCAGTTTCAGTCTCTTGTCGTAATGGCGGCGTTCCAGGCAACCCTGTTAAGGGCTGCTTCACTTGTCAAGTTTTTGGATTTGAGATCGGCGCGTATAGTCCGATGCCAGGTCTTCCTCGGTCCACCCCTTGGTGCAGCTCCCTCCACAATCACAGACCTGCATTTTTTCACCCAATTTTGTTCATCCATTCTCTCCACATGTCCATACCATCCCAGTCTACTTGTACGCATCACCTCGCTAATACTCTTTATACCTAAACGTCTCCTCAGTTCAACATTTGTTATTCTATCCTGTAGCCTGGCCCCACACATCCATCTTACCATTCTCATCTCATTACGCTCCATTCTGTTGACATCCTCAACTTTAACCCTTTCGCTGCAGGTGACGTTCTGGAATGTTTTGGCAAGTTACAGCAATTTCCAGGCTTTAAAAGCCTGTAAAAAACTTAAAAATCGAGTGACAGTGGGCGGGAGCGTGAGGGGCCCACCTCCGACCCTCAGAGCACTGAGCGGCTCACTGAGCTAGGCTGTGTCTCGCGCGTGTCTCTCTCTGTCTCTCTCATAAGTGCAGCCAAGCGAGCGAGTGTTACATAATAGCGGGGTTCCCGCGTTTCACTGGGATCACTGCGGGTGAACCAGACCACGTATACGGTCCGTTCTGGTGTCATTTTGAAGCTATTTTTGCCTAGTTATCGGCAGAATATACTTCATTTAATGCAGATGCTTGATTTATCATTCAGGAGTGCCTGAATATGCCCTAAATAGCCCAAACAAGGCCGCAGCCAAAGGGTTAACGGCCCATGTTTCTGAGGCATACGTCATTGCACTTCTAACACATGAGGCATACACCTTTCCCTTCAGGGGGAGAGGCATTCTTTTCATGGTGAAGGCAGCCTCGGCCCCACCACCGGCAGAGATGGTATCTCCTAGGTAACAATACTTGTTCACCAGCTCCAGACTCATTTCCAAAATTCACAGCCACAGGATCGTCACTTAACACAAGCTCGCCTTTGCACAAGTGCTACGCACTCAAATTTCTCTATTTCTGACTTATCCTTCGGCAGGGGTCCCTTTATTCTAATACAGCGCTTACTCCCATGGTGTACCCAACATCGACAGATGCTACATTGAATTGAGTTAACGCCCACTCCCTTTCCACACACTGCACATGGGTATGCACCGCTCTTTTCCACATTGCCTCGTCTCAATCTACAATGCATAACCTTGGTTTTGTTAATATTGACTCTTAAACCCTTGCTCGCCATGCCCTCTCTCCACTCTCTGAATTTGGCCTCAGCATCTTGCATACTGTCAGCTATTAGGACTAAATCGTCTGCATAAAACAGTTCCAACGGGAGTCCGCCTCTAAAAACTCTAGCCAGTGCCTCCAAGACCATAATAAAGAGGAGGGGGCTTAACACTGAACCCTGATGGACTCCAACACGGACTGCGAACTCATCACTCAGTACACCCTTCACCCTCACCGCACTTCGCGAATCCTCATACATCTTCATTATCACACGCACCAGCCACTCTTCCACACCAAGTTTCCTCATAGCCCACTGCACATCTCTAGGCACCCTATCAAAGGCCTTCTCCAGGTCTACAAACACAAAGTAAAGATCCCTGCCTTTAGTAAGTATCTTTCCTGTATCTGCCTGACTATGAAGATAGCATCAGTTGTACCCCGTCCTAGCATAAAACCAAACTGCATATCAATAGAGATGCTTTGCCTGATCAAACCCTCAAGGACTCTCTCACAGACCTTCATGATTTGGTCAAGCATTTTCAGGCCCCTATAATTTCCTCTATCTAGCGCATCCCCTTTTCCTTTGTATATATTTACTATTACACTTTTGAGCCAATCCTCTGGGATTTTCTCATCTTTAATAATGGTGTTAATCAACTCAGTGACTAAGTTTACACCAGTCTCCCCTGAGGCTTTTATCATCTCAGCGACAATGTCAGAGCAACCTGGAGCTTTACCGTCCTTCATTTTATTGATTGCGTCGCTCACTACAGCTGGTGCTATCAAAGGAGGGGGCCTAGATATTGGTTTTTCGATACTAAGCTGTTCCTTATCCCATTCAAACACTACATTTAGCAATCGTTCATAGTGTGCCTTCCATGCTTCTCTAATTTCATTTTCTGCATACACAATCTTCCCATTATCGTTTCTAACACACTGTTCACCTATAATATCCCTACTGTCATTTTTAACTCGCCTAGCTAGGTTGAAGATCCCATTGGGATTGTCAGTGTTACACACTTGTTCGAGGACCAGGTCCTTAATGCGATTTTTAGCATTGTAAATAACTCTTTTGGCAGTTCGTTTAGCTGCCTGGTATTCCTCCTTGCTGTGAGGAATTAAAAAAGCGTCTGAATATTAGGAGTATCAGTGAAGTGATGCGCACGAGCCAAATTGGTTGGTTTGGACACGTGGAGAGGATGGATGATCAGTGCTGGGTGAAGAAATGCAGGGCTGTGAACGTGGGGGGAGCTGCAGCCTGCACGTAGGGGTAGACCTAGAAAGACATGGGATCAGGTACTCAGGTCCAATCTCAAAATAAAGAACTTGACAACAGAGGCAGCCCTTGACAGGGTCGCCTGGAGAGACGCCATTAAGGACGTGAGACTGCAACCACATTCTCTGTGGACAAAACAGTCTTTAAACTTTTATGTACTGTATATATGTATGTATGACAGTACATGGCTATGCAATTATATTTGTTACTCAGCTTTTACAGTACATGGATTTTGTAACAAAATGTGTTGTTAATTATAAAAAACTTGGCATTGAAAGACGCAGAGACATAGCAGATTCATATTTTTTCATTAAGTATAGAGAAATCAGTTGCTAAGGGTTACTCAGCTATTACATAAATTTTGTAACGAAATGTGTTGTTAATTATAAAAAAAATTGGCATTGAAAGACGCAACACTGCTCCAACATGCAAACACTGTTGCCGACACAGGTGTGGTGCCAAACAGCGCCTAGGTAAGGCTCAGTCCCCTCTGGCACATATCCGCACCCCACCAGCCTCGGCAGTTCCATACCAAGACAGTGCTAAGATAAAGACTTTATTGCATAGTAATGGCTGTTGGTCCACAAGTCTATCGCCATACCCCTATTAGTCGCCCTGTACGACACGCAGTAGGATGCGTGAGGCATATTCTTTCTTTTCCTCCACCATTAGATGAAGGCCCACCCCCTGGGGGCAATGAAAACCGACTATAATTTCAAGGTGCGTTAAGAGTCAAAATGTCTGGATACACAGAGCCTGAAGCAGTCTACGTCATAGGATAAGGGAAATACAGATTTAGGGAGTTCCAGAGTGTTCTTGTTGAGTGGAAAAAAGGACTGGAAAAATTGGTTCCCTCTTGGATTAGAGAGTTAGACAGAATAGGAATGGGAATGTGTTAAAAGGCACGTGCCACCTACTCTCCACAAGGGAGGAGGTATACACTGAGAAAGCTCTGAAGAACACTGATTATTGAAACATTGCAGTGTGTTGTTGTTGTTGTTGTTGTTGTTGTTCCCCAAGCTGCCTGGCCGAACAGCCCCAAGGCCCCGAGCAAGGCCAAGGCCATAACTGAGCGCCCCCACAGAACCCTCTCTGCCTACCACAATAAAGCCTGGGTGACTGAAGCAGTGCAGTGTGTAGAGAGAGGTTGCAGAGAATTAGTAAGAGGAGGAGAGTTGATGAGACAAATGCCTTTGACTCTACCCTTTCGAGAGTATGGGTGGAACCTCCCCACACATGCAAACAGTACTCGATACATGGGCGCACAGTGCCCATAAGCTTGTCAAAGGGAAACTATTTTAAAGGATCATCTTCATCCTAGTGTACCTCTCTTATTCTGCCTGTATCAATGCCTTTTAATACATACTGTAGTGTATTGCTCAAAATCAACACATTTGTAAACAAAATTAGAGTATAGCACACATTTGATGGGTGGTGTTGCCATAAGTTTTGCTAGTCTGAGTGTCATCTTGATACCAGAAAGCCAGTGTGTTCTTTTATTTATAAATTATTATTTTACTAAAGCGTTGCTTCCACATAGCGATTTTGATTAGTTGTTTTGTCTTTTTACTATGTTCGTATAAGTTTTGGTTTGTTTATTTTGCAAGTTTTACATTATAATACACCAGGTGGTCCCTCTCAAACTCACCGTCTGATTCTAACCTCGGCATCAGGTTGCCCACTTGCTCTCACTAATATTTAATCACCTTCAATACATACATACACTAATTTAAAAGACGAGTGCTCCACACAAAGCGCGGTTCCGGTCTCATTTCCTAATGGCGGCGCTCCAGGCAGCCTGCTCAGAGCTGCCTCACTAGTCAGGTTTTTACTCAAGATCAAACCGTATGGTCTGATCTGACGTCTTTATTGGTCTACCCCTTGGTGCAGCTCCCTCCACGTTCACAGACTTGCATCTTTTCACCAAACTTTGTTCATCCATCTTCTCCACATGCCCAAACCATCCAAGCCTGCTTATACGCATCTCATCACTGATACTTTTAATACCTAACTATCACCTCAGCCCTTCACTAGATATCCTATCTTGCAGTTTGGCCCCACACATCCATCTCAACATTATCATCTTGTTATGTTCCATTCTGTTGATATCAACCACTTTGACAGGCCAAGTTTATGGAGAACTTCCAATACATTTAGTGTATACCTTTCCCTTCAAGGAGAGAGGGAGTCTTCTTATGGGTAGAGTTGGCATCAGTTCTCTGAACTTTCCCCAACCGCATCTAATTCTGGCGATAGTGGTGGCCTCGGCCCCACCACTGGCTCAGATGGTATTCCCCAATTAGCAAAAATTTTCCACCATCTCCAGCGACTCATTGCCAAAGTTCACTCTCTTGAGCCGGTCATTCAACATTAGCTCTCCTTTGCATACATTACCACCAACTTACCAAATAATTACCACCAAAACTAATCTTCAACTCACAATTTTCTTGCAGTTAACTGAATGGTATCACTATAAAAGGTCAGTAACACAATTGATGGTGCATATAAAAGGAATAGACACTGTACAAATAAAAGTTGTAAAGAATATTATACTTACAATTGATGGTGCATATAACAGGAAGAGGTACTGTACAAATAAAAGTGATAAAGAATAATATACTAACACATTTGATGGGTGGTGGTGGCAGGATTCCAGCTCGTCTGAGTGTCATCTTGAGGCCAGTGAGCCAGTACACCAGATGGTCCCTCTCAAATTCACCCTCTGTCTCTGACTTTGGTGTCAGGCTGTTCACTTGCTCCACTGCTACTTTTGTGATTGTCTCTCGGTTTTCCTCTGTCTCTGTTGGAGAGGAAATATTTAGCTAGCTAATCTTATCTATCTATCTATTGCCAGACGCCTTGATCCCGGAAGGAGTGGCCATGAATGAATCGCCTCAATGCACCTCTTTCAACCGATATCCCTTCTCCCACCCATCACTATCACTAATATACCTCTGCACCTTCCACATTGCTTATCGGTCCACACGATCATAAAAAAAATACAAATCCATAAAAGCCCAAAATATCTCCTTACTTTTTTCTAAATAATTCTCGCATAGCTGTCTTACTGCAAAAATCTGATCCACACACCTCCTTCCCCTCCTAAAACCGCACTGCTCTTCTCCAATTGCACCTTCTGTACCCTTTATGATCCTCTCTATCAACACCCTGCCATACAGCTTTCCAAGAACTGATAATAAACTAATACCTCTATAACTTGAACACTCCAGCCGGTCTCCCTTCCCCTTGTATAAAAGGCACAATAAATGCACTCCTCCAGTCTAATGGTACTATTGGCACAACAAAGCAAACATTGAATAGTCTCACCAGCCAATTTATTATCACATCTCCACCCTTCTTAATACATTCCACAGCAATACCATCCATACCTTCTACTTTACCCACTCTAATTTGTCTAACTGCATTTTCACCTCATTCTTCTCAATCCTTTCATTCCATTATACTAGGGGATTTTAACTTGTGTTACAAACAACGAAATAATAGACTTGTACGAGAATACAGGCACATACTGACAATGCACAATCACAAACAACTCATCACAACCCCCACACGTATCTCTGATAACTCTGATACAATATTAGACCATGTAAATTGTAACAGAGAGGACAAAATATCACAATCAGGGGTTATACAAACGGGGATAAATGATCACTTCGTCACATATTGTACACGTAAAACTCCAAAAATTACCCTAGAGAATCACAAGGTCATTAGAACAAGGTCACTCAGAAACTACAACAAAGAAACATTTTTGGATATTTTATGGAATACAGATTGGTCTCCAGTGTTTGGAAATACAAACATTAATGACGCATGGGTTGGCTTCAGAACCATCATCACAAACATCCTAGACGAAATAGCTCCTCTGAAAGACATACGAACTAAAGCAAGGTCAGACCCATGGATCAACAATGACATACTACACCATCTGGAACATAGAGACAATCTGTTAAAAAGGCTAGTGAAACATAGACAGGATCAAGGACTGAAACATGAGTTCAACAGGGCTAGGAATAAACTAAGTAGGAAAATTAAATCAGCGAAATCTAATTATTTCCACAATAAGGCAGAGGAATATCAGAGTAACCCAAAAAAACTATGGAGGCACTTAAAAACAACGGGCTACAGCAACAAGGCAAGGGATTCATCTAACACTAATATTGCTCTCAAAATTAATTATCAGGTTTGCCATGATAAACGACAAATTTCAACCTACTTCAACTCCTTCTTCACCTCCATAGCAAACACACTAGCACAGAACCTACCGCAACCTCTCAACAAATACACCACAACAACTGCCACCTTTCAACATTTCTACAGGGATAAAGGCATACACCCAAACTCTTTTGGATTGCAAAATGTTACACCAAAATACACATTTGAGGAGCTCTCTAACCTAAATGTACATAAAAGCACAGGACCAGACAAAATTCCTGCCAAATTTCTACGAGATGGAGCAATTGGTATAGCAGGTCCCCTAACCCACATCATCAACCTGTCAATTAACACCAACACTGTACCTACTGAACTGAAGGAAGCTATTGTAACCCCTCTATTCAAGAAAGGAAATAAATTAGATGTTAGTAACTACAGACCAGTTAGCATATTATGTATTGTATCAAAAATCCTTGAAAGAGCTGTATACACCCAAATTGAACACTACCTCAAAGAAAATGATCTATTCTATAAGTTTCAATCCGGTTTCAGAGGCATGTACTCGACAGACTCCTGTCTCATCCATTTAACAGATCACTTTTGTAATGAAATGTCTAAAGGTAACTACACCGGTATGGTTCTTCTTGACCTACAAAAAGCGTTTGATACAGTAGACCATAATATCCTATGTAATAAACTACAAGCAATGGGCATTGGATCAGTGAACTGGTTTAAATCTTATCTTTGTGGTAGAACAGAGTCAAAATTGAGGATAATCTTTCTGATCCTATGCCAATTAACTGTGGGGTCCCGCAGGGAAGCATCCTTGGTCCCTTACTCTTTCTATGTTATGTGAACGACATGGAGCTGAGCGTATCGTGTAAATTATTACTGTATGCTGACGACAGTGTGCTTCTGGTTTCAGGAAAAGACCCAATAAGTATTGCCGCCTCACTTTCCAAAGAACTAGAATCGTGTAGTGATTGGCTAGTGGACAATCTCTTCACCTGGGCAAGACAGAAGCCATCTTATGTGGAACAAAATGCAAATTGAAAGACATTGTGGGCTTCTCGGTCAACTGTAATGATATTCCCATAACAACAGTGTCACAAGTGAAATATCTCGGACTAAAACTGGACTCGACTCTGTCAGGTGAAACAATCTTGGAATCGATCCTGAGTAAATGTAGAGCACGTATTAAATACCTGTATAGACAGGTGGAATGCTTGCCAGCGGCGACCAAAAAGACCCTATGCCAAGCGCTTGTTCAATGTCATTTTGACTATTCTGTGTCATCCTGGTACTCTGCATCATCTAAATCAGCAAAGCACAAACTTCAGGTCACTCAAAATAAAATGGTTAGGTTCATGCTGAACCTAGGACCCAGATCGCATATTGGACAGGAACAACTTCAGTCACTTGGTATGCTCAATGTCTCTGACAGGGCCAAACAAATCAGACTCATAAATGCCTTCAAGATATTTTAGGATAGGGCTCCAGAGTATTCAAAGAGTAATTTTGTTAAAGCAAGTGAGAGGATTGGACACAATACAAGGAATAGGATGTATAATTTTACGGTCCCGAGAATCCAAGGACAGGGTAAGCTAACATTCTTCTTCACTGCCATCAAAGACTGGAACAACCTACCCCAGTCAGTCCGTGAAAAGAGAACACTGTATTCCTTCAGACGTAGCTTGAAGGAGCACCTGAACCGGACAGCTGCGAGAAGGGAGCACCAAGCATATGTCTACTACTAAATACAACATAAGAGATAGGCAAAACAAACTGAAATGATTAGATAACCAAAACAAACTGAAATGATTACTGAAATATTTTGACCAGTCCAACTATAGAATGTAAGGTATCTTAATATAACCCCCTAGAAATACTTTCTCTAAAGTATATACTTTTTTGTTATCCTCCCCTTTTTCCCCAGCTAACCTAATCCCACAAGGATCCCAATGGAAATACGCCTAACGGCCTTATTGGACTATCCTTAGTTGGAATTATGCAAAGCTGGTACATGTCATATTTGTAACATATTATGTGGTACCAACATTGTAAAATGTTAACTGAATAAATATTATTATTATTATTATTATTAATATTATTATTACATTCTCTACCACCTGGGTAGCCTGGGTAATCTACTTCCATCAACCACTGCTTCAATCACTGCCTCTCTTCCATCTCTTACATTTAGCAAAGATTCAAAATACTCAACTTATCTTTTTTCCTCACTTGCACACCTTCCACTAATAACTCTCCACTTGCATCTTTCACTGATTCTTCCCAATTTTTATCTCCTTTCCTCACTCTATTTAGCTCCTTCCAAAACGTCTTTTGTTCCTCAAAATTCTGACTCAATCTTTTACCCCACTTTTAATTTGCACTTTTGTTTGCTTCTCTAATCTTCTACTTTGCCTCTCTCCTTTTCTCCTTGTACCTCTCTCAAACCTCAACACTACCATCCTGTAAAACCCTCTCAAACCACTGTCTCTTTACCTAAACTGCCTTTCTCGTTGTTGTTGTTGTTGTTGTTCCCTAAGCTGCCTGGCCGAACAGCCCCGAGTCCCTGAGAAAGGCCATGGCCACGATCGGGCTTTCCCACAGAGCTCTCATTGAGTGTAGATTGTGTTGTTGGCGTAAGTGGTTGTGTGAAATGCAGTCTTCTATGATGTGTTTAATGGTATGGGGTGCTGTGTTACATCCCGGGAAGGCGTCGACAACGGAGTCATCCAGTCTCTTCTGATAGCTCAGGAGAGCTGGATGGTGTCCGCATCTCAGCCTGGCCAGGTGGACTCTGTCCTCGCGAGGAAGGGAGGATTCGGAAGGATGGATTTCGGGAGGTCGTGCATGCAGCTGCGTGTTGTCTGTGAGTGAGTGGATGGATCGGTGAGAGATATGAGTATGGATGTGCTTCTGGAAGTTGGTTCGGGGTGGGCAGGGAGGGAGAGAGGACAATAATTGTGTGTGATACCGTGTGCTGCGTGTTGTTTTGATATTTCTTGGTGTCTGTGGGTGTGTTGCCTTTCTCGTTCCACCACTCACTTCCCTTCCTGCCACCTACTCTCCTTTTACCACATACTTCCTGTGCTTGCTTTCACTCCTTCCTTAAACGGTTGCCATTCATCCTCTATTTCTCTCTATGTGTATTTGGTTATTACTGTGTTTTATGTACCGGGTATATGTTCACTTTATTTAATGTACTTGTTTGTCTATACATTTTGTATTTTTCTTGTATTGTTACATTGATTTGTCTGCTTGTGTATGATTGTAGTTAGTTTACTATTTTTTTCTTACATACAGTAGTAATTTTGCTTTGTTATTTAAATAGTTCTATGCTTGCATTACAGTACTCTCTCTGATCCACGCGTCTGACTTTCTCCTAAAATTTTGACGAGAGCCCCTAGGTCGGTAGAGACCATTTCTATGACGGGATAGTAGTGGTGTTCTCCATGGAGATTTGCGCTAGCCAAGGTGGTGGCTTGAGTAAAAAAGAAAAAAAAAAAAAAAAAAAAAAAAAAAAATTGATTCTTCGTGTAAATAAAAAATCGTAATTTTTTAATATACAGTACAGTCAGGACCCCCAATTCGCGAGAATAGGGGTGACAGGAGGCATCGCGTATTGTGAATTCGTGTATTGTGGAACTAACTTTAAATGGGAATAATTAGATTGGGTGACATCTCTCAATTATGGCCTATTTTCGACATTTTTGGCTCTACAGTACAGTCTATATCTTATATATAAGAAGAACAATGAATAAAAATATGAAACCTTACCTTAAAATTAGTAGTAGATAGACTAGGACTAGGACCGTAGGACTTCACGATTTTCTCCAACTTCTCCCTCCCTGACCAAATCGTACGAACAGTTTACTCTGACAAGCCTATTGCACAGTTTCCTTCTCCTTTTTTCTTGCGATCCAACACTTCCACCTTCATTTTGTGTGTTATCTTCTTATATTGGCGTGGCATGGCGAAAAAAGTGGCAGCCACTACAAACGTTTGGTCACTCCGCACGGCTATGAGCGCTTGAGCGGGACTGTGGGAGGGAGGGAGGGAGGGTAAGCGGGAGGGAAGGCAGGCGTATGCCCGTCTTCTTCTCTTTTCGGAACTACTCCTGGGCCTCGCGAAACGTAGACGTGCTCGCGTATCAAGCGGGAATAGCGGATTTGGCCCCTTCTTAGCTCTCGATTCGTGTATTGTGGTACCACCTCGCGTAATTAATGTTTAATTAATTAATGTTATTTTCGAGGGGTAACTCGTGTATTAGGGTTTTCGCGCATTGTGGAATCGTGTATTGGGGGTCCTGATTGTACTGTATTGTGATTCCGTTTTGCTATTATTTGTGTTAAGGTTTTAGTTAATGTTTTGTTTGCTGTTTTTAGCATACATTTCAGTTAAGTTGTTGAGTTTCATAAATGTATTGCCGATAGTGTGTTAACCCCTTGTCTGCCATCTATGGCAGGCAATTATATTTTATTGTACATGAGCCGTAGCCCACCGAGGATGTGGCTATTTTAGTTGGTCTGTAAGATTTGGTGGTTGATCCATCCACCATCGGGGAGGTATGTATTTTTTAACGTCTGCTTCGAGGGAGGCTCGAACCTGCACACTATTGTAGAGTTAGCTCCCAGTTAGATACCCTATCGATACATCCACGCATCCAGTATGTTATAAAAAGTAGCATGAATATCTACAAATACTGTAGGCCTTTGTACTGTACCTGTAAATTTTGTCTGTGAAGAGGTCGAGTCCAATTCTGCCATCTTGTCCATATAAGGGAAAGGTTTGATGAGCTCCTTGTTACGCTTGATGGTTCTCATGCGGTTGGCATACAGTTGCCGCAGTAACATGTAGTATGTCCGGCACTCCTCCCCTGTGTACCTGTATAGTAGAATACCAGTCGAGTATTGAAAATTATAGTACAATACAGTACAGTGCTCAATTCCTAATGAGTCTGCCATCCTCATATGCCAACAAAATAGGTACGGTAGTAAGATTGAGATAAACCCTTATGCCTCGGGTGACATCATCAAACCCAAGCATTATTTCCTGCCAATATTTTCGGCTATGAGTGGTCTCGGGAGTACCAGCAACCCACAACATGTATTTAGTGTGGCTCAGGCCATGGTCAAGGGAGAACATCTGTGATACTCTCTCATGCCTCTAATCCTCACCATGCCTTCCCTATTTCTCATCGGCATCGGGTGTGGTGTCCCAAGTTCAAATCCCAGGAGGTTCATATGCTTTCATTAGTTTATTCTAGTACATTGGGGTTTGTAATTGATGATTAATGTTAAGTATGGGGTTTTACTTATTATTATTGAGTGCACAGAGTGCTGAGTCTTCGTGGAGGCTCCAGCCATGGACCTGCCGGCCTGATACAGTCCGGGGGTCTATGGTAAGTCTATGGTAAGCCTACCTGTAACCAAGAGCAGCCATGTTGGTACTGATCATCTCATATATGGCAGTGTTCTTGGCTCCTTCCTGGCGGTGGTGCAGCAGAAGATCTAACAGCAGATGGGCCGCATTGTGGCTCCAGTATGGCACCAGCTCATGTCTGTAGGGCGGGGGGAAGAAGAAAAAGTCATGTCAATACTAGTCACATTCTGAACATCTCTTTCTCTCTCTCTCTCAAGTCATGTCAGTACTGGTCTCTCTCTCTCACAGGGTGTCAAACGACGCTGTTTTTTTGAGTGATAACGCAAATGAATTTTTTGTATAATGATAACAGAAACTCCCCTAACCTTTTTTTTTTTTGGGGGGGGGGTTTGTATTAATGTTACAGAAAACAACTTCACAAGAATTTGGAGTGCCTAATTGCCAAAGTGATTGGGGTTGGGCCCCCCCCCACCCGAATTTTGATTTGGACTTGTCACTTTTAGAATTAAGGGTGTCCACAGTCCACAGTCCACTCGGACCACACTGTCCACAGTATTGCTTCTAAGTTCTATATATTATATAATACACCATAGAATAAGTTTTTAATAACTAGAAAAAAAGGTCATCTTATAAATAATTACCTTAATTGAGCATTGAGGACCTTCGCCATTCCCGGGTTAAGAGGTGGGGGCTCTGAGAGTCTGAGCCTACCAGAACCAGAATTACCAGATTCCCAGAAATAATGAGAAAATCTCAGTAACACTAAAACACTGACATTCAGACATTACAAATTTTACAATTTACACAGTCCATTAGGGCCTTAGGGTTATCAAATTAACAATTAAACAATGGGGTCGACTTCTGGAATCTCAATCTGGTCATCGTGCCCGCCCTGATAAATTTAACACTATATTTTCAGGTCGGCATACACACGAATATCACTTATCAGCCGCCTTAGGGCTATCAAATTAACAATTAAACAATGGGGTCGACTTCTGGAATCTCAATCTGGTCATCGTGCCCGCCCTGACAAATTTAAAACTATATTTTCAGGTCAGCATACACACGTATATCACTTATCACTAGTCAGGCAATATCTAGGTGATTTCGGCCTTATATCTATGTAAACACTACTAAAGTCTATGACAGTTTAAAGCACACACAAATGCTATTACAACTACTGTCTACACGAACGTTCAGCAATATGGCGGGACTGGGGAAGAACCGAATATTATTGGAACTGGAATAAACTGATAACTGATAACTTATAAGTATCATTTCACGCAAACCTCCCTCCCAGTCTCTGATAGCCTTCAGTTTTAAGGCTATAAATCCTTAGATTATAGAGCACAGTAACGTGTGTATACATGAATGATGTCTATAGGCCTTACAGATTCCGTGTGTGATATAATTATTGATACACAACCCTTATCAAAACTTATATGACGGTATGGGTGATGCGTGCTTTTTTTGCGTGCTATCCCAAGTAGGGTCCATTTTATGTTTGTTTACATTCGTCAACATTATTCTGGGGACAATAATATGAGGCGAATTTCATTTAATATGTCAATATTTACCATTTTAAAATAATTATATATTAATAGAAGCTATTTAGAGAAACTTTACATGCATTCTTACAATCTATTGTATAGTATATGGCACTATACATTATTTTTACAAGAGAACAAGTTTAGGTGTAGAATATTATCCGTCATCAGTCAGCCATATTGGTTTATACAAGGTGCCAATTTTAAATAACCATATATAAAGGTGTAGGGGGCAAAGATTTACCCAACAACTATTCGAAGCTTGACGTAAACTATTTGAAATTGACAAATATATCGGAATGAATAGGAAACTATCCCCTTGTGTAAAAAATGAACACTGAATGAGGAAATTGACCACTTGCAAGATTCGTTCTATAAAGAAGTTAGTCTGGAACCCAGATCCAAAAATAAATTGTAGGCCTACAATTATAACCCAGGAACTACTACAAGGCTGATTATGACCGAATCATCTCAGTGTTCCTTAATATCACAGTCACACACTCCAGCACATCAACACCACAATGCTCTCGTACTTCTTGATTTGTCTGTCTATCTCCCCAGGTAACTCCACACGGTACTGCCTTAAAATACTTAAATGAGCTAACAGTCTCCATAATCCGACCATTCAACCTAACCTCACATTCTGTGACTGCACTACAAGTTGTTTGCTGACGACCTCAAACTCTACATCCAGCATCCAAGTAAGTCACCACAATCAATCTCTCAAGATCTCCAACAAAATATCAACATTTTAGCATCTACATCAGACCCTTGCTTGACTTTGATTCTCCTGTTTGGAATACTGGTTTTCAAGCCTTCAAGGCGATCTTAATATTCTAGAGTCTGTTCAACGTCGGTGGACGAAACAAGTAACCAACCACTCAAGTCTCACTTATCATGACTGTCTCTCTACCTTAAACCTGTTTTCAATTAAAGGCAGATTGTTGAGGACCGACCTTATTCAGTGTTACAAAATATTCCATAATCTCTCGCCCATTAAACACCATGACCTGTTCACTATGTCACCCCACCAAGGAGTAAGAGGTCATAAATACAAGATCTTTGTTCCCCACACAGAAACCGAAGCAAGAAAAAGGTTTTTCTCCTGTCGTTGTTGTTGTTGTTGTTCCCCAAGCTGCCTGGCCGAACAGCCCCAAGGCCCCAAGCAAGGCCAAGGCCATAACCGAGCGCCCCCACAGATCCCTCCCTGCCGACCACAATAAAGCCTGGGTGACCGAAGCCACTCCATGGCGGGGAGCTGAGGAGGGTGCGGAAACGCTCGGGAAATCAAAGCCCCACCCAGGGCCCTGTGCCCCTCGGCAATTATGAAGAGAAAGTCGAGGGGCAAAGGAAAAATGTGACGCTTTGGCTTCCAATCTTGGTAGATTGGGAGGTCAATCCACGGAAGAGACGCCGTCACTTGAGATCTAGAAAATATATAAGTAAAAGGAACAGTCGGAGTAAGCTATGGGTATGGCAGAGATCGCTCAATTCTCACTCTGATAGACCAGCCCATCACCACTCCTGTTGTATAATCCATCAGTGGAACTCCCTACCAGCTGAAATAGTTGATTCCCCCTCCCTTGCTCAATTCAAATCTAAATTGACCCAACACCTCCACAACTCACTCTTCAATCCATAAAATCCCCTTTCCCATTTTTAAGCAACATCTCAACCCCTGATACCCCATCATATTATTGGTCCGACACACACTACCAGTCACCCCATTGTCAAGCATCTCCAGTACATCAAATGTTGCATCTGAAAACTAACACACCTGCCCTACGAGGAGAGATGTCAGCGACCGGGACTGCAGACACTCAGTGACCGGAGAAAAAGAGGTGATATAATCGAAACCTACAAGCTAATGCATGGCTTCGACGACATCCCTTACGCCAGATTCTTTTGCCTCAACACAAACAATCTGAGAGGACATTCACTGAAACTAGCGAAACCGGACCACTGGAGAACAAAACTAAAAGGGAACTGGTTTGCGATCCGGGTGATCGATGACTGGAACTCACTCCCAGACGGGATAGTAACTGCGCCCACGATAGCCACATTCAAATCACGGTACGACAGACACACGGGTATAGAGAACATTTAGGCTGACACGTCTTAAGAGGTGGGGACCACACAAGAAACCAATTCTTATTTCCCCACTACCAATTCATAGGTAAGCACTGGCGTGTCATGCTATCTCCTGGGCTGCCTAATCCTTGGCCTGTCATGCGCTACCGATTGGCGGCCCTACCAGGTGAGCAACCCTGTTTTAAAGGCCAAAACATTACTGTTTAGGATTCAAACTTACTCACTCAGGTATGTTTGTGAAAGTTGGGCACCATATTTACTCAACCATGAGCTGATACAAGGGAACCAACCTTAGTTCATATTTGGAGAACCAGGTTATAGTGTTGCGGAGGTTTATGCCTTCATACACATGGCGAGTTTACTTGACTTCAACAATGACTATTTTACACATTCCCCCTGCCCCTGGCCCTGCCAACTTGGCTAAGTGATACAATTTTAATCGTCCTGGTACTAATATGGAACCTCTCTGATGACAAATCTAATGCTACTGTCGCTCATGGTCGAGTGAATACGGTGCCCAACTCTCACAAACATACCTGAGTGAGTGGGTTCGAATCCTGGTCAGGATACCTCTCTCCCAAGTTACCAACCTCAGCCTGTCAAACATTACATAACCTTACTCTTCCGCACATTAATTGCAATATATGTTATGGTAAGTATTATACCTTCGAAGACCGAGGTATATAAGTCCAAAAATTGTGTGACACATAGAATGAAATGGCATCTCTCTCACAGATACTCATAGATGATGTTTATACTTCGATGCCAATAAAAATAACAATAATAATAATATTAATAATAATAATATAGATTTAATGTTTGGTCTTGTCACTTCTTGAATAGGTAGTAGTCATTCATGACTGTCTAACTTATGGAATACAGTTATACAGTACACTAATTCCGAAGGGAAATTTATTGAAATCTAGAAGAGAGAATTCATGCTGTTTGTGATTATGAAATGGCCAAGATTATTCCAGGAAGAACGCTGGAGAGGAAGGTTTTTCATCGCAACGAATATCCAGGCTCCAGCATCAGTAAGGTGGAGAATCGGTAAGAAATAAGCCTACAGTTAAAGTATCCTTCTCCTACCTGCATATATTATCCACCCATCCACAATGAAAATTAAAAGAACATTAGGCTTCTTTAACTATTGGAACTTGTTAGACTATTTCGATTTAGGGAATGTTTGACCTTATAGTTTCTGCATGAGAGGCTGCAATTTTGAAATATATAAACTCCCTAGTAGGCTACTTACCAAATTTAATTGACTTATAAATGCATAATGAAAATTGCTGTACTAATTCGTATCTCCAAATAATTTTCATTTGGGCAACTTTCCAGTCAAACAGTAGGCTGGATAGGCTTTCCCTAATGATAGGTCTTGTATCAAATTAGGCCTACTATCTTAATACACTTTTATATATGGTTATTTAAAATTGGCGCCTTGTATAAGCAGCCAATGGCAGATTAAAAAGAAGGCCAATATTCTTTCCCGAAATATCAACGCTTGTAAAAATAATGTATGTGTCATATAATAATGTAAGAATGCATTACAAGTTTCTCTAAATAGCTTTTATTAATATATAATTATTTTAAAATGGTAAACATTGACATATTAAATGAATTTCGCCTCAAATAAATGGCATCTATATAATGTTGACTGATGTAAACAAACAACATGTCCTGGAATATCGAGAAGCACGTACAGAAATATCGCATCACGCATAGCACCATATAAGTTTTAATAAGGGTTTTGTATCAATAATAATATCAAACACGGAAGCTGTAAGGTCTATAGACATCATTCATGCATACAAACGTTAATGTGATCTATAAACTAAGGATTTATAGCCTTAAAACGAAGGCTATCAGAGACTCAAGAGCGATGTTTGCGTGAAATGATAAGTTATAAGTATCATTTATCATTTCATTCTAGTCCAGTTCCAACAATATTCTCTGACCCCAGTCCCGCCATATTGCTGAACAGTTCGTGTAGACAGTAATTGTAATAGCATTTGTGTGTGCTTTAAACTGTCATAGACTTTAATAGTGTATACATAGGCCTATATAAGGCCCAAATCACCTAGATATTGGAGACTATTGCCTGACTAGTGATATTCGTGTGTATGCTGAAAATAGTGTTACATCAGTGCGGGTACAGTGACCAGATTCCAGAAGACCCCCCATTGTTTCAGATCTGTGTTTTAGTGTTACTGTGCGTTACTGAGAATTTCTCATTATTTCTGGGAATCTGGTTCTGGTAGGCTAAGACTCAGAGCCCCCACCTCTTAACCCGGGAATGGCGAAGGTCCTTAATTAATTATTAAGGTAGGCCTAATTATTTATAAGATGACCTTTTTTTCTAGTTATTAAAATTTTAAAAACGTACTCTATGGTGTATTATATGATATATAGAAGCAATAGAACTGTAACACTGTTAAAATGACCTGGGAAGTGTATATTAAACTTAGCCTAGACCAACATTCCTGTATTTTTTTTTTTTTTTTTTTGTAAGGCTAGGCTAGGCAGCTAGGCTAACCTAGCCTAGGCTACTCTTGAGATATACAAGATATATAGATTGCAGGATATGCTGTTTTAGATACCTCAATTCTCAAAAAAATTCCTGGGGGGCATGCCCCCTGACCTCTTTAAAGCACGCTGCACGCGCCTTCGGCGCTCGCCGCTCCGTTGCGCTAAATATATATATAGCCTATATATATATATATATACAGGATAAATGTTTACCTATGGTCCCGTTAAAATATCCTCAAGTAACCTATTAAAAACTGTTCAGGGGACTGGTTAGAACTTGTAGGATGTTTAATTGAATGTCGGAAACCAGTATTTACTGAGAAATAACAGTCTTAAAATGCGCTATCATGCTATGGGTCACCCAGGGTCCCTGCCCTCTCTTTCCCAGGTAATGTTAAGTTATGACATAACTTATTATACTGGTATATTATATTATATTAGGGTTAGGTTAGGTTAGGTTAGGACTTAACCCGAGATGGGAATAGCCTACCCAGGTATTTTTTACTCGGACCAGGGAAAATAATAGACAAACAAATGTTCTAATCAAAGTTTATTCTTGAAACTTGGTACTGGTATGTATTTTAACCAGTACTCTATAGGCCTAGTAACTCATGTATCATATGAAAGGATATAAATTAAGTACCGGTATGTAATAGTTCTTGGAATGCAACAACAAATATACATGAAATCTTTATTGGACAAAAGTTACAAAACTAAAACAGGAACTGCTAAGAATAATTTAAAAACCTGTTTTCAATGCCTATATTAGTGGACCTGAAGTGAATCTCTTTGAGACTGAAGTACAGGCAGCCAGCTCCCCTAGTATCCTGATTAAACACCAGTAAACATACATAACATCCCTTTTACTTACAATATTATTCATTCCTGTTAATAAATTTTGAGCATGTATTGTGCGTATATTTACCTTCACATCTCAAAATTTCTCCGGCGGCCGGGGGGGGGCGTAGCCCCCTGGACCCCCTGTTATGTAGCGGGGGGCTATGCCCCCCGCACCAAGTTGATCCTTGTAAGCTTAGAAAAATGATCCAGAACTTGATATTTTCTGTTTTGGCACCCTGATTGTGTAGGTGGACAGTGGAAGAAATTAAGCCTAGGCTAGTGGCTAGCCAAGTAAGTGTTATTTAGGCCTAGCCTTGGAGGTTAGATTACAGATATGACGATGCCTAGCCTACTTGTGGGAATAGTCCTAGGCTAGCCTAGGCTATAGGTATAGCCTAATATATTTTTATCGTAAATTTTGTTTCGTAACCTACCGGTACCTTTGGATTTTAGTCTAGCCTATGCCAAGCCTAGGCCTATTTAACCTAACATTCCTGTTACCTGTATTTTTTTCTTTTAAAGACTAGGCTACATAGCCTAGGCCTAAGAACATAAGAAAATGGGAGTCTGCAAAGAGCCGATCGGCCCATACAAGGCAGATCCCTGTCACACCCAACCCCAATTACAAGGCCCAATTATAGACCCATCTCACAAATACCTTGAGTACTGACCCCACCAAAACGATCAGCTTAGGCTAACCTAGGTCCTAGCCTAAGCCTACTCTTAAGTTTTGGAATAGGCTTAGCCTAGTGCTGCCTAGGCCAAGCCTAATTAAAAAAAAAAAAAAAAGTAGGCCTAAATTGTCACAATTTTGGTCTCCATATTTTCCATCTTGATTGCTTTTAGATTGCAGGAATTTTTTTTTTTTTTTTTTTAACCCTCTGTTCCCGGAAGGGCTCTTGAACGCCCATAAAAAAGCATACACGAGCTACCCGGAAGGGCTCTTAAACACCCATGACGTCAAAGCCTGTGAGCTTGGTGTGCGAGGCGTCGGTCCGACGCATGTAAACAACAGCCGGCAGGACCGACGCTCCGCATCTCCGGCCACAAGAAGGAGAGCGTCGCTTGTTCGTGTGTGCCTGTATGTTGTTGTTAAGTATCGAAAAGTGGTGTAAAGTGGCTGTTTTGGCCATAAAGTTATCTCCAATGAAATCATCATCACAGCTCAACCAGTTGACTTAGAGAGCTCTACTTAATGCCATTCTACAGGTAAATAACACAGCTACGCTTGGGGATGCGCGGGAATGCGGGAAGCAGTCTGATTAACGAATATACGGTAGCCTAGCCTAGACGTTTTTCGGCCAAAACACCCGGTTTTCGAGGAATATATATATAATACATAGCCGGGGCTGGAGGGTTAAAGAGACAATGAACGGAGGAAGGAAAAAACACAGATACAACAAAAAGGTCCATGTGCCTAAAGGCATCCTCCATTCATAAAATGTTTGTAACAACTGGATTTAAACATTTGTAGATTGTAAGTTTGTGGAAAGCAATTCGAGGGAAGTTAATTCCAAAGAGTAGTAGCTCTGGGGATAAATGAATTCTGATAAGCAGAAGTTCTGCATTGTAGAGGAGAAAGTGTAAATTCATGGGTGCTCTCAGCTGCCCTAGTTCTACGGGGAAAGATGTGGAGAGGCGGCACAATTGAAGCAAGTTCCTCGGAACAATTGCTGTGAAAATATCTGTAGAATAATGCAAGGGATGCAACGTTTCTTCGTATGGATAATGTAGGAAGGTCCTGTGTGATTGCAGGGTTATTGATTAATCTAATAGCTTTATTTTGAATTTTGTCCAACTGCCTCAATGCAACCACTCCACTTCCACCCCAGAGGTGAACAGTAATCCATCTGAGAACGCACATGACTTTTATATATTACGGCCAACTGCTCGTCAGTGAAGAATTCTCTAACTCTGTACAGGAGTCCCAGTTTTTTAGAGGCATTCTTAGCAATGCTTCTAACATAATGTGTCCAGCTCAAGTTAGTAGTTAATGTTACACCGAGAATGTCAATACTAGGGGAAGTGGGAATATTTACATCATTAAAAAATATATGGGAGTCAGTGAGATTCTGTCGGTTAGAAAATTGAATGTACTGTACTTGGTTTTCTATCTATCTATCTATCTATTGCCTGACGCCGTGATCCCCGAAGGGGTGGCCACGAACGAACCGCCCCCATGCACCTCTGTCCCCAATCAGTCGACGCCCCTCCCCCCAACCAGCACCGCCTTCGTTCATGTACTTCCTCACTCCATCCTTCCACCTCATATTCGGTCTACCTCTCCCCCTCTGTCCCTCCACCTCGCTCTCGTACACCCTCTTAGTCATTCTCTCGCTTTCCATACGTTCCATATGGCCGAACCATCTCAAGTTGTTCCTTTTCACACTTTCCAGCACATCTACCTCCACACCACACCTCCTTCTTACTTCCTCATTAGTCTGTCTATCCCTCCATGTAACTCCGCACGCACTCCTTAAGTAATTCATTTCCACTGCTCTCACTCTTGGTCTGAGACTCTCAACCAACGTCCATGCTTCGCTTCCGTAAGTCAGTGTCGGGATTACCACACTGTCATGCAAGGACTTCTTCACTTCCATACTGACCACCCTATTTCTTGTTACTGCTTTTAGCGTTCCTACAACCCTCTTCCCCTGTTGTACCCTCTCCCGCACCTCTTCATCCATAGTCCCATCTTTACTCAACACACTGCCCAGATACTTAAAAGAGTTGACGATCTCCATAGCCTGACCGTTCAGCTTCACCTCACACTCTGTGACTTCACCCCTTTCGAAGACCATAACCTTGCTCTTCCCCGTATTTACCTTCAAATTCCGTTTTTCGCACACTGTTCCAAACTCATTTACCAGACCCTGCAACTCCCATTCATTATCACTCATCAGAACTGTATCATCCGCAAACAGCAGTATAGGTAGCTTCCACTCAATTCCCTCCCTTTTCAGCGATACACCAACATCCACTGCTCTTGATAGTATTTCTTTCATAACTCCATCCATATATACAGTAAACAACCATGGGGACATCACACACCCCTGTTTCAAACCAACATTCAGGTCAAAGAACTCGCTCTGCTCACTCTCCACACGTACTGCCGCCTTTGCACCCTCATACATGCTCTTCACTGCTTTCAGCAACTTGCCCTCTACTCCGTATATTCTAAGTACTTTCCACAAACCTTCTCTATCCACTCTGTCATAGGCCTTCTCCAAGTCCATAAAGGCAACATACACCTTTTGTTTCTTCTCCAGATACTTCTCCACAACACAATTCAGGGTAAAAATCTGATCTACACATCCTCTTCCCTTCCTAAAACCTCCCTGCTCGTCGCCTATCCATTTCTCCGTTCTCACTCTCACTCTCTCAATCACTACCCTACTGTATACCTTCCCTACTACGCTTAGAAGACATATTCCTCGGTGGTTACCACACACTCCTCTTTCCCCTTTGCCCTTATATAGGGGGACTATTATGCCAGTCTTCCAGTCATCGGGTGCACTCCCCTTCTCCCATGCTAGTTTGCACATTTTCCATACCCATTCTATCACTATCTCACCACCATACCTCAACATTTCCCCACACACTCCATCTGTTCCTGGTGCTTTCCCCAACTTCACTCTTTTCATGGCTTCCCACACTTCTGACCTCCTGATCCCCACCTCCTCCTCCACTACTTCTCTTCTTCTCCCTCCCATACCATATCCAGCTATGTTTGCTGGCTCTTCATTCCTTTCATTTAGCAACTCACTGAAGTACTCCCTCCATCTTTCGACTCTCTCTTGCTTCTCGGCTAGCATTCTCCCATTCTTATCTTTCACACCCTTACTGTTTCCCTTGCTACCTTCCCTAACTTTCTTGACTTCTTTCCAGAACAGTTTCTTACTCTCCCTCCATTTTATACTCAGATTCCTTCCAAATTCCTCATCTACTCTTCTCTTACTTTCCTTCACTACTCTCTTCACCACCCTCTTACTCTCCACGTACCTCGCTCGTTTCTGTCTCTCGGAATCTTCATTCCCTCTACTACCCAACCACTCTCTATATGCTTTCTTCTTTTCTTCCACAGCTATTCTTACCTCTTCTGTCCACCATGCTGTACCTTTCACTCCCCTCCCTCTTCTCCTCACTCCACACACCTCCTCACATGCTGCACAGATCTCATCCTTAAACACCTTGCTCATCTCCTCCACTTCCTCCATAACTTCCAGGTCGAACCCACCTAGTCGTCTTTCCACTGCTCTCCTGTACTCCTCCCTGATTTCCTCCTCCTGCAACCTCTCCACCCTCCTCACCATTCCACCCTCCTCTCGCCTCCCTCCCGCTCTCCTCACCCACTTCTTTTGTATCCTAACCTTAGCTACCACTACATAATGATCAGACAGACCCCCTCCAATACCCCTATACACCCTAGCATCCATCACATATTTCTTCATTCGTTCATCCACACATACATAATCAATCAATGACTTTCGTTCCACCACTGTCTTATCCTTCATCGTCAACATCCGTTTCCACGTGTACCTGTGGATCATTCTGTGTCGGAAGAAGGTGTTGGCTATCCACAGCCTCCTCCCCACACATACGTCCACAAGTGCACTACCATTCCCATTCACCTCTGATGGTACCCCCCACCCTCCCACCACTCCCTCAACTTTCCTATCACCCCACCTTCCCATTCATATCCCCAATCAGAAATATTCTTTCGTTCTTGTCAAACTTCTCCAGGCACGCCTCCACATTCATCCAGAACTCCTCTTTCTTTCTTTCAAGTATATCCTCTGTCGGGGCATACACGCATACAATCACCCACGTTTGTATTCCTACTTTCATTCTCACCCACACAATCCTTGAACCCACAGACCCATACTCTCTTACACATTCCTTCCATTTGCTACTTACAAACAAACATGCACCTTCTCTCGCTGTTCCTTCACTCACTCCAGCACACACACCCATTCCACACTCCCACATCTGAACCTTTCCATTTGGTCTCTGTCATTCCACATACATCCAGCCTGGCATTCACTAACACTTCCAGAACCTCTCTCTCTTTTGTGCCATCATTCATGCCACTAACATTCCACGTAGCCATTCTCAGAATGTCCGAAGGCATGTCCTTAGTCGGTCGTGGTTCGTCAACGTTGGTTCCGTCCGCATCCGAGGCTGTTCGTTCGTTTTTCCTTGCTTCGATATTTTTCCCGGGTGGGGGTCGCAAGCCCACCGACCCAACCTCTTTAGTCGCCTCTTACGACACGCAGAAGGCACGTGGGGCATATTCTATTCCCTAACCCCCAGGGGGGGTTTTCTGTTTTTCTGTGCATTAAAGGAAACTAGATTCTCCTGGTGGTCAGGGGCCGGGGGAGTGCTGGAGCGACCTTGGTAACCCTGGTCTCTGGGTCTTCTCCTGGGTGACCTGGATGTGTGAGAGTTTGTGTTTTTTATCTGTGTTTATTTTTTGTTTTATGTTGTTTTTGTGTTTTCCCTGTTCTTGCTCTGTCTTGAGTCGGCTACCCCCAAAATGGGGATTGGGCCTGAGCATATAGATAGATAGATAGATAGATTCTTTTGTCCCCATCCATTAATTCTAGAAAGGTCCTGGTTCAGAGAAATTGCAGTGTTTATTTTTGAATTTATAAGATCGGGTTGGGTGAAAGAATTGGTAAATGTGAAGGAACTGTGGAGTGTTGAGTCATCTGCGTAGGAATGTATTGGATTATGAGTGGTAGATATGAGATCATTGATATGAATGAGGAACAGAATTGGGGCCAAAACTGATCCCTGGGGAACACCAGCATTTATTGAGTGAAATTGAGAATAAAGGCCATCTACCATTACACGTATTTTTCTGTTATGAAGATAAGAAGAAATTAGTGGAACTAATGATGCAAGGCCGTAGTGTGACATCTTCGACAATAAGGATTGATGCCAGACTCTATCAAATGACTTTGATACAGGATAGAATAACAAATGTTGAGCTGAGGAGACGTTTAGGTATAAAGAGTATTAGCGAGGTGATGCGTACAAGTAGACTGGGATGGTATGGACATGTGGAGAGAATGGATGAACAAAATTGGGTGAAAAAATGCAGGTCTGTGATTGTGGAGGGAGCTGCACCAAGGGGTGGACCGAAGAAGACCTGGGATCGGACTATACGCGCCGATCTCAAATCCAAGAACTTGACAAGTGAAGCAGCCCTTAACAGGGTTGCCTGGAACGCCGCCATTAGGACAAGAGACTGAAACTGCACTTATGTGTGGAACACTCAGTCTTAAAATTTTATGTATGTATGTATGTATCCAGTGCTATTGTATGTGTTTCCCCATGTTGGTCTGTAACTTGGTTGATTTGATGCGTAAGAAGGCAAAGAATGTCTGCAGTTGATCGACATCGTCTAAAACCATATTGCCTATCACTGATTAATTTATTATTCTCAAGATGCTTAATTATGTGATTATTTAATATAATTTCAAAGACTTTACCAAGAGTGGAAGTTATAGCTATTGGTCTGTAGTTTGATGGATCTGAAGAGGCACCTTTTTTAGGAACTGGATGAATGTTTGCTTCTTTCCAGGGTACTGGGAAGCATGAGGTATGAGTACACAGACGGAAACATTTTGCCAATACAGGAGCGAGCACCAAGGAGCAATTCTTAAGTACTATTGGAGGAATTTCATCTGGACCAGGAGCCTTATCTACTGAGAGATTCTGCAAAATAGTTTTGACATGTCTGGTGTGAATCTTAAGTGAGGGAATTTCAGGCGAATTAAAATTAAGTACAGGGACATCTTGATTTATTTCATCTAAGGTTGAGTTGGTGGAGAAAATATCCGCAAGAAGGTTAGCTTTACCTCGTGGGTCACTTACAAGATTGCCAGTCGGAGATTTTAATGGTGGAATGGATGAAGCAGTAGTGAAGTTGGATTTGAATGAGTTAAGAGTAGACCAAAATATTTTGTTATCATTTGGATTATTTAGAAGTTTATTTGCCTGCTTGTGGAGAAAGTTTGATTTAGTTAGGTTTAATACAGTTTTGGCATGATTTCTGATGTTTCTAAAGTAATTAAAGGCTTCATGTGTTTTTGATCTTGTGTATGCATTGTAGGCTATTGCTTTTTGTTCAGTTACTCTAGCACAATTATGGTCAAACCATTTAGGTGAATTAGATCTTTTACTGTACTTTTGATGAGGAATAAAAGTTTCCATTCCAATTTTTTACAAAATCTTGTATGTGGCTCAAGGTGGAGTGTGCATCATTAGAAAAGAAAGAGGTCCAGGGAATATCAATAAATAAACCTTGAAGACCCTCCCAGTCTGCCCTATCGTAATGCCATTTAGTCACCAAAACAGGTTCAGAGTGGGAAGGTGTGGTAGGTGATAGACAGGTGGCCTGTATCAGACAGTGATCAGAAGATCCAAGCGGGGACCTCACTGTAACATCATAATTTTCTGAATTGGTTGTTAAAAGTAAGTCCAGTAGGTGGGAATTATGATTAGGATTATCTGGTACACGGGTGGGTTGGTTGACTAGTTGAGTGAGATTAAATGAGTCTGCAAATAGCTCACATTCAAGACCAGCATCATCAGTCCTGGCTGAATGAGTGAGCCATTCAACATTATGGACATTAAAATCACCCAACACAGTGATTTCAGAAGAAGCATTTAAGTTGAGGACACTGAGTTGTGAGGACAGAGAATCAAAAAGACTTTGCTCTGGAGGAGTATTTGGGGAACGGTAGATGCAACATATGTATTTAAATTTACCAGCAGAAATTAATTTGTATATAGAATAATCAAAATAGGGACAATTGAAACTAGTAACCTCCTCCAGGGCAATTTCAGATTTTGCGAAGCAACATACACCTCCTTTAGGTCTGAAATTTTGGAGCAGTTGATAACCTGGAAAATTAAATCTAGACGTGTCAGATGTGGATGTTACTTGAGTCTCTGTCAAAAAAAGGAGAGTAGGGGATTCTGCTTGAAGAAATTGGTGTACAGAATTGATGTTAGAGTGAAGTCCCCTTATATTACTAAAGAAAAAGCTGCACAGACGAGCAGCTTTGGGACGTTGCAATGCTCTTGACACAGTCGCATGATGACGACCGGGAGGGCCCTGTGTCAATGACCTGTTTTAGACACCTAAATTCTCAAAATTTTCCGGGGGGGCATGCCCCCGGACCCCCCTAGAGCTCGCGCCTTTGGCGCTCGCCGCTCCGTCGCGCTATAATGATAACAAAATAATAAACCATAATGATAACACAATTCACATTTTGTGGATTGACACCCTGCTCTCTCAAGTCATATCAGTGCTGGTCTCTCTCTCTCAAGTCATGTCAGTGCTGGTCTCTCTCTCTCTCAAGTCATGTCAGTGCTGGTCTCTCTCAAGTCATGTCAGTGCTGGGGTCTCTCAAGTCATGTCAGTGCTGGTCTCTCTCAAGTCATGTCAGTGCTGGTCTCTCTCTCTCTCTCAAGTCATGTCAGTGCTGGTCTCTCTCTCTCAAGTCATGTCAGTGCTAGTCTCTCTCAAGTCATGTCAGTGCTGGGGTCTCTCAAGTCATGTCAGTGCTGGTCTCTCTCTCTCTCTCAAGTCATGTCAGTGCTGGTCTCTCTCTCTCAAGTCATGTCAGTGATGGTCTCTCTCTCAAATCATGTCAGTGCTGGTCTCTCTCTCTCAAGTCATGTCAGTGCTGGTCTCTCTCTCTCAAGTCATGTCAGTGCTGGTCTCTCTCAAGTCATGTCAGTGCTGGGGTCTCTCAAGTCATGTCAGTGCTGGTCTCTCTCAAGTCATGTCAGTGCTGGTCTCTCTCTCTCTCAAGTCATGTCAGTGCTGGTCTCTCTCTCTCAAGTCATGTCAGTGCTAGTCTCTCTCAAGTCATGTCAGTGCTGGGGTCTCTCAAGTCATGTCAGTGCTGGTCTCTCTCTCTCAAGTCATGTCAGTGCTGGTCTCTCTCTCTCAAGTTATGTCAGTGCTGGTCTCTCTCTCAAGTCATGTTAGTGCTGGTCTCTCTCTCTCTCAAGTCATGTCAGTGCTGGTCTCTCTCTCTCTCTCAAGTCATGTCAGTGCTGGTCTCTCTCTCTCAAGTCATGTTAGTGCTGGTCTCTCTCTCTCAAGTCATGTCAGTGCTGGTCTCTCTCTCTCTCAAGTCATGTCAGTACTGGTCTCTCTCTCTCTCAAGTCATGTTAGTGCTGGTCTCTCTCTCTCAAGTCATGTCAGTGCTGGTCTCTCTCTCAAGTCATGTCAGTGCTGGTCTCTCTCTCTCAAGTCATGTCAGTGCTGGTCTCTCTCTCTCAAGTCATGTCAGTGCTGGTCTCTCTCTCTCAAGTCATGTTAGTGCTGGTCTCTCTCTCTCTCAAGTCATGTCAGTGCTGGTCTCTCTCTCTCAAGTCATGTTAGTGCTGGTCTCTCTCTCTCAAGTCATGTCAGTGCTGGTCTCTCTCTCTCAAGTCATGTCAGTGCTGGTCTCTCTCTCTCAAGTCATGTCAGTGCTGGTCTCTCTCAAGTTATGTCAGTGCTGGTCTCTCTCTCAAGTCATGTCAGTGCTGGTCTCTCTCTCTCTCTCAAGTCATGTCAGTGCTGGTCTCTCTCTCTCAAGTCATGTTAGTGCTGGTCTCTCTCTCAAGTCATGTCAGTGCTGGTCTCTCTCTCTCAAGTCATGTCAGTGCTGGTCTCTCTCTCTCAAGTCATGTTAGTGCTGGTCTCTCTCTCTCTCAAGTCATGTCAGTGTTGGTCTCTCTCTCTCAAGTCATGTTAGTGCTGGTCTCTCTCTCTCAAGTCATGGTCTCTCTCTCTCTCAAGTCATGTCAGTGCTGGTCTCTCTCTCAAGTCATGTCAGTGCTGGTCTCTCTCTCTCAAGTCATGTTAGTGCTGGTCTCTCTCTCTCTCACTCTGTCTGTACTATAATAACAATATCACCATCATCATCATCATCACAAAATCAATAATACTGACCTATTGGTACCTTGGTGATCATAACCTTCATTGGGTGGTGGTGGAGTGAAGCCCAGCGTAGTCTCTGTGTCTTCCAGGATCTGCATCTCGCTGGTAAACGGGAAAGGGTTCTGGCTGTGGTAACCTCGACGCAGCAGCCATATATGCTCCTCCAACTGCAAAAAACACACTTTATCTTAACACTATCTGATCCAACCTCTTGTGGGTTATTCCGACATAATTTTTCTATGACCCGTACTGTACCGTAGGATACAGTAATTAAAGTCCCCAGCAGTCCCAAGCAATGTGACAAAAATGGCAGGAGAGACCACCTATCCTTCTTCTTCTTCTTCTTTTTGTGGAGTTGCTGTCCCCTCTCAAAGCCAGCTCACCTATGCACCGGTGACTTCTCCAGAAACAGCTAGAGCTAGATTTAAGAATTAGTTTAGAAATTATGTAGTCGTAGAAAGGATAGTTAAAGACAAAGAATTGAAGTATATAGCTTAAGCAGAACTCTCCTCTCCTTATTTTACCCCCTCCTCCACCCCCCAATATCTTGTTCTCTCCTTACCTTAATTTAACTTTTCCCCTCTCTACTATTTAATCTCATTTTTCTTCCTCTCCCGCTCTGGTCCCCTTCTCCCCCCTCACCCTATTCTATTCTATTCCGTTTTCTCTTCTGCCACACCTGCTCCAGGAATCTTTTCACTACCTTCATTCTTTTCCCCATTTCCCCATCTACCCCCTCTTCTGTCCTGAGACCTAACACAAATTTTACACCCTCATCCTCCTCCTCTTTCTGCTCTTCCCATTCCCTCTCCCCTACCACCCGTTTCAACTTATTTTCCAACCCATCTCTCTCCTCTGCATACCCCTGGCACTCTGTCACTATACGTTCTATTGTCTCCTCCACTCTCCTCCCTCCCACCTCACACTGTAGACACTCTTTCAACCCCCCCCCCCCCCCATTCCACCTCCATGTTCTCCTATTTGTCTCTAATGCTCCTGCCCTAGCCTTAAACAGTAGTTCAGCTCCCCAACTTCCGTCATAGAACTCCTCTTTTCTCGGTCTCCCCTTGCTATATCTTATCAGTGTACTTTTCTTCTCCATATTTCTCTTCCATTCCTGTCTTCCTACTTCCTTCACTCTCATTCTTATCTCTTTCTCTAGTCTCCTTCCCTGACCTAGTCCTGCATTACTCCCTACATCTCTCCACTCCTCTCCCACCCTTCTTTGTTTCACTCCTATTTTTTTTCAGTTTTCTCTTACACTCTTTTGCCCATCTACTCTTCCCCTCCCCCCATTCATTCACTCTCCTTGGCCACCTATTATCCTCCATCTCCTCCAACCTACTCTTGTACCTCAACTTTGCCTTCGCCACTCTTTCCTCAAATGTACTCCATCCCATCTCCCCTCTCACTGCTTCATTTGCTGTCCACCTTCTTGCTCCTAACCCCATTCTTCCTATTTTATTTTGTCCCGTCTCCAGTCTATTTATTTCTCCCCCTGTACTCCCTCTCACATCCATCCCGTACATTATTCTCGGCACTTCAAAGTCCTTCCACACCTCTCTTACTATTTTATATTGATTTACTCTGGTTTTTGTCACATTCCACAGTTTCCCACTACACTGCTCCACCTTCATGATTTTCTCATTCATTGTCCTTTGTCGCCCTTCCCTCCCTATCCATACCCCTAAATACTTCACTTCCTCCCTTGTTTCTATTCTTTCCCCTCCTATCCTCATTTCTACTGCCTCTGGTCCATTTACTACAATCATACTGCTTTTCTCTACACTGAACTTCATTTCTAGGTCTCTGCCAAACCTTTCCGCCTCCTGTAACATTTCCCCCACATCTTCCTCCGTCTCTGCTATCAACACAACATCATCAGCAAACGTCAGAATTGCTAGCTTATACTGCCCTATTTTCACTCCTTGACCCTTACTCTTAATTCTCCTCACCAACTCCTCCATGCACATTGCAAAAATTAGTGGTGACAGGTTACATCCCTGCCTTAACCCTTTCCTTCTCCTGATTCCTTTCACTGCAATATTTTTCCACACAATCTCTGTCTCCGCCCCTTCATACATATTCATTATCATGTTCCTTATCTTCCTACTCACTCCTAGTTTCTCCATCACTGCTTCTGCAACTCCCCTACTAATCTTATCATATGCCTTCTCCACATCCAAACACACTATAAACACACATTTCCCTTGCTTTGCCTTTTTCTCTATAATCTCATCTAATATAAATATATTGTCTGTTCCTCTTCTCCCCTTCCTAAACCCATTTTGCTCTTCACTAAGTAGGATCCTTTCTTCTACATACTCTCCTACCCTCTCCTTTAGTATCCCATAAAATATCTTATTTATTATGTTTATTACCGTTATTGGTCTATAACTCCCCATTTCGTGCACATTTTTTGCTCCTCCTTTGTAAATCAATGTGACCCTTTCTTCTTTCCATCTTGCTGGTATTTCTTCCTCCTCCCATATTTTATCAAATAGCTTCTTCAACATCCTAACTATCATCTCCCCTCCTTCAATATACATCTCTGCTGTTATCCCATCCGGCCCTGCCGCTTTGTTTCTCTTCAGCTTCTTCACACTCCTCCTAATCTCCTCCTCACTCACCATCTCATTCATATTTTCATCTATTTCTTCCTCATTTAGTTCAATATTCCATTGCCCTACTCTTATTTGGTCATTTACCCCTCCCACTTCCTCCCAGTATCTTTTTATTTCCTCTCCAATTTTATTTACATCCCTAACTTTTTCCCCACCTACATTCAGCTCCACTACTACCTTTTCCCTCCTTTTTTCTCTTTTTAGCCATCTATACCACTCAGCTTTTCCTTTGTCCCCCTTCTCTTTTATCCTGTCAATTTCTTTCTGTTCATGCTTCTCTATTGCTCCTCTTTATTATTTTGTGTTTGTTTTTCCTTTCCCTCTCGTATTCTTCCCTTGCTATTCGAATTTCCTCCTCACTTATATTTTCCCCTCTCTTTTTCCCCTTCTCCAACTCTTTCCTAATCCTATTCCTCTCTTTCCTCTTCTTCCACCTCCAAAGATGAGGCAAGACTGGCTCTGTCACCCTTCAGTGGGTCTCATATAAGCTGAGAAGTGTTGCCAACACGGGAGCAGTGCTCAAAAGGTCGTGGTAACTGGTACAGGGTTGTATAGGCAGTTGCAAGGAAAGTACATTACCGACGGATATATACGTCGCTGGGACTGGGGAGTTACTTATCTACTGACGTATATACACGGCGCTGGGATTGGAGGGGTTAAGGATTATTGAGGATTTTGCTTGCTTTTGCCATTTTTGAATAATAGAATTTTTACTTTGTCCCCTAGGCTAACAATAAAACACATTCCCATACTTCCTTCAAACTAAAAAATACCCACCCAGATCCTCTTCAATCAAAATTTGTATACAGTACTATAAAAAAAAAAAAAATTAACGGAGAAATGTCCCAGCCAAAGGCTGATTTTTTCTAAGTTACAGGCTCGCTATCGCTTGCCCAGAAAATAACTGATAAATCGCTTGCCCAGAAAAAAATCTGATAACTGAATAGGGTGAAGCGTCTTATTATTAGCTGGGGGTGGCCGACTCGATAGAGCCTGAAAAAAAAAAAACACACAAATTCACACACATCTAGGTTGCCCAGGAGAAGACCCAGAGACCAGGGATGACTAAGGTGTTTGACAATAGCTAGATATAATATGGACCAAAAGCGACTGACCTCATAACAGTTCTTCCTCTCATTGCCAGCATTAACATAAGCCTTGGCCAGCTGGAGCCAGAGTTCTTCTAAGGGTTGGTGTTCTCCACAACTAAGGTGAGCCACCAGCACTTGAGGGTACAGGTGCAGCAGTTCCCGGGACTCGTGTTCATTCCATACAAGCTGGGCGTTCACTGCAAACATATTACTGTCCTGTTATTTAAGGGGGTAATGCTTGGTTTTTGCTAGATATACAGTACTGTATTTATCTATTCATTTATTTTTTAGTTTCCGCGCTAGACCTCCATCAAGCTTTAAACAAAAAAAAACCTAGACCCCCTTTCAAGAAAGATTTGTAAATTTTTCAATAGAAAAATTTCCCGGCCAAAGGCCGATTCCTTCTAAAATTAGAGGCTCGCTGTCGCTCACCAGGATAAAATCAACACCTAAAGGGCACGAAAGGTCTTAACATTGACGAAGATATGGGAAGAAAGGTCTCAAAATCGCCAAACTAACGGAACAAACGTCTTAAAACCTCAAAACTAATACAGTATGCTAATCATGAGGGAGAAGGGTGTCCAGAATAAGCGAGTAGTACCCCCTTAATTAGATTTGAATGCTCTTAGTTCAGCTTTGTTCCCTCCAATCTTATGCTAGCAATACATACAGATATTATGGTACTGTGCTGTTAATATTTTAGATTCTAATGACCTTAATTCAGATTTCTTCCATCCAATTAATGTTATCAATACATACACATATACTGTACACATATTATACACCCTAAAGGCTGAGTGATTTGGAAGTAATAGTTTTAGTTTCAAGTGTTAATAAAAAAGTATTAATGTCTATCTATCTATCTATCTATCTATTGCCTGACGCCGCGATCCCCGAAGGGGTGGCCACGAACGAACCGCCCCCATGCACCTCTGTCCCCAGTCAGTCGACGCCCCTCCCCCCAACCAGCACCGCCTTCGTTCATGTAGTTCCTCACTCCATCCTTCCACCTCATATTCGGTCTACCTCTCCCCCTCTGTCCCTCCACCTCGCTCTCGTACACCCTCTTAGTCATTCTCTCGCTTTCCATACGTTCCATATGGCCGAACCATCTCAAGTTGTTCCTTTTCACACTTTCCAGCACATCTACCTCCACACCACACCTCCTTCTTACTTCCTCATTAGTCTGTCTATCCCTCCATGTAACTCCGCACGCACTCCTTAAGTAATTCATTTCCACTGCTCTCACTCTTGGTCTGAGTCTCTCAACCAACGTCCATGCTTCGCTTCCGTAAGTCAGTGTCGGGATTATCACACTGTCATGCAAGGACTTCTTCACTTCCATACTGACCACCCTATTTCTTGTTACTGCTTTTAGCGTTCCTACAACCCTCTTCCCCTGTTGTACCCTCTCCCGCACCTCTTCATCCATAGTCCCATCTTTACTCAACACACTGCCCAGATACTTAAAAGAGTTGACGATCTCCATATCCTGACCGTTCAGCTTCACCTCACACTCTGTGACTTCACCCCTTTCGAAGACCATAACCTTGCTCTTCCCCGTATTAATATGATGTCAATAAAGTACCATCAACTAGGGCGAATTTGACTATCACTCGCTCATTTTTGTCTCCTTCATAGACATTAAAAACAAAACAAAATATATAAATGACAGAGATATAATTATTTGGTTCAAATTTGGACATTAAACCATTATAGGTATAAATTCCCTACATTATACAAGTTTCAATAATGATATACTCTATTTAGACTCCTTCATTTGTTTTTATTTTATTTTATTTTTGTATTTTATTTGTTTTATTGCGGATTCTGATGAGAAACTGCAGCGGGTAGTCAAAGAGTTTGGTGTGGTTTGTGGAAGGAGGAAACTGAAGGTGAACGTCAATAAAAGTAAAGTAATGGTGTGTAATAGGGGAGAGCATAGGGTGAATCTAGATGTGAGGCTGGATGGGGAAATATTGGAACAAGTAGAGTGTTTTAAATATCTAGGAGGAACAATAAGCAGGAGTGGAGGTATGGAAGTGGAGGTAAAACAGAGAGTGTGTGAAGGAAGGAAGGTTTTCGGAGCAATGGGAAGTATGTGGAAGACGAGAAATCTCGGAGTGAAAGTAAAAAGTGCACTTTATCAAGGAATTGTTGTGCCAACAGTGATGTATGGGGCTGAGACATGGGCTCTGAAGAAAAAGGAGAAAAGAGGGCTGGATGTGATGGAGATGAGCTGCTTGAGGAGTATGTGTGGAGTTACTCGTAGAGACAGATTGAGAAATTAAGAGATACGTAGGAGAGTGGGGCAGCAGGAACATTTGTCAGCCAGAGTGGACAGAAGGGTGCTGAGCTGGTATGGTCATGTTGAACGAATGGGAGATGAAAGGCTTACAAAGAGAATATGTGAGTCCGGTACAAGGGGAGATAGAAGGGCAGGAAGACCCCCATTGAGATGGAGAGACTGTGTAAGAAAGGCTTTGGATGATAGAGGAATGACTATAGATCAGGCAGGGGAAGTGGTGGTGGACAGGAGTGAATGGAGAATGCTTGTGAATAGTTGAGTGAACACGTGGTCATTTGGAGTAAGGGGTCGGGCGCAAGTTGGACTAGATAATAGTCCATCAGGCGCCTGGCCCGGGGAGACGATTAATATGAAGGGTGTGCCTGGAAGTGTGGTGGGAGGGCTTGTCGCTTTGGCTCCGCTGCATGTCTGCCTGCCGAGATCGGAACCTCTCCTGGTGGTCAGGGGCCGGGGGAGTGCTGGAGCGACCTTGGTAACCCTGGTCTCTGGGTCTTCTCCTGGGTGACCTGGATGTGTGAGAGTTTGTGTTTTTTATCTGTGTTTATTTTTTGTTTTATGTTGTTTTTGTGTTTTCCCTGTTCTTGCTCTGTCTTGAGTCGGCTACCCCCAAAATGGGGATTGGGCCTGAGCATATAGATAGATAGCATATAGATAGATTTGTTTTATGTAATACAGTACTTTAACCAGATCACTGAGTTTCATAACAAAACTCTCATAGGGCTGGCCCGAAGGATTAGGGAAAGATGAGACCAAAGACTGTTAGGGATGAGAATCCAAGAACTGAGTGAGACTAAATCAAGGTAAGATGTAAGAGTAGAAAAACAGATTTGATGAATGAGTGAGCACAACATAAGAAAACGTAAAATAGGATAGACGGAAAAAGACGGGAAATCTACTAATATGTCAGCAAAAGCTTTCCTACCAAAATACAAGGAACGTTGTCTCGAATAGAGAGGACAGTCAATAAGGATGTGTCGAACAGAGAGAAGAATATGGCAGTGACTGCACTCTGGAGGTGGACCATGGGGAGACAACATCAAATGTCCATGTGTTAATAGAGTGTGACCAACAGTGGCGGTTCGTGATGAATAAACTGGGGGGACTGTATATTTCTAATTACAATAACATTATTTTAAAGAAATGAAAACAAAAAAAGTAGCCTACAATGGAAAACACTAACAGACTGTTAGTGTTTTCCATTGTGCTTCATCAACCTAGGATTTAAAAACAAATAAAACAGATTAGCCAAGCTAGAATTAAGCTACCCATAATCCACAATTGAAACTTAGTTATTCTGACTTTATCAGTAATTAATGTATTTCTGCTACATTATTTAACCATAAACTTCGGAAGTTCCTTAATAGGCTATAGGCTACCTTTAAGCTTCAAGGTCTTTACTAAACTGAATAAAATCGCGATCCTAGACTAACGGTTGTCTAAATCATAATGTAGGCCTACAGTTTGCCACATGAATTGGTATACACTCAGTGATATTATATATGGAAGAAAACATAGTATGATTGAATTAGAAGTATAAATGGTAAGGCAATAAATAGTTAATTCCTACGATCAATTAACACTTTCATAGCGAATTATTATGTAAGTCAATCACGCCCATTTTACTTCCATGCATAAAATTAAGGAGTGACTTCAAATTCACATGGCCAACTGTACCTCTGAGGCCTACTCATGCGCGCGGCCCTAGAGTCCTAGATTAACGGTAATCTGAATCATAAACGTACCTCATACTCATATCAGTATGAGGGATATTTATTGGAATCATAGGCTATAGTTAGTTGTTGTTGTTCCCTAAGCTGCCTGGCCGAACAGCCCCGAGTCCCTGAGAAAGGCCATGGCCACGATCGGGCTTTCCCACAGAGCTCTCATTGAGTGTAGATTGTGTTGTTGGCGTAAGTGGTTGTGTGAAATGCAGTCTTCTATGATGTGTTTAATGGTATGGGGTGCTGTGTTACATCCCGGGCAGGCGTCGACAACGGAGTCATCCAGTCTCTTCTGATAGCTCAGGAGAGCTGAATGGTGTCCGCATCTCAGCCTGGCCAGGTGGACTCTGTCCTCGCGAGGAAGGGAGGATTCGGAAGGATGGATTTCGGGAGGTCGTGCATGCAGCTGCGTGTTGTCTGTGAGTGAGTGGATGGATCGGTGAGAGATATGAGTATGGATGTGCTTCTGGAAGTTGGTTCGGGGTGGGCAGGGAGGGAGAGAGGACAATAATTGTGTGTGATACCGTGTGCTGGGTGTTGTTTTGATATTTCTTGGTGTCTGTGGGTGTGTTGCCATGTAGTTTAGTGGGTGGTCTTGGTTCGTGGAGGCTGCTGCCAGGAATTGAGTGCCTCTCATGTCCAGATGGGCTTTGACTTTGAGGATTTTGGTTTCTTGATGTAGGTGATCTGTGGGTGCAGTAGCTGTGCAACCTGTAATGATCTTCAGGGCTTTGTTTTGAATAGTCTGTAAGGTCTTATGATGTGTTTCAGCTAGGTTAGAAGCCCAGGCTGGGCTTCCATATTCCATCACTGATCTTATGTATTGTTTATATACTGTGGTGGTAGTTTCTTTGTTGTGTCCAAATTTTGTGTGAGCAAGTGACCTGAGGGCGTTAAGTCTGGGTGTCAGTTTCTTTTTAATGTTTGTGGTGTGCTGTTTGAATGTCATATGAGTATCATATGTTACTCCTAGGATTTTGGGTGTGTGTGTGTGTTTTAGGGGTGTGTTGTTTATGGTGAGTAGAGGGATGTATTCGTGTTCTCCTGTCCAACTTGTGAGCAGGGTTGCGGTGGATTTGGCTGGGGCTAGATTAAGTCTGTTTGTAGTGCACCAGCCATGTAGTGTGTTGAGATAGGGTTGAAGGAGATCTGTTGCTCTTTTTGGGTCATGGTGTGTGCATGTGAGTGTTATGTCATCTGCATAGGAGGCTAAGTTTATTTGGGGCGTATTGGGTGTAGTTATATCGTGCATGTACAGATTGAAGAGTGCGGGCGATAGGACGGATCCTTGTGGGACTCCGTTTGGAAAGTTTCTGATTTTAGATAGTTATAGTTATAGTTATAGTATTAGCTATAGTTAGTAACCAGAATGTATTGAAATAATGAGAACATAAATGAAACTAAGCTACGATCATCGCTTTGGGTGATAAAACTGCCAAGTATTCACAGAACAAGCTCATAATACACCAACACTATTTGCTAACACGAGAGTGCCAGGCCCAAGACTGAGAGCTGAGCCTATTGCAGCTCAAAGAATCTGTTGGTGCCGCCGGCCCACCGCCACCACCGGGAAAAAGATTGTACAGTAATAGAGACTACATTTGTGAAATCTGCTTAATTGGAGTTAGAAAATAATAAAATTTAATGCCAAAAGCTACTGAATATTATACAAATGTATACTGTAGTATTTTTATTTGTATATTTTAAATTAATTACCCTCTTATGTCTATCATAGTCTGCCTGGCAGGGCTGTGAGCCAGGGAGGTCTGCAGCTCACCAGCCCTTATAGACCAGCCGCCACTGGTGACCAATACAGTAGTAGTCTATAGTCCGATACGGAGACGGGTGAGCAAATTTAATTTTTTAATAGACCTCAATTTGTTGGTGGGTGATTGCAATGTCCATAAGGATTGCCACTGCTGTGTAATACTAGGTTTCAAAGACGTCAGTCAATCTTCAACTGGTAAACAAGTCTGAGATACTGAAATGGCAGCCGCAGCCTTCGCAGCAAGATCAGCCTGTTCATTACCCTTCACGCTAATGTGAGCAGAGACCTAACAAATTTGAACCCAGTGTTCAGCTACATGTAACTCATTCATCCACCTTGGAAGATATTATTTTGGTGAAATTAAAATGATTAAATTTCACTAGGATGGAATTAATAACTTGCATTCTACTGTATAATGATCTACAGATTACAAACTTCTATTGATCAAAAGGTACAATAGGTAGTATTCAGGAGGATTCTATTCAATGTCAGGACATATCAGAGTTGTTGACTTAATTGAGCTAGACTTTACCCCTTTGAAATCTAGAGGTTTTTCCAAATCCATTTTTTTTTTTTTTTTTTTAAATATTAGTTTAACCAGACCACTGAGCTCCAGAAAAGAACTCTCACAGGGCTGGCCCGAAGGATTCGATCAAGATATATAACTAAACGAGTCAAGATAGATAGGGAAGGGCAGTAGGGGAACAAATCGAGGAAGGTGAAGACATGCAGACATTTTTCGCCATTTCATCAGTTCAACCGGACCACATGAGCTCCACATCAGAGCTCTTATAGGGCAGGGCCGAAGGATGAGGCAAGAACTGCTACACCGCAACACCAACCAAGAAGTGATCAGGGCAAAGAATGAAAGATCAGGTCGAAGGTAGAAAAAATCACATCGAGAAGCAAAAAATGCATTACCGAAGGGAATCAAGTCAGTTCGGCCACATCAGCAATCGAAGAGACAAACGGGTCAGGAGTCAACCACCTAGCCAGGCCAGGGAGACATGAGATATAGGCTGCCCGAGGACAGCCGGATGGGACAGAATAAGAATAGAAGGGGAAAAACATAGAATGAGGAAAGAAAAACTACTCAAAATTAGTCAAGCTGAGGATGAAAGCTCGAGGGGAGATAGGAAGGGAAAAGACCACGACCATCCCCCATCAAGCCCCAGTCGCCAGCCCCGAAGCCCCCCAACCGTGTCAAGGAGAGCAGTAACAGGGGGGCCTAATCCAAATACTGTACTATAATCTGCAAGCAGCTAGAATAAAATATAATAGGCATTATCTGATTGAAATGGTTAACCTTTTCACTTCAGCATGATGACATAATTTTTATCTTACTGTATTTGGGTTATCATTAGACAATATTCTTTAGCTTATAATCTACATTTTGGAAGCAAAGGGGTACTAGTAAATGCGATCTCAATAACTCATCTAATTAACATAGGACTTTATTTAACTGCAGAAAATTGTCTAAAGTTAGCCAAAATATAAGGTAAACAGGTGTTCTCGTACTGAAGGGGTTAAGGGGGTCCACCTCGTTATTTTTTCTCTCTCTCTCTGGGTTGTATTCATTCGGCCCCATTCAGTCTACTGCTTTAAGACATTTATCCCCATCCAGGTGTTGACGCGAGCCAGTATATTTTATATAATGTTTTTGACAGCAGGCTAAATTTGTAAATTTTTCGATAGAAAAATTTCTCCAGCGAAGCCGGATTTCTCCATACAATACTGGCTCGCTATCGCTCGCCAGGACGAAACCAACACCTGGATGGGAATAAATATTTTAACACAGTAGGCTGAATGGGGCCGAATGGATACAAGCCAGAGAAAGAGAGAAAAGGAGAGGAAAAAAGCAGGTGACCCCCCCCCCCCCTTAAGAGAATAAATAGATATGGTACAGTACCTTGCCTCATTCTCACTGCATTAGAATTATGTAACTTGATGTTGGATTTGTCATGGGGCCAATAGTTGTAGATGTTGTAGATCTGAAAATTATAATCGGCATTGTGTTGATTGAACAGTATTGGGAGTCATCTTATACTAATTAACCCCTTCTTTACCGATGATGTACTTCTTACTATATTCTGGCGACTATCAGACGATTTTCTACAGCTTATAAAGGCCGCCTACTCATTAAAAGGCTACAGATTATCTCTCACAACCCTTTTAGCTACCATATACTGTATCCTTCCTAAGCTTCATAAAATCGTCTAAATGTAGGTAAAATCAAATGAAAAAGGCGTCGCCAGTAAAGAGGTTAATATAATAATTATGACAATAACTGACATTAACAAAGTACAATAGCTACACTATGCAAGCAATAATCTAATACACAATTAAACACAAACATTAAATAACGATATAAAGAAAAAGTGCAAGATATTATCTTTCTGATTTTGTGTTTTATTTCACTTTCACGCAACTACCGTGCAACTACCTCATGAAACTATACTGTTTCTTTTCAACTGACGGTAAATTGCTAAGTTCCCATCAAGATTTATCAGTTATTTAAAAAAAAATTGTAATGAAATATGGTGTTAATTATATAATCTATCTATCTATTAGCCACAGGCCGTAGCTCGATTGGTAGAGCGTTCATCTGCTAACTGTGAGGTTGACTGTTCGAGCCTCGGGCTAGCCAGTGTGTTATTGGCAGACGTCAGTGCTGTTGGTGAACGGCGCGGTCTAGCAATCTGTGGCAACTATTCACTAAGTCCCTGATTCATCAGGGCACCCACCCTAGCCTTGCTATTCAGCAGGGAGTGTATGGTGGTAAAAACTGCATCATCATCTATCTATTGCATCTCTGTCCCCAATCAGTCGACGCCCCTCCTCCCAACCAGCACTGCCTTCATCCATATACTTCCTCACTCCATCCTTCCACCTCTCTTTCGGTATACCTCTTATGCTCTGTCCTTCCACCTCGCTCTCGTACACCTTCTTAGTCAGTCTCTCGCTTCCCATACGTTCCATATGGCGGAACCGTTCATCTCAAGGTGTTCCTTTTCACACTTTTTTAAACTTGGTCTTAATATGATGCAGAGACATAGTGGTTTCATGTTTTTCCATTAAGTATCCAGAAATTAGCTGATAAGGGATTCAATTTACCGTCAGATGAAATGAAACAGAGTATAGTCTATTCAGTCAATCATCCTATCTCATGTTGTTGTTGTTGTTGTTGTTCCCCAAGCTGCCTGGCCGAACAGCCCCAAGGCCCCGAGCAAGGCCAAGGCCATAACCGAGCGCCCCCACAGTACCCTCCCTGCCGACCACAATAAAGCCTGGGTGACCGAAGCCACTCCATGGCGGGGAGCTGAGGAGGGTGCGGAAATGCCCGGGAAACCAAAGACCCACCCAGGGCCCTGTGCCCCTCGGCAATTATGAAGAGAAAGTTGAGGGGCAAAGGAAAAATGTGACGCTTTGGCTTCCAATCTTGGTAGATTAGGAGGTCAATCCGCGGAAGAGACGCCGTTACTTGAGATCTAGAAAATATATAAGTAAAAGGAACAGTCAGAGTAAGCTATGGGTATGGCAGAGATCGCTCAGTTCTCACTCTGATAGACCAGCCCATCACCATACATCCTATCTCATGTAGAATATAATGCTTTATGGGTTGGTTTCTCTAATTATTCACTGCAAAAAGTACAGTACAATCATAGTTAATTTAACTGGGGTAAGTGCCAGTGTATATACATACAGTGCCCTGCAAGTATTCGCGCCTATGTCGTACCAGCCCCCTTCCGCGAATGCGTGGTTTCGCAGATACGTGGGCAGTGTTTAACATAGGTTTCAATGGGAAATAGGCTTAGGTCGTACCTGACTCGGCCATCTTGGACCCTCAAACCATTATTTTGACCTACTTTATGACAATAATATGGACCAAATTATTGAACAGATACGGTGACGGACCTGGAAGAATGTGGAACAAAGTGTGGTACCGTCAGTGACGGTACCGGTACCACACTTTGTTCCACATTCATCCAGTCACCCATAAAGTACCTATTTCCCCCCCAATATATCCAATAAATACATATTATTTGAGGAGAATACTTATAAATACATATCATGAGGAGATAACTTACCACACAAACTTTATTTGTAAGCAGTCATTAGGCCTAGGCTAGCCTTACGCATCGGCATAATTTGCCCGCTTTCGTCCGACAGCGTCGGTACGCTTGCTCTCTGTTTTGATGGTCCCGGGCATTTATTTCCATCATGATTACCATCAGGCCTTCTGTCCCTATCACTGAATGCTCTAAAGGCCCTAATAAATGCAGGAGATAAGAGGTTCGTGCAGAAAAAAAATTGTAAACAGGTGGTTTTCAAATTTTCCAACACTGGGCTGTGAGCTACTGCCTCAGCTGGGACGCTGTGTTGACGTCACGCAAGAATGCAAGAATGCAAGATGGCCGACCAAAGCAAGAATCGGGATGCGCACCGACCCGCCCGATTCAAATCCGTGAATAGCTGGTATTTTGCCGTTTTTTTGCGCGGATGACGAGTAATGGGATATTTAGGGGTGTCCGCGAATAGCAAGGATCGCGGATAACTAGAGTCCACTGTACTGTACATACATACAGTCAGTCCCCCTAATACACGTATCCTCAGTCCGCGTTTACCCTATTCCGTGCCGAGGGGTAAAACAGGTACTCAAAATCCCTAAAACACGTATTGATCCCACAAAACACGGATCACGGTTGAAGAGTGGTGTAAAAACGCTGTTTTTTTTTAAATTCCGCGCCACCCCCCCTCCCTACTCCGCGCGCACACCCCTCGGGCCCTCGGAGGCCTAGGCTTCCCCGGCCCCGCCACTGTCACTGGCCCCGTCCCCGTCCCCGGATAAACCCATAGATTTCCCGATCGCAATAGTGCCTTCACCAGTTTATTCTTCCTAGGCATTTTGAAGTTGTTGAAGGGTGTAGGAAGGCGGTTGTTAATAATAATAATAATAATAATAATAATAATAATAATAATAATAATAATAAGCATGTTACTTATTTCTCACAAGCGCCAATTTTTCCGCAGAATTTACTGGCGCTCGGAAAAAAAAAAAAACACAAATCACTTAAATCAATGCAACACAAAACCTATGCGCATCACCCAGCCACCAGCAGCGGCAAATAGCTTACACCCTATAGCCCTCCATGATAACAACCCTCTCGAGATCATAGCTTCTTACAAAGAGAAAAGTCTTAAGTTGTCTCTTGAAGCACTCAACAGAACTTAGTTGTCTCATGGTCAGTGGCAGTCTGTTATATAACCTTGGAGCCATGTAAGAGAATGATCTCTCAAAGAAAGATGACTGCCGGAAAGGCCATGGCTCATCAAGACGTAGGGGGTCATCGTCATGGCGCACGACTACACCATGGCGTGCCAGTGGACGCCTGAGCAGCTCTGCAAGATACCCGGGCTCACCAAATTTGAGGACCTTGAAAGTTACCAGACACAACTTAAATTCCATTCTAGCTTTTATTGGTAACCAGTGCAGTTTGATGTGATAAGAAGTGGTAGGGGTTCCAGGTGGAATTTCCAAAATAAGTCTTGCAGCTCTGTTCCGAACAGATTGTACTTTCTTTAATATGTAATTTGGAAGACCCACAAATAAGGCATTGCAATAATCAACACGAGAGAATATCAATGAGTGGACCAGTGTCAGAAGGCAACGTCTAGGTATAAACTGCTTCACCGAGTAGAGATTTCTGATGTGTAGGTAGCAACTTTTGACAATAAATGGGTCAAGTCTCAGCGCACGGACACTTAAGGATATTGGGATTGAGAAGGAAGCACACACACACACGCACACATGGGTTGAGGGAGTATTATTAAAGTGATGGAAAACTATTTAATTGGGAGGGAAATGCAAACAGTAATAAAAGGAAAGTTCTCCTCGTGGAAAAGGGTAAAAAGCGGAGTGCCTCAAGGATCGGTGTTGGCCCCAATCATGTTTTTGGTCTTCATCAACGACCTTCAAATGGGAATAGGCTCATATATATCTATGTTTGCTGATGATGCAAAATTAATGAAGCATATTACAAGTAGGAGTAGTTGTGAAGAATTACAGAGAGACCTAGATAAATAATATGAGTGGAGTCAAACTTGGAAAATGGGATTCAACATGAGTAAGTGTCATGTTCTTGAGATGGGAAAAAGTAAATATAGACCTTCTTGGGAATATAAAATAGAAGATGAAATAATTAGTAAAGCTGGGAAAGAAAAAGACCTAGTGGTAGTTATGGCAGATAGCTTGTCACCTGAACAGCATATAAATAAAATAACTGGTGAAACCTATGCAGTGTTGACTAACATGAGAAGCTCAGTGCCCCAAGGAACAGTGCTAGCGCCCCTTCTGTTCCTCATACTAATTTGCGACATAGATACCAACACCAAACACAGTACGGTGTCGTCTTTTGCTGATGACACAAAATTAAGCAAGATAGTAAACACACAAGAGGACACGGGCCGACTGCAGGAAGACATGAATGTAGTGTTCCAGTGGACCAGGGAAAACAACATGCAATTCAATGAGGAAAAATTCCAATTAATACGGTACGGAGATAATAATAATAATAATAATAATAATAATAAGCATGTTACTTATTTCTCATAAGCGCCAATTTTTCCGAAGAATTCACTAGCGCTCGAAAAGAGAAAGAAAAAAGAACAAAAATCAATGCATCAAAAGAAGGCTCATATACAACACACATTTAACAATCACCAGCAGTGCCAAAATAGCCTAAACTCTATAGCCATCTGTCATGACACCTCTCTCAAGATCATAGCTTCTCTCAAAGAGAAAAGTCTTAAGTTGTCTCTTGAAGCATTCAACAGAACTCAGTTGTCTCATGGACAGCGGCAACCTGTTATACAACCTCGGAGCCATGTAGGAGAATGACCTCTCAAAGAAAGAAGACTGCTGGAAAGCCCTTGGTTCATCAAGACGAAAAGGGTCATTGTCATGACGCACAACTACACCATGGTGTGCCGGTGGGTGCCTGAGCAGCTCCGCAAGGTACCTAGGCTCACCAAATTTGAGAACCTTAAAAGTCACCAAACACAACTTAAATTCTATTCTTGCTCTTACTGGCAGCCAGTGCAGTTCTATGTGAAGAGATGTAGTAGGAGTTCTAGGTGGAACACCAAAAATTAGTCTTGCGGCCCTGTTAAGAACAGACTGAACTTTCTTCAAAATATAATTTGGAAGACCCACCAACAGGGCATTGCAATAATCAACACGAGAGAAGACCAATGAGTGAACCAACGTCAGGAGGCAACGTCTGGTTATAAACGGCTTAACCAAATAGAGATTTCTGATGTGCAAGTAACAACTTTTAACTATCTGGTTTACATGCTCTTTGAAATCTAATCGGGAGTTCACATATACACCCAGATTTCGAACAGAGTTGGCCGGTCGCAGCTGAGATCCACCCACATTGATGGAGAGGGCACCTACCCTATCATCAGCTCTTCTATTTCCTCGGATGATGAGAATATCAGTTTTACCATCATTTAGTTTAAGTTTTCTCGCTCTCATCCACTTCTTGATATCAGACATCAACAATTCCATCTTACTCCGTATATCAACTATATTTGTGATTCTCACATAAATCTGGGTGTCATCTGCATAAAAGTGAAAGGTGACATTATGTGCACGAAGCAGAAGAGACAAACTGCTAATATAAATTATAAATAGGATAGGACCCAAAACTGATCCCTGCGGAACACCATACTGCAGGGGTGTCGAGTCCGAGACCACTTGATTTACCATCACACTCTGGGATCTACCTGACAAGTACGACCCAAGAAGCAAGAGAGCGGAGTCACGCACACCACAATCATAAAGATCACTCAACAACAACTCGTGATCCACTGTGTCAAAAGCCGCAGAGATCAAGCAAGACCAATAGTGAGGCCACACCATTGCAAATGTTCTCAACTAGATCATTATGTACTCTCATCAATGCTGTTTCAGTTGAATGATGCTGTCGGTAAGCAGACTGAAAAATTGGGATAGTTTCATTCTGCTGAAGTAGTGGTTGTAATTGGTCAAGTATTGCACGCTCTAATATCTTTGATATGAAGGACAGGTTGGAGACAGGACGATAGTTCAACATGTTCTCAACATCAAGTCCAGGTTTCTTTAGAGTAGGTCGGAGTAGTGCATGCTTTTCAGAATGTGGGAAGCTACCTTCAGAGAAGCACTTATTAATTATTTTGGAAATAAACTCAACTGTGTGATCATAGACTCTTGGTAGCTTGGAAACATTTATGGGATCCAACGGGCAAAATGTTTTATTGAGGTTTCTTATGTAGGACGAGATCATGTCCACCTCCACTGAGTGAAAGGATGAGAGGACATTATTAGGAATGTGTCGGGGTTGGAGTACAACTGAAAGTTCTTCACCAACAGAAGCATCATCCAATTCCTGTCTTATGCGAGTTATCTTGCCAGCAAAAATGCCACAAAGTTGGCAGCCAACTCGGCATCAGGTACAGAAGGTCTTAAGCTGACTCTTGTTTTTCCAAGTAAACTGTTTACAATTGAAGCCAACCTCCTCTGGTCGTTACCACACGAGTCAACTTTTCCCTGATAATACACTTTCTTTTCATCTTTGATTTTGTAGACCACAGCTCTTCTGGCTGACAGGTATTGCAACCATGTAGAGTCTGTTTTATTTTTCCGCCATTCACGTTCAGCTCTTCTACGCGCTCTTCTAAGAAATTTAACTCGAGTGCTATACCAGGGCGAATCATCTCGTACTATGATTTTCTTCTCTACTTCTGGACAGTGATGATCGAACACTAATTTAAGTGCATTTCCATGTACCTCCACCAGCTCATCTGAAGTAAGGTTGGAAGTATCAATACTTCCCAAGTACTGTTTTACTTCACTGCTAGCCAAATTTAGGTCTGCATTTTTATAATTTCTAAATCTGATTACTTTTTCATGTGTGAGTGGCTTAGGGAAATCAAAGCTGAAAGTAATCAAAGCATGATCAGAGGTATTAGGGTCAGCATTCTCAACATCAATATCCAGAACACCACCACAACCCACAGGAGAGAAAACCAAGTCAAGGGTGTGTCCTAAGATATGAGTTGGGTGGGACACATGGTTTACAAAATTGTTCTGATCAGTCAACTCAAGGAACTCAGGAGAGAATGGCTTCAGATGAGGGCTGTCAACCCAGTAATTAAAATCTCCACACATCAAAAGTCTTCCAGTTTTAGCAGAAAATTCCTCGAGAAACTGCCCAAACTCTTCCATAAAACCCCTATCTGTGCCACGATGGCCAGGCCTATAGACAACTGCCATTCTTAGAATTTGTTGATGGAGTTTTATTTCCACTTCCAACAGTTCATAATAAAGAGGGGCTGGGTTATGGCTTATTTGCAAGATATTCACCAGAGATGTGGAGTAGACAACTGCCACTCCACCACCCGGATGATCTCCCCTAGGCCTAGGAACATTTATTATGGAATGGGTTTTAGGCAATGCCGCCTGGATAATATTCAGATCTGACTCGAACAACCAGGTCTCAGTGAGACATAATACATCAAGGTTACGTTCATCCAAGATCTCGCAAATATGATCCATTTTGTTACGCAAGGAACGAACATTCAACAGACCCAGTTTCAACCGGCTCCCATGTGCATTTTTCAGTTTTTTGAACCTACAAAATCGGTGTTCTCAATAACTTTATTTCTCTGAGCTGTCATTAAAGGACAATTTCTACTTGAGGCGAAATGATTTGGCGGCTCCGTAACTTTTTTTTTTTTTTTTTTTTTTTTTTTTTTTTCTATATTCCAACTACTCCCTCTCGGGCATAGGCTGAGAGCCTGTACATTCCACCGCCCAACACGGTGAAGCCCGTGAGGTCTTGTTCCAGTCTGGGGAGTGAGACATGCGAAGCATCCATCATGGCTCGAAGCAGCTCCATCTCTGAAGCGGCCGGTTGCTTCGCTCAAGTGCTTCACCGTCTCACCCTCCAGACTCAGACCCTCACACTCAGAACGCCACCTATTGAGCAGTGAACTCACTAGGCATTGTCCCCCTGTAACATATTTTGAATATGGGAATATTCATACAGTGTTATTTAATCAGGGAACAACGAGGGTATTTTTTTGGGCATTTCGGTGGGCTTTGTGGTAATGCACTGATACTAGGTACAGCACAAATTCAATCCCAATAATATCTTCCCATTGACATATCGGGATTTGAACCCGGGTCCATTGGATTACCAATCCAGTGGCATGACCACTCCACCACACCTCCCCAACTGATGTGGAGCTCATACAATTTATACATTTGGGGGAAGTCTTGTTGGTGCAGTCTTTTGAGTTATGAGTACCAGCACAGAAGTTGCATTTTGGATCCTCATTTTTCCGATAACACCTGTCACTGGTATGACCAAAGCCCTGGCAATGGTAACATTGTGTTACCCAGAAGCGATCGTATGCACAACATCTCACAAGTCCAACATACACAGAATTGCCATCATCCACAATGGAAGAGCGTATTTCAGGTGACATTTTTACTACCGCAATCTTAGTGTGTGCATCACTCTTTTGCTTAGTGAATAGCAAATTCATAGCTAAGCCATCGTCGACCAGGGACTTTATTCTTGGGTTCTTGTTGAGGATGCTGGGAATGATCTCATTATCCTCAGCGTCATTAGCAATGCCTACCAGAGTCATTTTTGGCATCATCTTCTTTGGTTCGGAGACACTGAAGGCATAATGGTGTTAAAGAAATTACAAATTACTTAACAGAATCTAACCACATAATAGAACGGAAAGACAGTGTGAAAGACCTTGGGGTATTAATGTCTGAAAATATGGGTTTCAAAGTATATAACCAGGTCAAAGTGGCGGCTGCGAAACGTCTAACGGGTTGGATTCTGCGTACTTTTAAAACACGCGGTGAATTGCCTATGATAACGCTCTTCAAATCTCTAGTGCTACCGCGGCTTGAATACTGTAGCGTATTAACATCCCCATACAAAGCAGGTGAAATAAATGACGTAGAGAGTGTACAAAGAAATTTCACTTCGCATATAAGTTCGATAAAACATCTACACTATTGGGAGCGTTTAAGAGCACTGAATCTGTACTCACTGGAACGTAGAAGAGAACGTTACCTAATAATATACATGTGGAAAATCGCAGAGGGTTTAGTACCAAACCTACATACTCCGATAGTCATGAAATTCAGTGATAGGAGAGGCTGGGAATGCGAAATCCCCCGGATGAATAACAGGGGTGCTATGGGCTCTCTGCGAGAGGGCTGGTTATCACACAGAGGCCCACGTCTCTTCAACAAACTCCCACGGCGAGTAAGAGACATGAGGGACATCTCGTTAGACAACTTCAAGAGAGCCCTAGATGTCGAACTGCAAAAATTGCCAGACGAGCCCATCCTCGCAAGGGAGCGAGCTGTCGCTTCAAACAGTCTACTGCACCAAATCACCATCCATAACGAGGGGCGTCGCGCTCCTTGGTGCCGCTAGAAGAGCGGCGAACACATCCAAAGGTAATAGCTCTGAATTATTTAGATGAAGAGATGTTAGCAAAAATAATAGGGACAATAATACGACCAAGACTGGAGTATGCAGCAGTGGTGTGGTCTCCACACCTTATAAAACATAATAAAAAAATGGAAGAGTTCAGAGAGTTGCCACTAAGATGATAGCTAGCCTTAGAGACCTGCCATATGAGGAGAGATTGGAGAGGCTAAAGCCACCAACGCTGAGGGAGAGGAGGGAGAGAGGTGACATGATCATGATGTTTAAGTGTGTGAAAGGTTTTGAGAAGATCGATAAGGGAGATTTTGTGGTGAGGGACGAGGGAAGAACCAGGGGTCATGAATGTAAGTTGAGGAAAGTTGTATGTAATTCTGATGTTTGTTGTTGTTGTTGTTGTTCCCCAAGCTGCCTGGCCGAACAGCCCCAAGGCCCCGAGCAAGGCCAAGGCCATAACCGAGCGCCCCCACAGAACCTTCCCCGCCTACCACAATAAAGCCTGGGTGACCGAAGCCACTCCATGGCGGGGAGCTGAGGAGGGTGCGGAAACGCCCGGGAAACCAAAGCCCCACCCAGGGCCCTGTGCCCCTCAGCAATTATGAAGAGAAAGTTGAGGGGCAAAGGAAAAATGAGACGCTTTGGCTTCCAATCTTGGTAAATTGGGAGGTCAATCCACGGAAAAGATGCCGTCACTTGAGATCTAGGAAATACATAAGTAAAAGGAACAGTCGGAGTAAGCTATGGGTATGGCAGAGATTGCTCAGTTCTCACTCTGATAGACCAGCCCATCACCACTGTAAGTCTGATGTAAGAAAGTTCAGCTTCCCGTATAGAAGCATTGATTGTTGGAATAAGTTGGATGGGGAGGTGGTGGGAGCAAGAAATATCCAAACTTTTAAAGCAAAATTGGATAAATGTAGAGAGAGCGACAGGACAACACGAGCTTAGGCTCAAATCCTGTATACTACAATTAGGTGAGTACAATTAGGTGAGTACACACAACCACACGTACGCTTCCTTCTCAGTCCCAATATCCTTAAGTGTCCGTGCGCTGAGACTTGACCCATTTATTGTGTAACAATCGCCTTCCTACACCCTTCAACAACTTCAAAATGCCTAGGAAGAATAAACTGGTGAAGGCACTACTGCGATCGGGAAATCTATGGGTTTATCCGGGGCCGGGGATGGGGCCAGTGACAGTGGCGGGGCCGGGGAAGCCTAGGCCTAGGCTATATGAACCCGCCCTGTCGCGGGGGTCTGCCTCGGAGCCCCCACTCTTCTCACCTACTTATAGCATTTAATTTTAATGTAAGGAAGGCCTAGGCTAAAGGCCTATGACAGAGTGGATAGAGAAGGTTTGTGGAAAGTACTTAGAATATACGGAGTAGAGGGCAAGTTGCTGAAAGCAGTGAAGAGCATATATTAGGGTGCAAAGGTGGCAGTATGTGTGGAGAGTGAGCAGAGCGAGTTCTTTGACCTGAATGTTGGTTTGAAACAGGGGTGTGTGATGTCCCCGTGGTTGTTTACTGTATACTGTATATGGATGGAGTCATGAAAGAAATCCTATCAAGAGCAGTGGATGTTGGTGTATTGCTGAAAAGGGAGGGAATTGAGTGGAAGCTACCTATACTGCTGTTTGCGGATGATACAGTTCTGATGAGTGATAATGAATGGGAGTTGCAGGGTCTGGTAAATGAGTTTGGAACAGTGTGCGAAAAACGGAATTTGAAGGTAAATACGGGGAAGAGCAAGGTTATGGTCTTCGAAAGGGGTGAAGTCACAGAGTGTGAGGTGAAGCTGAATGGTCAGGCTATGGAGATCGTCAACTCTTTTAAGTATCTGGGCAGTGTGTTGAGTAAAGATGGGACTATGGATGAAGAAGTGCGGGAGAGAGTACAACAGGGGAAGAGGGTTGTAGGAACGCTAAAAGCAGTAACAAGAAATAGGGTGGTCAGTATGGAAGTGAAGAAGTCCTTGCATGACAGTGTGGTAATCCCGACACTGACTTACGGAAGCGAAGCATGGACGTTGGTTGAGAGACTCAGACCAAGAGTGAGAGCCGTGGAAATTAATTACTTAAGGAGTGCGTGCGGAGTTACATGGAGGGATAGACAGACTAATGAGGAAGTAAGAAGGAGGTGTGGTGTGGAGGTAGATGTGCTGGAAAGTGTGAAAAGGAACAACTTGAGATGGTTCGGCCATATGGAACGTATGGAAAGCGAGAGAAAAGACTAAGAGGGTGTACGAGAGCGAGGTGGAGGGACAGAGAGGGAGAGGTAGACCGAATATGAGGTGGAAGGATGGAGTGAGGAACTACATGAACAAAGGCGGTGCTGGTTGGGGGGAGGGGCGTCGACTGACTGGGGACAGAGGTGCATGGGGGCGGTTCGTTCGTGGCCACCCCTTCGGGGATCACGGCGTCAGGCAATAGATAGATAGATAGAATGACTTGTTTATGTTTCTATTATTGTGTATGCTTGGTTGTCCAATTAGTATTGATTTTGATCAAAAATTACCGTCAAATGTGTGTGGAAATGTGGGCTGCCGCCCATATGTATTTTTCTCCATAAGTTAATGTTATTCCCAATGCGCGAATTCCCAATACACGTCGTGTAATGCCGCCCATATAGGCGCGGATTGGGGGGACTGACTGTACGTGTATCGGTATAGATATTTCTTCTATAATTCATATAATTCTTTTACAATGTCCAATTATAAGCAATTTTAATGATTAAGTGTTGATCAAGAATGATATCCAAACTCAGAGACATAAGAAATTATGCATTAAATATATTATCAACATGGATATTATAAAGTAAACAAGAATAGATTATAAAAATATATCAATATCGTCCGTGAGTCAGTCACAGGATTCGTTCATCATCTAGCCAATAGGAGCTTTGAAGTCGCCGCAGCCTCACCTGGCACGAATAAAGCCGGTATCACACGAGAGCTCTCATAGTTAACATTCAGTGATCAAAATTTTTCTGTTAACATTTCTGGATTATTTTGCACTGGTATCGGAAATAAGACTGGTGATAGATGAATTTAGGTCACCAAAATATTTTAAATGTTAACCTCATAAGCTGCCAGACCAGTGTTGAGGATAAAAGTTGAGGGAAAACGTGCTTGTGTGATACCGGCTTTAGAAACGCTGACATTCTTATAGATATTATTTTTTAACAAACAATACCTTCACAACCATTACATACATTGCTTTGTATAATAGCCCATCAAATGTAGAATGGGTAATAGAAGCTACCGTACTGGTATTCTTAAAGTTGCAATACAAACAAACATAGGCCTATATGAATAAGGATGAGTTGTAAGATGAAATATGCACAACAATTATTTATTAACTTTTTTATCATAGGCATTTTTTTTAATAATTTTTGAATCTCTCTAAAATTAAGAACACTTCCATTAAGTAGATACACTGTATATACATACATAAGACGATTAATAGGGAAGTACAGTAGGGTCCCCATATGCGTGTTCGATTTGTGCGTTTCGCGAACTGTACGAGCTACCAAAAATATCCATGTAAAGTAAAGAATGTTATCTATTTAATAACCTGTGAGAAATGTGGTATACAATATGTTGGAAAGACGGAGCAATGTTTAAGAGAAAGAGCCTACGGGCATAGATCAGGAATTAAGAACGGCATCGACTCCAAGATTCTTCTATATAAGCATTTTAACACAGATTGTACTAAATTTGATTGTAAATACAAAATTATAGAAATTGTTCAAAGTAATCAAAATGTTTTAGATAGAGAAAATTATTGGATTGGAAAATTAATGACCATCTATCCATTTGGACTTAACAATCAAATAAAAAATGTAGGCAACATTTTGTATAAAGATTTATTAAAAAACGATTTTAATAACCCATATTTTAACTTTCCTGTTTTAAACAGAAGACCTGGTAGACACGGTAAAAGAAGACTAAATACATTTAATAAAAAGAAAAACAGGTCTGATATTAAAATTATTGTTAATAATTTATATTCATTATATCGAAATTTCGGAATTAAAAAATTAAAAGACTCATTGAAAGGCCTACAAAAGAAAAGTTTTGCTCCTTTTATAGAAAATATTCTAAATAATAAACATAATTTCACAAATAAATTTAAGAATATAGTCTTTGCTTTTATGGGATATATTAGAGCTAATTCTAAGAAATCCAAAGATAACCGTATTAAAGATAAAGTCATGTCCACTTTAAATTATTCCTCTAAAATTTTAGACAAAATTAATGTTAACAGTCTTATTAATTCAAAGAAAGTTAAGTCCATGTTACCAGATGGTTGTAAAGATTTCAAACCATTAATAGTGTATTCATATGAACGACCTGTTGGGTCTATTATTTGTAATTATAATAAAGTTTTAGGAAATCTTTCAGATAATGATATTTTCAATAATAATAAATGCGTGTGTGAAAGAGTCATGGATATGCCAGCTAGCAGACGTGATGCACTAGCAAAGTTCATTTATAGTCCGATATGTCACATATTAACAGGTGATGTAGAACTAGTTAAACATTTTGCAAACGACAAATTAGCGGAGCTATGTCGTAAAGGGTTTAAATTTAGAATAGGGAGTAATAAAGTAACATGGGACATAATTTTAAAAGATATTGTTTCTTCAGTCAATAAATTAAAAGATAAATTGTTAAAAATTGCGTGCTGCAATGCAAGAGAACTAGAAGCATGGTCTAAATTATTAATTAAGTTAATTAGAAATAAAATTTTCTCGCTTAAAAATGAATTTAATCTTTCAGATTTTATAGACTATAATTATAATAAGCTTAAAGCTGATTTAATAAATTTACATAAACATTTTGTAATCACTACAGTAGATAAAGCCAGCAATAATTATAGCTTCACATGTAAGAAATTTTATCTTGAAAATATGAAAAAAGAATTAGGTATTAACCCTCTGTTCCCGGAAGGGCTCTTGAACGCCCATAAAAAAGCATACACGAGCTACCCGGAAGGGCTCTTAAACACCCATGACGTCAAAGCCTGTGAGCTTGGTGTGCGAGGCGTCGGTCCGACGCATGTAAACAACAGCCGGCAGGACCGACGCTCCGCATCTCCGGCCACAAGAAGGAGAGCGTCGCTTGTTCGTGTGTGCCTGTATGTTGTTGTTAAGTATCGAAAAGTGTGTAAAGTTTTTGGGCCATAAAGTTATCTCCAATGAAATCATCATCACAGCTCACAGTTGACTTAGAGCTCTACTTAATGCCATTCTACAGGTAAATAACACAGCTACGCTTGGGGATGCGAATGCGGGAAGATCTGATTAACGAATATACGGTAGCCTAGCCTAGACGTTTTTCGGCCAAAACACCCGGTTTTCGAGGAATATATATATAATACATAGCCGGGGCTGGAGGGTTTTAAGGGTAACATATTACGTAAAAATATTTGCGGTAATTCTGTTTATGAAATTCAAAATAATCTGAATATTGATAACTTAATCGATGAACATACCAAGAAAAATATAATATTTGATATTAAACTTTCTGATAAGAACAAGTGCATTGCAAAATTATACATGTTACCTAAATTTCATAAAAGACCTTATAAATATCGCTTTATTGCCGGAGCAAAATTTGCTACCACTAAAACTCTATCAGAACAAGTCGTAAATTGCTTAAAATACATTAAAAGTACTCATAAAAATATTGTAATACCATCATGAAAAGAACTGGCCTTAACTATTAGTGTTGACAATTCGTTAGAAGTTATTGATAAAATAAATACCATGCCGAAAGTTACCTCGGTACATAGCTTCGACTTTTCAACTTTGTATACCAATTTGCCTTTAGATTTAGTATATTCAGAGCTTTGCTTTATTATAGATTTGCACTTTGACAGGTTCGTTAGGAATGGTAATTATTTCATAAATGTTTATACATATTTTAATAATGCATCACTTAGCTCTACTCCCACTAGTTCTGTATATTTTGATAGAACTAAACTTAAAGATGCCCTTAAATTCCTCCTTTTCAATACTTATGTTAGATTCGGGCCGTACATTTTCAAACAAATATTAGGAATTCCTATGGGTGGAAATGCTAGCCCTTTAATTGCAGACTTATTCTTGCTTGCTTTAGAATTTAAATATATAAAAGACTTAGTTGACAGTAGCAAGAAAAATAAAATTCCAGAAAAATTAGCACTTGCTAGTTAAGTAATAATAGTAGATATATTGATGATATTCTTGTTTGCAATTTGTTAAATTTTAATCAAGTTGCTAAACTTATTTACCCTAATTCTATTCCCCTCACACAATGTAACGTAAATTATAAAGTTGAAAATTTTCTTGATATAATATAGAGATTGTTAATGAACAGTGCATACTTAAAGTATATCACAAAGTTGATGATTTTAATTTTAACGTAATAAACTTTCCTTTCCCTAGTAGTAATATCGATAGTAAAATAACTTATAATTGTTTTTATTCCCAATTAATAAGATTTTGTAAAATCTGCACTAAAGTAGATGACTTTTGGGCTAGAGCTAGGTTACTATACAGACTCTTAGTGGAGAGAGGTTTTGAGGCAAGTAAATTGTTCCATAAATTTAATCTTTTTAGGGTCAATTATTGTGACTGTATTCTAAAATTTGACATCAATAATTTTAATCAAGCATTTTTAACTTGAAGTTTCTTGTATAACCTCTGCTTACTTTTTGTCTGTATTTATTGTTTATCTTTTCTATTATTATTATTATTAATATTAATTGATGATTTTTTAAATTTATTGTTCTTGTTAAAAGAGTACTCTTTGTTTAAATCTGTTGTTACTTCATATTTTGTAATTATTTGTCTTTATATTATATGTATTCATTGTCGATAGTATCAATTGCTTACTTTTGCGATTTCCTTAGTTTATTTGTGCTATAAATGTAGGTTATTTGTAGGGTAGTTATTGATAGGGGTCACTTGAGGCATGCTATGCTTACAGGTACCTACCCGATAGCACTATCGTTAGTGAGTGCTGTACTGTATTTTATATATTATTTTGTAATAGTATAGATATCTTATCAATATTTGTATTTTGTACTATTTTAATGTCTTGTCATGTTGCAAATTTGATTTTAAATAATATTTTGACATTTAACATAGTTTCTTTATTCATGCAGAGTTTAGTAAAATTTGCCAGAACGTGCCGGACTTCCCAAACTTGACTACTTCCTTTAACGTGACGATAGTGCGTTGTTATATGTGCGATTAGTTTGCTTGGGAAACAGATTAACTTGCTCATGTAGTAATGTACACCCTATGTGGTGGATTGTGTTCTTTTATTTAATAATTTTCATTTTAGTAAACGTTGTTTCCACATAGCGATTTTGATAATTTAATTTGACTTTATATTGTCCTTGTCCCAATTTTGGTTTGTTTAGTTTGCAAGTTTTACATTTTAATTTAATAATTCCAAATCGTTCGAAGTGTGCGAGCGCCGAAATAAAGGTAAGCAAATCCTTGGAGAAACCCAAATCACACTGGAACTAAAGCGTAAAGTTATTGAGTTAAAGGATGCTGGAAAAGGAAATTCAGTTGTAGGCAGGGAATTGGGGCTTACTGAGTCGAATGTTAGGTCAATTTAAAAGAAAAAGATGAAGTGTTAAAGTGTGTCCAGGGCTCCAGGCGTATGGTTCATCCGCTATAGATAAAAGATGGGGCTGGGGCTGGGGCCGGGGTAGTATAGCTGCACTTGCCCTGCCATGGGGGTTGGCCTCGGAGCCCCCTAATTTAATGTGAGTAAACAATGACTTATTATTGTTTACTTATTGCTTACTTTTATTTATATTATGTATTGTTATGAATATGTGTCAGTTAGTGCTGTTTTTGATAGGTAATATGAAGTTGAACCCCTAAACTCGGGACCGTCCATCCACCAAATTAATTATTTCCCATAAGATACATGTTTCGAGTTGTACGATTTCGATCTGTGCAACCTCGTTCATCCATCAAATTCTAGCACAGTCGGGGACCCAGCTGTATATGTCTTTTGGAATAGAAGAGCAAGCTTAAGGCATTGAATGTGGAGTGATTGAGTGCTTAACGAGAAGTACTTTGAGATGCTTCGGTCATATTCAAAGAAACGATAAGGATAGAATGCCAAGAAAGATACAAGGAAGCTGGGTGAGTGAAACAGCTGTGAAACCAACTATAGTATGGGAGAAGAAAGTGGAAAAATATATTGAAGACAAAATTTCACATAGTGGCATTGGCAAAGAATTCTTAACAAAGTAGCCTAGAGGTGTTTCTGCCATGGCCGTCCTTTAAAATTAAAATATAAAACTTGCAAACTAAAAAACCAAAACTGGGACATAGACAATATAAAGTCAAATTAACTTATCAGGGGTATCCCAGGAGGAAGCAAATCATCATAGATGATGATGATGACGGTGATGAATAAAGCTAGCAAGTGCAAATTTGCCAGGTTAATGATAAACAGACTACGTGTGTATTCCCGATACTATTGTGAGAGTAGCTTGGTGCCGACATACACTGCTTATGGTTCCTGGCTGGGCGTTGAGCTGCTCGGTGATGCTCTAACTATTTGGTCAGTTGAGAGAAAGAAGAGGGAATATTATGTGTGTTATTGTGACCTGTATGAAAGAAGGGATAGTTGTGTGAGAGAGATAGTGAAGATAGTACAAGTATGTGATTCTGTGACCCAGGTAAGCGAAGGAAATGTACCGGTAGTTAAAAAGAGAGAAGAGAAAAAGGAGGGTTATGTAAGAGTGAGACAGAGGAAAACAATAGTGTACTGTATGTGGGTGTGCGTGCAAACACAAAAGAGGAAAGGTAATGTGCGATAAAGTAGATACCGTTGTGAGAGTAGTGTGGTGCTGACACTCCCTGCGTATGGTCCCCGGCTGGACGTTGTGCTGTTCAGTGATGGCGAACTGTTTGGTCAGCTCATAAAACCTGGTGCGCACTTTCCCCACCGTCGACTGAAACTCTCCCTCAGACTTCAATAGCTAGAAAGACATACATTAAAAATTAGTATATGTGTGTATGTATATATATGTATGTATGTACAGTATGTATGTATGTATGTATATGTATATATGTATGTGCCAGAGTATATACAAAAGTAGTATATACAAAGCATAATTCATATTTCGTTATTAATAAAAGGGGGTAGCTTTATAGTTTTAAACAAGGATACCATATTTAGCATTAAATTTAATGCATTAGAGGGATGCCAAAGACCGAGCTGCCTGGAGCACTGGCATAAGATGAAAAAAAGGCTGACCTACACACATATAAATCAGTCTTTATTGTGTGTGGTTTTTTTTAAATACTGTACAGTATTAGTTTAACCAGACCACTGAGCTCTACAAAAGAACTCTCATAGGGCTGGTCCGAAGGATTCGATCAAGATATATAACTAAACAAGTCAAGATAGTGAGGGAAGGGCAGGAGGGGAACAAATCGAGGAAGGTGAAGACACGCAGACATTTCTCGCCATTTCACCAGTTCAGCCGGACCACATGAGCTCCACATCAGAGTTCTTATAAGGCAGGGCCGAAGGATGAGGCAAGAACTGCTACACCGCAACACCAACCAAGAAGTGATCAGGGAGAAGAATGAGAGATCAGGTTAAGGTAGAAAAAAATCACAGCGAGAAGCAAAAAATGCATTACCGAAGGGAATCAAGTCAGTTCGGCCACATCAGCAACCGAAGAGACAAAACGGGTCAGAAGTCAACTACCTAGCCAGGCCAGGGAGACATGAGATATAGGCTGCCCGAGGACAGCCGAATTGGACAGAATAAGAATAGAAGGGGAAAAACATAGAATGAGGAAAGGAAAACTACTCAAAATTAGTCAAGCTGATGACGAAAGCTCGAGGGGAGAGGGAGGTATATAACCCTAGCCCTCCTCCATCAAGCTCCAGTCACCGGCCCCGAAGCCCCCCAACCGCGCCAAGGAGAGTAGTACAGTGCATCCTCGTACAACACAGTTTTATGGGCGACACTACACGCCGTGTTGTACGAACCATAGAAACCAATGTTATAATGTACTTACGGTGGACACCTTAGAAATTTTAATGTTTTTTTCCCAATTTTCACACACATGAGAAGAAATATGATGGTCCTCACTGTAAGGTCCATCGCTCTGCCTATACTTGTGCTTCCTTCTCCCTTTTTCTTCCTCTCTATGACTTCCAACTTCATCTCATGAGTGATCAACTTTCTCTTCCATGTGGGGGGTAGCATGGTGGGAGGGTAGGGGTAGTGGGGGGGTTGTATATCCCGTGAAACACGCTGCGAGAGGTACAACACGGGCGCCGCCAGGAAGAAAAAAAAGCAACAATGGCCAAGCGGCGCGAACGCTGCCTACGTCACAATGCGCAGTGATGTCAGCAGCCTTCAGTGCTGTACGGGGCAGCATCATGTAGTGCAAAACTTTACGGATTTGCCCCACTTCTCCACGGTCGGACCGTGTTGAAGGAATACGAATAGTGTTGTACGGATGGAGTTAATTGCTCAGACCCCCCACCGTGTTGTACGTGGATTGTGCTGTACGAACACGTGTTGTACGAGGATGTACTGTACCAGGGGGGATCATAGTCTTTAATGTATGTATGTATGTATGTATGTATAACGGTATATAATACAGACCTGTACAAGTGTACATCATCTTTAGACTGTGAAATGCCTTAAATAATAAAATATCAGGTTCAAATATTTTACCAACAAAATAATAATAATAATAACAATAATAATACTAATACAGTAATTTGAAAAAAGGATCATAATGCTGCATAGGAGCCCTCTTCAGGTTTCTAAACAACTTAACTGATCTATATACTCAAAAGAACCTCACCTCAACAATTTCTTGCCATAACTCATTGTTGTTAACATGTTCATTATTAAAGCGGTAAACTCTGACTTTGTAGCCGGTCAGAAGGATTCGCTCCATAGGCAGAGACCATCTTCCTGAAGGAGACACAATAATAACAGCATTAACCATAATAGCTTCTCCATTAAAAATACAAATAAATCAAGAAATTAAAATATATGGCTGAGTAATTCCATACTTATGTGAGCTTTGGTCACCCAGAGATTGGATTCCCTAAGTGCAATACACCAGTTATATTGGAACCTCTATGCTCAACACCCCCCTTGTCTCCTCTAGGATCCGTGTGGGGGTGTTGGGAGCAACACCCTGTTTACAGCTACAAGACCGTCTAGCCATGCTGACGCCACAAATCTTGAAATATATTTCCATATACCGTAAAATGTTTTAAGATTTAAATATGTTACACTTTACAACGTATATATACCGGTATATATTTTTCTGGTCACCTGCTTCGGCTACCGTATAATCGTATATATATAAGTTTAATAATCCCTTCAACCATATAACATTATTTATGTATTATTAATGCTACAACCAGATTATTTTACTCAACTTGGGAAGAAATGCTATAGAAATAAGGCTAAAGAATAACTATAGCAACTCGATAAAGGGGTGGTTACACATGCAGGAACAAAGTTGCTTGTAGCACAGATTTTTATGGCACTATCTCACATACATTCTTTCTATCTCACTTCAAAATTAATTAGTCTTAATTTGTCTATTTTAGCTTCCCGCCATGCTAGTAATATATCACAATCCCTAATATATGGCGGAACATACATAAAAACCAAGGTAACTAAGACTATATTACTCGAAATTACCTAATACAGCGGGTGCCCAACCCCGAAAGGGGTTGAAACAGGGGAGCTATTCCCGCGCCAAAAGCGGCTTTCTAGGGCCTTTCCTAGTTGATGCCGAGAGGATTGGGTTCTAGTCATGTGGTGATGGGCTGGTCTATCAGAGTGAGAGTTGAGCATCCTCTGCCATACCCAGGTCGCCGTCCACCACAAACTTATATGACCCCATTTTGACCTGAAAGTGGCCCAGGTGATTTCTTTGTTCTATCCATCTAACTATTGCCAGACACCATGATCCCCGAAGAGGTGGCCATGAATAAATTGCCCACATGCACCTCTGTCCCCAGTTATTCGACGCCCCTCCTCCCATCCAACACAGCTTTCATGCATATACTTCTTAACTCCATTCTTCCACCTCTCTCTCGGTCTACCTATCCCTCTCTGTCCTTCCACTTCACTCTCGTACACTCTCTTAGTCATTCTATCACTTCCCATACATTCCACATGGCCGAACCATCTTAACCCTTCCTACCCGGCCAGTCTTACCTAAGGACGGTCGCCCGTACCCGGGCGAAATGGCTGAAAAACGTCTAGGCCTAGGCTACCGTATTTATGTTTATTTTCACTGCTAGAACTTTCCCACTCATCTATAATCGTAGTGCGGTTTTCAATCTGTATTTTGGCGTTGAGTAGAGCTCTGTAAGTCAACTCGTTCAGTTGTGATGACGATTTCAGTGGAGCAAATATTGCAGAGATGTTGCCAATATGGGTGCTTTTCAGACACTAATTTCGTCTGACGTCAGAACAATAACATTGAAGAGTCTTCTCCTTCTTGTTTTCGGAGGTGCGGTGACGCAACGCTTGGGTTTGTTGACATACGTCGTACGCACGGCGTTCAGACCAAGCATTATTAGGCTATTAAGCTGCCGTCTTAGGTAAGGACGGCCGGGTAGCGGCCCTTCTGCCGAGCTGTCATTAGGTAAGGCAGACCGGGTAGGAAGGGTTAAGGTGTTCCTTTTCACACTTTCCAGCCCATCTACATCCACACCACACAGCTCTCGTACTTCCTCTTTCGTTCGTCTATCCCTCCATGTAACTCCGCGCGCACTTCTCAAGTAACTCATTTCCAATTTCCAGCCCTCTCGCTCTTGGTTTGTCTCTCCAACAACGTCCATGCTTCGCTCCCGTAAGTCAATGTCGGGATTACCACACTGTCATGCAAGGACTTCTTCACTTCCATGCTGGCCACTCTATTTCTTGTTACTGCTTTTAGCATTCCTACAATCCTCTTCCCCTGTTCCACCAACACACTGCCCAAATACTTAAATGAGCTGACAATCTCCATAGCCTGACCGTTCAACCTCACCACACACTCTGTGGCTGCACCTCTTTCCAAGACAATACTGTACTATGAAAGAAAAAAAAAAAAAAAAAAAAAAAAAAAATCCACATAGAATGTACATTATATCCAGCTCTTCTGAGCTATCAGAAGAGACTGGATGTCTCCGTCGTCGACACCTGCCCAGGATATAACACAGCACCCCATACTATTAAACAGATCATAGAAGACTGGATTCTACACAATCACTTACGCCAACAACATAATCTACACTCCTTGAGAGCCCTGTGGGAAAGCCCGATCGTGGCCATGGCCTTCCTTAGGGACTCGGGGCTGTTCGGCCAGATAGCCTAGGGAACGACAACAACAACAACTAAATGAGCAAATGAGTTGTTTCCCAAGCAAACAAGTGGCATGTATATTACCGTTAAATTCTAATAATATACTATCATAGGCCTACTCAGTGTTTAAAATCACGTACTGACAAGTGTCTTGGGCTTCTTGCCACGCTTTTCCATGATCTTTAGCCACTTGGAGTTGCGCTCGGGGACGTAGTTAAAGATGCGCTCGATGTGCTCCTTGAAGGCCATGATGATCTTCTCATTGTGTGGCTTGGAGTTGTGTTCCACCATGCGTTGATACAGAGTCACCAAGCTACTCCACCGTCCTTGCACTTGGTCGGGAGTGTACCTGTAACAACCACAGATAATATAGTATTGCAATATAATGTTATTATTTTTAACATAGTTCTGAACACCAATAACTCCCAAATTAAATTAATGAAAGTATGTGATTCTCCAGGATTCGAACCAGGATATCTCATACAGAATCATGGGTTTTTGTCACGCCTTTCCACGATCACTTGTAGTTGCGCTCGTGGACGTAGTTAAAGATGAGCTGTGGCCAGTGTTAAGATATAAACTCAAGTTACTCAGAATAAATATATAAGGAGTTACTTTCCAAAGGATAAATTAGTTTGCCATTATTTAGTTCCATTTTCTGTATTGCCCCTAGCGGCCATTCTTGTAAGCTTTGTTGTTATTACGGAGAAATAAACCGTTGAAGGAGGATGTGTTTTCCCTGTGCCCCACATATTTAGAGTGATATCCACTATCATGTCGGCGACCAGTTCAACAGGTTATGGGCCCAGGCATCGCCTAGTATTCGATGGTGATGAAGAAAAATACGAATTTTGGGAAGTGAAGTTTTTAGCACATTTAAGAATTCAAAAACTTCATAGTGTCCTGGCAGCACCCACCCCTGATGCTGATAAGAATGCTGAAGTGTATGCCGAGCTTGTACAACTGCTAGACGACACAAGTTTAGCCCTGGTGATCCGAGATGCCCAAGATGATGGTAAGAAGGCCCTAGCAATACTTCGTGAACATTACTTAGGAACAAGCAAACCCAGGATTATTTCTTTGTACACCGAGCTGACAACACTCAAGATGGCAGAGGATGAGAGTGTAACCGACTACATGATTAGGGCAGAGAAAGCAGCGACTTCCTTGAAGAATGCGAAAGAAACTATCAGTGACAGTTTACTTGTGGCTATGGTGTTGAAAGGCTTACCCCCTGATTATAAAACTTTTTCCACTGTCGTGACTCAGAGAGAAAAAACGTGGAGTTTCATAGATTTTAAAGTTCAGTTGAGGAGTTTTGAAGAATCTGAAAAAGTCCACAAGCCACATAAATCCAGAAAAGATAGGGTTATGAATGCCAAATCAGGGGAAACCAGTTTCAAGTGTTATGTATGTGGGAAAATGGGACACAAATCCTTCCAATGTCCAACAAAGAATAAAGAAGAAAAGGAAGCCTACAGAAGACCAAGCCGCTGGTGTGAAAATTGCCAGTCCCCTACACATGACACAAATTACTGTAGAAAGAAGAATTATGTTAAAGTTGTGAGTGACAGAGAAGAAGAAACAGAAAATGTAAGTGCAGTGAGTAGGCCTACACACAGTGACAGTTCTCATTATTTTGCATTCAAAGCAAAGGCAAGCTATACTAATCTTGTTAGTCCTACCAGCAATGACAGGTTATTGGTAGATTGTGGTGCTACAACACACATCATTACAGACAAATCCAAATTTGTAAAATTTGATGAACGTTTTGAACCTGTGAGTCACACTATTGAACTTGCAGATGGTAGCAGGACTTCAGGTATTGTGTCAGGTAGAGGTGTAGCAAGTGTGGAGCTGTGTGACACCAAAGGAAACATACAACAAGTTGAGTTAAAGAATTCCTTGTATGTGCCATCCTACAAACAAGACATATTTAGTGTTAAAGCAGCGACTGAAAGGGGAGCAACAGTAACATTTACCCCTGACCATGCAGAATTAAAAGCTCCAGATGGCACAGAATTTGAAATCCAGACATGCCAAAAACTATATTTTCTCAATAATGTAAATGTTGACAAAAGTGGCACCCACACCTTGGAAGAGTGGCATAGAATTTTAGGCCATTGTAATGTGAAAGATGTGATGAAACTCGAAGATGTCGTTGAAGGTATGCACATTTCCGGCAAGATGAACTTTGATTGTGAAACTTGTACAAAAGGGAAAATGACACAATACAGGAATAGGGAGCAAGACAAGAAAGCTAATGAAAAACTTGAACTAATACATTGTGATCTAGCAGGCCCCATTGACCCTCCTGCAAGAGAGGGATTTAGGTATGCAATTTTGTTTGTAGATGATTACTCTGGTGTCATTATGGTGTATTTTCTGAAGAACAAAAGTGATACAGTAGCAGCTATGGAGAGATTTTTAGCAGACAGTGCCCCCTATGGTTCTGTCAAGCGAATCAGGACAGATAATGGCGGAGAATTTACTTCTGCAGAGTTCAGATCATTCCTAGTGAAAAATCATATCAAGCATGAGTTTTCTGCACCATATTCTCCCCACCAGAATGGCACAGCTGAACGATCCTGGAGAACCCTTTTTGAGATGGCCAGATGTTTACTATTGGAAGCTAGCTTGCCGAAGGAACTTTGGACATATGCAGTGAAGACATCCGCTTACATTAGGAACCGGTGCTACAACCCGAGAACTGGAAAAACACCATATGAAATGATGACAGGATTAAAGCCAAACTTGAAGAATATGCATATCTTTGGAACTGTATGTTATGCATATGTCCAAAACAAGAAGAAATTGGATGACCGCTGTGACCGAGGAGTATTTCTAGGCTATGATACACAGAGTCCAGCCTATCTTGTGTACTTCTCGGAGCAAAATGACGTGAAGAGAGTGAGATGTGTGAAATTCAATGAAAAATTCGAAGAAAAATGTGGGTACACAGAATATAGAAGACCCAAGACTTGTGAATCAGAAAAAAACACCACATTACCACTCCAAGACGGCCCGCAAGAAACCACACAGCTCAAGACGGAGGAGAATGAAGATGAAGCTGAAGGAATTAGAAGATACCCCCAAAGAAACCGGAACTTACCCAAGCACTTGAAAGAGTATGTCATGGATGATGAAGATTTATCAAATGTTGCGAAATGTTCAATTGATTACTGCTATCGTGTTGCTGACATCCCAAGTACATATCAGGAGGCTCTCTCATCATCAGTCTCATCAGTGGCATGAAGCAATGAAAGAAGAAATCAACGCTTTGGATGAGAACGACACTTATGAGTTAACACCACTCCCTGAAGACCGATCAGTTGTTGGTGGAAAATGGGTGTACGCCGTAAAACTAGGTCCGAACAACGAAGAAAAATTCAAGGCAAGATACGTAGCACAGGGATATTCGCAAGTCAAGAATGTAGACTATGAAGAGACATTTTCACCAACAGCACGCCACACTTCCATTCGTATGATGATGCAGCTAGCAGCTCAAGAAGAAATGAAGGTTCATCAAATGGATGTAAAAACAGCTTATCTAAATGCGGAGATAGATTGTGAAATTTACCTAGAGCAGCCTGAAGGTTTTACCAAGAAAAATGAAAACGGTGAAAAACTTGTATGCAAACTGAAAAATCTTTGTATGGATTGAAACAAAATGGACGGAACTGGAATAATATGTTACATAATTTTCTAACTGATCAGAATTTCACCCGATCTGTTGCTGACCCTTGTTTGTATACAAAGTTTGAAGGTGATACAGTAACAATGACTCTAATATGGGTAGATGACATAATTATAGCAGCCAGTAATGATGAAGCACTTCATGCCATAAAGAAATCCCTCAAAGATAGATTCAAAATGAAAGACATGGGAATATTATCATGGTTTCTTGGAATTGAATTCACTTTGGTTTAGAGGGGAGTGTTAGTATGAACCAAAGAAAATATTGTGAGAGAATTCTTGAGAAATTTCATATGAAGGACTGTAACCCAAAAGCCATTCCATGTAATCCGACTGTAAGTAAGTTGATTTCTGATCATTCTACTGATTTGGCTGATCCAAGATTGTACAGAGAAATTGTTGGGAGTTTAATTTATGTTATGACAGGAACAAGGCCTGATTTAAGTTATGTAGTAACAAAGTTGTCCCAGTTTATGTCCAAGCCCACTAAGGCCCATCTAGGCGCCGCTTAGCTAAACACGTACTGAAGTATATTAAAGGGACATTGAATTATTGTTTAAATTTTCAGAAGTCAGATAGTCAATTGAAATTAACTGGTTACTGTGATTCAGACTGGGGAGCAGCAGAAGATAGACGTAGTACGACAGGCTATAGTTTTCAACTGAGTAAACAAGGCCCATTGATCTCTTGGAAAAGTAAAAAACAAAGAGTAGTAGCTTTATCTACATGTGAAGCAGAATATATGGCCATGACTTGTGCTTTGCAAGAAGCTAATTTCTTGCGACAATTGTATTCTGATATGACAGGTTGTGAAAGAGACACTGTAACTTTGAATGTAGACAATCAAGGAGCTATAGCATTAGCCAAGAACCCTGTACACCATCAAAGATCTAAGCACATTGATATTAGATACCATTTTATCAGATCAGAAGTGGAAAGCAAGATTGTTGATTTAGCTTATGTACCTTCTGAAGATAACATTGCAGATTTATTTACAAAGCCAGTATCAAAGTACAAATTGAATAAGTTCAGTGTTGTCAGGGGAATAACTTAAGTTTAAGAGGGGATGTTAAGATATAAACTCAAGTTACTCAGAATAAATATATAAGGAGTTACTTTCCAAAGGATAAATTAGTTTGCCATTATTTAGTTCCATTTTCTGTATTGCCCCTAGCGGCCATTCTTGTAAGCTTTGTTGTTATTACGGAGAAATAAACCGTTGAAGGAGGATGTGTTTTCCCTGTGCCCCACATATTTAGAGTGATATCCACTATCATGTCGGCGACCAGTTCAACAGCCAGGTTGAAAATTGACATGACAATATAAAGCTCAGAGATGAGTGTATGGTTTAGCTTTTACTGATGCTGTTTTAGGAAGCTTATAGACAGTTGGAACAATCTTGCCTATTCACCTTAGTTCACTTGAGCTTTAACTGTAGCAAAGTTCCTTACGTACTTGTATCCGTGAGCAGCCAGGACATGTCGGATGTGCTCCCAGACCCTGATCCTCATGCGGGTGCCTCCGTTCTGACCCAGTGTCTTCCGGCAGTTGGTCTCCAGCTGACGGATCAGCAGCAGAGTCGCACCTTTGTCCCAGATACCTGCCAGTAGAGTACGGTCGCGCTAATAAGTCATGTCCCAGCTGTCATTACGTTTGGCTTGCTATGTGCTGTATTAATGTCTGTCAGATGCTGGATAAGGTGTAGGAACATGGTTGTATATCTCACTCAAAAAGAAGAAATCATGTGTAAATATTGCTGATACCAATTATTGATCAAAACATAATTGGTGCCGAGACATCACTTATTAGCGCGACTGTACACATATTTGGAAATAGAATTGAATAGTGATACAGTAAATGGAATGCCACAAATTGACAAATACTAAAATACTGTATAGATATGCTAAAAGGCCTGTAAAATATGAATGCTGTATATTAACCCCTTATTGGCGGCGCTCGACTTAAGTCGTGCACCAATTTGCAGCAAGTTAGGAGCATTATTAAGGCTTTTAAAGGGTTAAAATCGAGTGCAAATGGCCGGGAGTGCAGCGGGCCAGACAGCCGACTCCCAGGGCTTACCGCCGCCCATTAACTCATGTTCCCTGTGTTCTCGAGAGGCCGGCAGTGTAGCCAGTAGTGGGCATAGCTGGGAAAAATATACCGATATATGCTAAACTTCCATGTTCGTGGCACCACTGCAAGAGAACCACGAGTGCTACGTAGCTCGTTCTGGTCTCATTTTGAAGCTTTTAGTGCCTAGTTTTTTGCTAAATAATTTTGTTTTCATGCAGATGCTTGATTTATCATGCAGGAGGGCCTGAATATGCCCAAATGAGCCCAAAACACCCCGCTAGACAAGGGTTAAAAAACACTGCTGGCTTACCAAAGAGATTGTTCAGATCATCAAAATACTGGCAGGTCTTCTTGGTGTTGTGCATGTCATTTAAGTTTACTGTGTTGCGATATTTTTTGCAGAGTTCTCGCCACCGCATACGAATCTGAAAGGACAATACAAATTAAAATGTAAAACTTACAAACTAAACAAACCAAAACTTGGACAAAGACAATATAAAGGCAAATAACTTATCAAAATCGCTATGTGGAAATACGTTTACTAAAATAAAATAAAAAATAATGAAATAAAAGAACACAATCCACCACATAGGGTGTACATTACTACATGAGCAAATTAATCTGTTTCCCAAGCAAAATAATCGCACCTATAACAATGCACTATCGTCACGTTCAAGGAATTAGTCAAGTTGGGAATAGAAATTGCCTATTAGTTGAGAGAAATAGAAATGCAATACCAATTTAACACAATGATATATAGTACTTTTTAAATCAAGTAATGAAGACTTGAGGAAAACCTCATACAAACCACCCGGGATTCGAACCCTGGACCTTGCGATCAACAGGCACTCGTGCTAACCACTACACCATGTGGTGATGGGCTGGTCTATCAGTGGTGATGGGCTGGTCTATCAGAGTGAGAACTGAGCGATCTCTGCCATACCCATAGCTTACTCTGACTGTTCCTTTTACTTATATATTTTCTAGATCTCAAGTGACGGCGTCTCTTCCGTGGATTGACCTCCCAATTTACCAAGATTGGAAGTCAAAGCGTCACATTTTTCCTTTGCCCCTCAACTTTCTCTTCATAATTGCTGAGGGGCACAGGACCGTGGGTGGGGCTTTGGTTTCCCGGGCGTTTCCGCGCCCTCCTCAGCTCCCCGCCATGGAGTGGCTTCGGTCACCCAGGCTTTATTGTGGTCGGCGGGGAGGGTTCTGTGGGGGCGCTCGGTTATGGCCTTGGCTTTGCTCGGGGCCTTGGGGCTGTTCAGCCAGGCAGCTTGGGGAACAACAACAACAACAACAACAACAACAACAACCACTACACCAGGGCGGGTGCCCAACTCCGATAGGAGTTGAAATAGGGGAGCTATCCCTCCGCCAAAGGCGGCTTTCTAGGGCCTTTCCAAGCTGATGCCGAGAGGATTGGGTTCTAGTCATGTGGTGATGGGCTGGTCTATCAGAGTGAGAGCTGAGCGATCTCTGCCATACCCATAGCTTACTCTGACTGTTCCTCTTACTTATATATCTTCTAGATCTCAAGTGACGGCGTCTTTTCCGTGGATCGACCTCCCTACTGCCAACCTAAAAGTTGGCAGATTGGGAGCCAAAGCGTCACATTTTTCCCTTGCCCCTCAACTTTCCCTTCATAATTGCTGAGGGGCACAGGGCCTTGGGTGGGGCTTTGGTTTCCCGGGCGTTTCCGCGCCCTCCTCAGCTCCCTGCCTTAGAGTGGCTTCGGTCACCCGGGCTTGTTAGTGGTAAGCAGGGAGGGTTTTGTGGGGGCGCTCTATGGCCTTGGCCTTGCTCGGGACCTTGGGGCTGTTCGGCCAGGCAGCCTGGGGAACAACAACAACCACTACACCACACTGTCCACAAAAGAGGTCTTGCAACCTGGCAACAACTGTCACCCAGGATCTGTCTAGGTGGACATCAATCCACCCATAGACAATTTTACACAAGATAAAGCTAATCTAGGTAAATAATATGTCAAAATGTAACACAAACCTTTGTATTGAAAATGTCGAAGACTAGAACCCTCTATATTAACCCGTAAACGGCAGCAAAGCTCATAAGAGGTTTTACTGGGCGACGGCGGCAAAGCTCTTAAGAGGGAGGCCTAAAAAAACATTTAAACGGCCCCCAGTAGCACTAAACAATTTTTTTTTTTTTTTTTTTTCCTATACCTCATATCACTCTTCCACATCCCCTCCTTCCCCCTTTTCCCCTCCCCCTTCAATTATCACCTATTTTCCCTGTTATTCCCTAATTCGTTGGTATATTTTTGTGCTAACATTAGCAAAATGTGTGGAGGATGTGCTTACGTGCCTAGCGGGTGTGTTATACAACCGAGTGTGTGAATGAGTAGGCTCAGTGTGGCTTGAGGCCTCGTGGAGGGAGGGGTTGCCTCAATTTTCTCCATAATTCATGAATGGGCTGGTCCATCTATATTCGCGATTTTGACCAGAAAAATTATATTTTCACTTGTTTTATTGTTGTTACAGGTATCTTCATAGTGAAGGTAAAATAGGCTCATATGAATAAGTAATAACGATATTTATCATAAAATGACGATTATAGGCCTGAATGGAGCCAATATGCTCGCCCATGGGCAGCTAGTTCAATACCCCCCCCTCGCCGTTGCCGGGTTAAGGAGTTCTTGTTAAATGTGACGAAAAGAGGTAACTTTCCGCGAAAATCACACTCCAACATCGAAAGCGGCATGATTGCCGGTAACTTAATTGTCAGTGGTTCATCACTTAACAGTTTCATCATCTTTTTCCTTTCCTTCCTAAAGACTTGATGAGCTATTTATTCTTTAGAATCTATACTATCGCCAATATTATGCAATGGAACTGAACACTTTGAAGTAAGAGGCAGCACATGCATAATCGGTACCATACAACATTGTACGGACGCTGTTGCCAGTGCTTGGCTAACCACCAGACCTTGGAAGATCACCTTGGGATTTAATTAATCACTTGGTAACGAGCACAAATACCTTGCATCATAACAGTGTCCATAGGTCCGGAGTTAATGGGGATGAATACTCTCTAGGTAATACAGAGTACAGTACAGTATACAAATCATACGGATACCGCGCAATAAGTTATCAGGTCACCTGTTAACAAAACATCCCTACCAGTGAAGTATAGAGGCAGCCTCTAGTCTGTGGGAAATCATATAACCTTTTAAATCAAGTAATGCCACTTGAGAAAAACTTCATACAAACCACCCGGGATTCGAACCCTGCACTTTGCGATCAACAGGCACTCGTACTAACCACTACACCACACTGGCCACAAAAGAGGTCTTGCAACCTGGCAATAACTGTCACCCAGGATCTGTCTCGGTGGATATCCATCCTCATCCTGGGTTCGAATCCCGGGTGATTTGTATGAGGTTTTTCAAGTGGCATTACTTGATTTAAAAGGTTATATGATTTTCCACGGACTGGGAGCTGCCTCTATACTTCACTGGTAGGTAGAAATATAAACACCAAGAATACCTAATACAGTCAGCGATCTTACAACACATGTTTTGATTACGTGGTGCGCCTATAACGCATAAGGCATAGGAAAGCGTCCCAAAATTTTATTAAGCCGTTAAGATTATTACTAAGCAATTTCTAGGCTAAGACAGGCGGATATTCGGGGTGTTTCATTAACAGGTGACCTGATAACTTATTGCGCGGTATCCGTATGATTTGTATACTCTGTATTACCTAGAGTATTTTCATCCCCATTAACTCCGGACCTACGGACACTGTTATGATGCAAGGTATTTGTGCTCGTTGTTGCCAAGTGATGGCACATTAAATCCCAAGGTGATCTTCTAAGGTCTGGTGGTTAGCCAAGCACTGGCAACAGCGTCCGTACAATATTGTATGGTACCGATTATGCATGTCCTGCCTCTTACTTCAAAGTGTTCAGTTCCATTGCATAATATTGGCGATAGTATAGATTCTAAAGAATAAATAGCTCATCAAGTCTTTAGAAAGGAAAGGAAAAAGATGAGGAAACTGTTAAGTGATGAACCACTGATAATTAAGTTACCGGCAATCATACCGCTTTCGATGTTGGAGTGCAATTTTCGCGGCAAGTTGCCTCTTTTCGTCACATCATTTAACAAGAACTCCTTAATATAGAGGGTTCTAGTCTTCGACATTTTCAATACAAAGGTTTGTGTTACATTTTGACATATTATTTACCTAGATTAGCCCATTCCGTTGTGGATATATTAACCTCTCCGCTGCGTAGGTGGGGTATTGGCCACCCCTCCCTGTGCGGAGGTATTTAGACCGTTTCCTAAACTCAAATCGTCATCGTACCATAAATATCATTAATACTTATCCATATGCGCCTATTTTACGTTGATTATAAAGGTATTAACTTGTTACAACAATAAAACAAGTGGAAACAGCATTTGGATGGTCAAAATCGGCAATAGAGGCCGGGAGTTACATGACTTGTGGCTGAGGCAGCCTGCCAGCCAGCCAGCCAGCCGTCACGACGGCTGGAGAGACACTGTTGCGTGGTAGTCTCTCTCTCGCTCTTTCCCATGCTTGGTAACACAGATGACCACGCCCTGCTAGCAACTCGCTAATGTTAGCACGAAAATATACCTAAGAATAATGGAATAACAGGGAGAATAGCTGATAATTGAAGGGGCGGAGGGGGAAGGGTGGAAGAAGGGGATGTGGAGGAGTGATATTTGGCATGGCCATGGGGCAATAAAAAAAAAAATATATATATATATATATATATATATACCGGTATATATACTGGGCTGATTTAAATTTTTTTTTTTTTTGGCCTTGGATTATATGAGGAGATCCGCAGCGCACCGGTAAAACTCTTAAGAGGAGATCGGCACTTGCCGGGTTAAGAGTTGAAGAACACGGATGTCTCTAGAGTGGTGGGTAGTGGTTGCCATTCACAGCGCTCGGATCATCAGTGACGTGGATTAATTAGCGAGTGAATCGCATCACTTACTTGGTGATGACATGTTATTATATAAAGTATTTTATTAGGTTGGTAAATGTCTTTAAAAAATCTTGAAAAAAAAAAGCTGAAAATGGTGAACTTGGGAGTGGCTCGGGTCCCCAGAAACTCTACAACATGTAAATATGAGTTCTATAACACATTTTTTTATTAACCCTTCCAGCCCGGGTGTCAGCGTGAAAGGACACCGCGAAAGAAGGGCAGGAGCCCGGGTGTGCTATTAAACGGCAGTAAGCTTAAAAGCCTATTAAGCTTGGTCTGAACGCTGTGCGTCCGACGCATGTAAACAAAGCCGATCGTTGCGTCACCGCACCTCCGAAAACAATAAGGAGACGTCGGATCAATGTTATTGTTGTGACATCAGACGAAATTAGTGTCTGAAAAGCTCCGATATTGTCACCATCGCGGAAAAATTCGCTCCACTGAAATCGTCATCACAACTGAACCAGTTGACTTACAGAGCTCTACTCAACGCCAGTCTACAGATTGAAAACCGCACTACGTTTATAGATGCGTGGGAAATTTCTAGCAGTTAAAATAAACAAAAAAACGGTAGCCTAGGCCTAGACGTTTTTCGGCCAGATCGCCCGGGTACCCCGCACTGTCATTAGGAGGGCTAGCCCGGGCCAGGAGGGTTAAGCGGCGCATGCTGGGGAAAATCTTCCCGCATTATATGAACACTGATTGTACTTACTTTAGCTTTACTAAAATATTGTGTGATAAAATTATAAAACTATTTAACCCATTAAATGAAAATAATATTTTTCAAAATAATTGGGAAACAGATAACCTAGCCTAATGGAGTCTAAGTATTGTAGATTTGTGATAGCCAAATCAGAACTGTACAGTCAAAATGCATAGTTCACTGAAATTTTGCTTATAGTGTGTTGTTGTTGTTGTTGTTGTTGTTGTTGTTTTTCCCCAAGCTGCCTGGCCGAACAGCCCCAAGGCCCCGAGCAAGGCCAAGGCCCAGGCCAAGGCCAAGGCCACAACCGAGCGCCCCCACAGAACCCTCCCCGCCGACCACAATAAAGCCTGGGTGACCGAAGCCACTCCACAGCGGGGAGCTGAGGAGGGTGCGGAAACGCCCGGGAAACCAAAGCCCCACCCAGGGCCCTGTGCCCCTCAGCAATTATGAAGAGAAAGTTGAGGGGCAAAGGAAAGATGTGACGCTTTGGCTTCCAATCTTGGTAGATTAGGAGGTCAATCCACGCAAGAGACGCCGTCACTTGAGATCTAGAAAATATATAAGTAAAAGGAACAGTCAGAGTAAGCTATGGGTATGGCAGAGATCGCTCAGTTCTCACTCTGATAGACCAGCCCATCACCACATGACTAGAACCCAATCCTCTCAGCATCAGCTAGGAAAGGCCCTAGAAAGCCGCCTTTGGCGGGGGGATAGCTCCCCTATTTCAACCCTTTTCGGGGTTGGGCACCCGCCCGCTTATAGTGTGTTGTTGTTGTTGTTGTTCCCTAAGCTGCCTGGCCGAACAGTCCCGAGTCCCTGAGAAAGGCCATGGCCACGATCGGGCTTTCCCACAGAGCTCTCATTGAGTGTAGATTGTGTTGTTGGCGTAAGTGGTTGTGTGAAATGCAGTCTTCTATGATGTGTTTAATGGTATGGGGTGCTGTGTTACATCCCGGGCAGGCGTCGACAACGGAGTCATCCAGTCTCTTCTGATAGCTCAGGAGAGCTGGATGGTGTCCGCATCTCAGCCTGGCCAGGTGGACTCTGTCCTCGCGAGGAAGGGAGGATTCGGAAGGATGGATTTCGGGAGGTCGTGCATGCAGCTGCGTGTTGTCTGTGAGTGAGTGGATGGATCGGTGAGAGATATGAGTATGGATGTGCTTCTGGAAGTTGGTTCGGGGTGGGCAGGGAGGGAGAGAGGACAATAATTGTGTGTGATACCGTGTGCTGGGTGTTGTTTTGATATTTCTTGGTGTCTGTGGGTATGTTGCCATGTAGTTTAGTGGGTGGTCTTGGTTCGTGGAGGCTGCTGCCAGGAATTGAGTGCCTCTCATGTCCAGATGGTCTTTGACTTTGAGGATTTTGGTTTCTTGATGTAGGTGATCTGTGGGTGAAGTAGCTGTGCAGCCTGTAATGATCTTCAGGGCTTTGTTTTGAATAGTCTGTAAGGTCTTATGATGTGTTTCAGCTAGGTTAGAAGCCCAGGCTGGGCTTGCGTATTCCATCACTGATCTTATGTATTGTTTATATACTGTGGTGGTAGTTTCTTTGTTGTGTCCGAATTTTGTGTGAGCAAGTGACCTGAGGGCGTTAAGTCTGGGTGTCAGTTTCTTTTCAATGTTTGTGGTGTGCTGTTTGAATGTCATATGAGTATCATATGTTACTCCTAGGATTTTGGGTGTGTGTGTATGTGTTAGGGGTGTGTTGTTTATGGTGAGTTGAGGGATGTATTCGTGTTCTCCTGTCCAACTTGTGAGCAGGGTTGCGGTGGATTTGGCTGGGGCTAGATTAAGTCTGTTTGTAGTGCACCAGCCATGTAGTGTGTTGAGATAGGGTTGAAGGAGATCTGTTGCTCTTTTTGGGTCATGGTGTGTGCATGTGAGTGTTATGTCATCTGCATAGGAGGCTAAGTTTATTTGGGGCGTATTGGGTGTAGTTATATCGTGCATGTACAGATTGAAGAGTGCGGGCGATAGGACGGATCCTTGTGGGACTCCGTTTGGAAAGTTTCTGATTTTAGATGACTGACCGGCAAAAGATACGTGAGCACATCTGCCTGCTAGGAAGTTGGCTAGCCACCTTTTTGTGTTGTTGTGCATGTTTGTGTTGTAGATTTTGTTTGTTAGGTTGTGGCGGGGGATGGCATCGAAGGCTTTACTAATGTCGAGTGTGGCTAATAGTGATCTGTGTGGTGGTCTAGCTGAGTTGATGCCGTCGAAAGCTCTTTGTGTAAGGTCTGTGAGAAGAGTGTTTGTGGAGTGCAGTGGCCTAAAGCCATGTTGTGTTGGAGCTAGGGGTAGGTCAGGTGTAATTAGTTGTAATACTAGGCGTTCCATGACTTTGGAGGGGGAGCAAAGAAGTGTGATGGGGCGGTGCGAGGAGGGTAGCGTGGGGTCTTTGTTGGGTTTGGGGAATGTGATGATAATACCATGCTTCCAAATGTCTGGTATTGTGTTGTGTGAATAGCTGCAGTTTGATATGTTAGTGAGTGCTTGTATGCCTTGTGGTCCCAGGTGTCTGAGGTGTATGTTGCTTATGTTGTCTAGGCCACAGGCGGGTGAGTGCTTGAGATTGTTGATGATATGCTTTGTCTGGTGATTGGTGAAGGGTGTATAGTCAGGGTCTGTGGGGAATTGTCTCTTACGTCGGATGACACGTCGGTCGTCTTTGTGAGGTTTTAGGTGGCTGACATGTGAAAAGTGATTGATGAGGGTGTTTGCTTGTTGTTTACATGAAGGAGTAGAGTCTGTTGTTGTGATTGCAGCATGTGATTGTGTTGTGTTGCTGTTGGAAAGTGTGATGCTGTTTAGTGTTTTGTAGAGTTTTTTGGGGTTTGTTTTGTGATCAAGTGTTTGTAGGAAGTTATTCCAATTTAGTTTTGTTGTTCTTGTATTTTGTTGTTAGTTTGGGTGTTGAGTGCTTGAATTTGTTGTGTGATGTCTTGTGTGTGGGGTGCTGGGGAGTGTTTCAGTATGTCGCGTTGTCTGATGAGGTTTTGAATTTCTGGTGTGAAGTTGGGGTTGTGTCTTTTCCTGTTACCTCTTGGAATGTGTTTCTTGTCAGCGTTTTGGATAGTTTTATTGAGTATGTGTACAGCATTGTTGATGTTAGTGATGGGTGTACTGTTTAGAGTTGTGAAGTGTTGTTCTGTCTCATTTGTGAATGCTTCCCAGTTAGCTCTTTTATAATTGGTGTATGTGTGTTTGTGGCTAGCTGGGGTGAGTCTGGTTTTGGTGGTGATAATGATCGGGAGGTGGTCAGAGCCTAAGGTTCTGACCACCCTCCAGGATGTTGTGGGGGCGAGTTCTGGGGAGCTTATAGTGTGTAATTGTAAATAATCAATATTTTCCTTGACAATCTGCATGCATGTACAACAGCCTGTGACTGGTTTGACACTGTATAAGTGTCAAAGTATTGTCCCACTCTTTAGATTTCACACATGTCAAGATTTTCGAAGAACTTATGATTTTGAATGTACCTGCAAGACTGTGAACTGATAGCCCGCCTCGGCTATCCTGACACGGATGATCTCCCAAGCTTCTGTCCTCTTCATTTCCTTGTCCAGGATGAAGAAGGCCTTGGGATGCTCCTTTAAAAGCTGGATCAGCAACCGACTTGAATGGTTATCCCATGGTCCTGATAGATATAGAGAAGAAGGGATTATTTTACTTTTCAAATGAATTTTCTTTTTCAAGCCGTACTGGCATGCTGTTGCACAGGCGCACAAATTAAAGCTTCACGCTGCCAAAATGTTCAAAGTACTCTAGTTTGGACCCCCAAGCCTGTACTCACAAAGGAGAAGAAAGCAAGTATTTTGGCTCTAAGGGAGAACGATATGCCTAACAAGGAAATTTGTGAACATACAGTGATCTATTTCATCTCTTATGTATCAATTAACAGTAGCCTACCCGTGGATTATGAATATTTTGTGTACCTGTGCACCAGTATGCTAAAAATGTCTTGAAAGTGCAATCATATTGAGGGGGGGGGGGGCCATTATAAATCATTAGAGGTGAACTTCTGTTATAATTTATTTATGTACTGATTTAAAATTTATATATATTTTTTGTTTCTTCTGTGTGAGTCAAAAGGGATAGTCAGGGTGGTATCTACTTCTAACTGTGCCAACTGAGTGAGATGTCTCCTATTTAATGAATTCATAGCTACCTTTAGTAACTACTTCAATACACAATGCTACCGTACATTGTTTTCTAACATGCTGGCTAACACTACACAATTCAAGAAAAGTCAACAGGCTAATAATATTCAAATAACATTCTGTGACCTACCCAAGCGACTGGTATAGGGGGCATCATGTCGCACCCTCTTTCCAAATGTATTATCCTTCATCAACTTGTGTAGATAATTGGCATTATCATACACATACAAGTTAGTCGAGGGTATCTCCAGACCCTCCATGTGGCGCTCCAGCTCGATCTGCACGGTGTCTTCCCCGTGAGGCAGCACCGGCTCTATATGATGTTCGATGGAGCTGTCCTCAGAGATGATGAGGGTGCGCTTGAGCTCTGTCTTAGTGCTGCGTTGTGGGGCAGTGGTCATCTTCAATCGCTCACCCAGGATGCTCGCCACTGCTTCCTCCATGGCTGCTTCTGTTTCTCCAGTCTCCCACACACCTGCTTTAGAAAGTGTATTTATCTTCTTATTGTCAATACCATTATCATACATACATACATACATCAAATTTTAAGAATGAGTGCTCCACACATGTGTGCAGTTTCAGTCTCTTGTCCTAATGTCCTGAATGCATATATTTGTCTATAAACTTTGAATGACAAGCTCTTATTATACTATACAGTACGGTACTGCTTTCCTGGTACAGTACTGTATTATTACCGTACATATTCAGTTGCAAATACGTCTACTTGAATTTATGTGAATAATAATCATACTTACATAATTAAATCTATGTATCTATCTATTGCCAGATACCCTAAGCTCCGAGGGGGTGGCCACGATTGGATCTCTTCCATGTAGCTCTGTCCTGTCAGTTGGCATCCCTCCTCCCACCCAACAACCCTTTCACTCATATACTGTACCTTTCAACTCTATCCTTCCACTTCACTCTCCTGCACTCTTTTAGTCATTCTCTCATCTGCCATACACTTCACATGCCCAAACTACCTCTAAGGTGTTCCTCTTCACACTCTCCAGCACGTCCACATTCACACCATAATACTCTCGTACTTCCTCATTCGTCTGTCAATCTCTCCATGTGACTCTACACACACTTCTTATGTACTGTATCTCATTTTCACCCTTTTCACTCATGATTTATGTCTCTCCAACAATGTCCATGCTCCACTCCCATACGTCAATGTCGGGATTACCACACTATCATGCATAGACTTTTTTACTTCTATGCTCACCACCCTATTCCTTGTTACTGCTTTCAGCATTCCTACAATCCTCTTCCCCAGTTGTACACTATCTTGCATTTCATCCTCTATACCGGTACTCCCATCTTTACTTGTTACACTGCCAAAATAATTATATGAGCCAACATTCTCCATTACTTGACCATTCAACCTCACCTCTCACACTCTGTGAATGCATCCCTTTGCCCACATGAGAAACTACCTTGTGTGACATTAACTTTCATTATAACTTTACTGTACTGTATTACTACAAACAATACATAAGATCAGTTATGGAATACGCAAGCCCGGCCTGGGCTTCTAACCTAGCTGAAACACATCATAAGACCTTACAGACTATTCAAAATAAAGCCCTGAAAATCATCACAGGATGCACAGGTACTACACCCACAGATCACCTACATCAAGAAACCAGTCCTCAAAGTCAAAGATCATCTAGACATGAGAGGCACTCAATTCCTGGCAGCAGCCTCCACGAATCAACACCACCCACTACACTACATGGCAACACACCCACAGACACCAAGAAATATCAAAACAACACCCAGCACACGCTATCACACACAATTATTGTCCTCTCTCCCTCCCTGCCCACCCCGAACCAACTTCCAGAAGTACATCCATACTCATATCTCTCGCCGATCCATCCACTCACTCACAGACAACACGCAGCTGCATGCACGACCTCCCGAGGTCCATCCTTCCGAATCCTCCCTTCCTCGCGAGGACAGAGTCCACCTGGCCAGGCTGAGATGCGGACACCATCCAGCTCTCCTGAGCTATCAGAAGAGACTGGATGACTCCGTTGTCGACGCCTGTCCAGGATGTAACACAGCACCCCATACCATTAAACACATCATAGAAGACTGCATTTCACACAACCACTTACGCCAACAACACAATCTACACTCAATGAGAGCTCTGTGGGAAAGCCCGATCGTGGCCATGGCCTTCCTCAGGGACTCGGGGCTGTTCGGCCAGGCAGCTTAGGGAACAACAACAACACACAAATACTGTCTTCTCTCCCTCCCTGCCCACCCCAAACCAACTTCCGGAAGCACATCCATATTCATATCACTCGCCGTTCCATCCACTCACTCATAGACAACACGCAGCTGCAAGCATGACCTCCTGAAATCCATCCTTCTGAATCCTCCCTTCCTCGCGAGGACAGAGTCCACCTGGCCAGGCTGAGATGCGGGCACCATCCAGCTCTTCTGAGCTATAAGAAGAGACTGGATGACTCCGTCGTCGACACCTGCCCGGGTTGTAACACAGCACCCCATACCATTAAACACATCATAGAAGACTGCATTTCACACAACCACTTACGCCAACAACACAATTTACCATCTTTGAGAGCTCTGTGGGAAAGCCCAACCGTGGCCATGGCCTTCCTTAAGGACTCGGGGCTGTTCGGCCAGGCAGCTTAGGGAACAACAACTACAAAAGGAAAAATATGGTTGAAAAAATGTCACAGACCCGTTTTGACACAAGACGTTGATGGCCCCTGCCCTTGGTCTTGGGGTCCCACATGCTCCACTTCTGGTATCTGACACTGGTGCTTGCTGAAGTCCTCTGTGGTCGGGAATAGCAGGAAACATTCTCCGCACATGTACGAAGTTTCCTGGAATAGATTAATTGATTGTATTTATAACCATTTCAATCTAATGACACCTTTTTAACCAAACATAGCCTAGGTTAGGCAATCTAACATTAAAAATAATGGTTTGTGATAAACATATCACATACAAATAGTCCAGGGTTGTTGATTTTTTTTATTTAAAAAAAAAAATCAAAAAAATCAAAAAATCATTGATTTATTTGATTTATTTGATTTTTTTTAAATATCCCCCCGCCCTATTGAGTAGTAATTCAAGTAGAGGAATTTATAACAATTCTGTTTCATCCATGCCCTCAGCCCAGACTCCTGATCTGTTCCTGTCCTAGTCATGTTTCACTGTCTGACCACACTGCTGCTTCTGGCTGAGTTGCCAGTGATCCTCAAGAAATCATATTACAAAACCTATTATTGAACAGAATTACAGAAAAATAATAATCTGTTATTATTAGTACAGACTTAGTGACTAGTAGCTTTGTGGATGTTTACTTTAAAATATTGATCCCAAGGCTGTGACCAAAATCCAGAGATATTGAAGTAAAAGTGAAAACATGGCAGTCTGGTAGACCTGCACTTGGTAATATCTGACTATGTACATAGGTTAGAACTCTTCAGAATTCTTTTTATCTTGATTCACAGATAAAAAAAATAAAAAAAAATAAAAAAATAAAAAAAAATAAAAAAAATCATGATTTTTTTGGTAAAAAAATCATTGATTTAATCAAGTGATTAAATCAAATTGATTTAATCAATATCAACTCTGAAATAGTCACCAATCTGAGTTTTCTGATGATCAAGGGGATAACTTTAACAAATTCTATCTATCTATCTATCTATTGCCTGACGCCGTGATCCCCAAAGGGGTGGCCCCGGACGAACCGCCCCCATGGTCCTCTGTCCCAAGTCAGTCGATGCCCCTCCCCCCCAACCAGCACCGCCTTCGTTCATGTACTTCCTCACTCCATCCTTCCACCTCTCATTCGGTCTACCTCTCCCTCTCTGTCCCTCCACCTCGCTCTCGTACACCCTCTTAGTCATTCTGTCGCTTTCCATACGTTCCATATGGCCGAACCATCTCAAGTTGTTCCTATTCACACTTTCCAGCACATCTACCTCCACACCACACCTCCTTCTTACTTCCTCATTAGTCTGTCTATCCCTCCATGTAACTCCGCACGCACTCCTTAAGTAATTCATTTCCACTGCTCTCACTCTTGGTCTGAGTCTCTCAACCAACGTCCATGCTTCGCTTCCGTAAGTTAGTGACGGGATTACCACACTGTCATGTAAGGACTGCTTCACTTCCATACTGACCACCCTATTTCTTGTTACTGCTTTTAGCATTCCTACAACCCTCTTCCCCTGTTGTACCCTCTCCCGCACTTCTTCATCCATAGTCCCATCTTTACTCAACACACTGCCCAGATACTTAAAAGAGTTGACGATCTCCATAGCCTGACCGTTCAACTTCACCTCACACTCTGTGACTTCACCCCTTTCGAAGACCATAACCTCAAGGCTCTTCCCCGCATTTACCTTCAAATTCCGTTTTTCGCACACTGTTCCAAACTCATTTACCAGACCCTGCAACTCCCATTCATTATCACTCATCAGAACTGTATCATCCGCAAACAGCAGTATACTGTAGGTAGCTTCCACTCAATTTCCTCCCTTTTCAGCGATACACCAACATCCACTTCTCTTGATAGTATTTCTTTCATGACTCCATCCATATATACAGTAAACAACCACGGGGACATCACACACACCTGTTTCAAACCAACATTCAGGTCAAAGAACTCGCTCTGCTCACTCTCCACACGTACTGCCGCCTTTGCACCCTCATACATGCTCTTCACTGCTTTCAGGAACTTGCCCTCTACTCCGCATATTCTAAGTACTTTCCACAAACCTTCTCTATCCACTCTGTCATAGGCCTTCTCCAAGTCCATAAAGGCAACATACACCTTTTGTTTCTTCTCCAGATATTTCTCCACAACACAATTCAGGGTAAATATCTGATCTACACATCCTCTTCCCTTCCTAAAACCTCCCTGCTCGTCGCCTATCCATTTCTCCGTTCTCACTCTCACTCTCTCAATCACTACCCTACTGTATACCTTCCCTACTACGCTTAGAAGACATATTCCTCGGTGGTTACCACACACTCCTCTTTCCCCTTTGCCCTTATATAGGGGGACTATTATGCCAGTCTTCCAGTCATCGGGTGCACTCCCCTTCTCCCATGCTAGTTTGCCTATTTTCCATACCCATTCTATCACTATCTCACCACCATACCTCAACATTGCCCCACACACTCCATCTGTTCCTGGTGCTTTCCCCCAACTTCTCTCTTTTCATGGCTTCCCACACTTCTGACCTCCTGATCCCCACCTCCTCCTCTACTACTTCTCTTCTTCTCCCTCCCATACCATATCCAGCTATGTTTGCTGGCTCTTCATTCCTTACATTTAGTAACTCATTGAAGTACTCCCTCCATCTTTCGACTCTCTCTTGCTTCTCGGCTAGCATTCTCCCATTCTTATCTTTCACACCCTTACTGTTTTCCTTGCTACCTTCCCTAACTTTCTTGACTTCTTTCCAGAACAGTTTCTTACTCTCCCTCCATTTTACACTCAGATTCCTTCCAAATTCCTCATCTACTCTTCTCTTACTTTTTATCCCCGGGAAAAAAAAAAAAAAAAAAAATCTTGATTTGGTTTTTTTCTCATTAACCTAACCAAAAAACCTAACCTAACCTAACCTAAATGTATTTGGGGGCTATTAGGTTAGGTTAGGTTTTTTGGTTAGGTTAATGAAAAAATAAAAAAAATAAAACATCCCAAGAAAAAAATGAAAAATCCCAAGATTTTTTTTTTTTTATAATCTTCAAGGACACTATATCCGCCTTATTAGGCTAGAAACAATTTATTAGGGAAACTAGGCACCAACAGATTCGCCATATTTTTCTCCATATAGTCCGCATGGAGGATTTTCGTTATCGACAAATTGAAAAAATACCCTTTTCACAGAAAAATACACCAAAACTCTGTCAAAGATGTCAAATTTATACCCGGTCAGAGGTAAGAAGAAGAAGAGTCCTGCTGTACCGGTACTTTCCTTGAATGCTACTTTTTTTTTTTTGCCCGGGGATAAAAAGTATAGGCTATAGGCCTAGGCTAGGCCTAGGCTAGAAATGATTCAAATGAAGTATATGATGATAGGAACCCAAAAGGGCCAAAACTACCATTAGAAATTTGCTACCTATATTGTTGCGTCTCCTGTAGGCTATATTGATCGCAACAGCTTCTAAACTCTAAAAAAGTTCAATAAGGTTCAATTACCAGCAGGGGCAAATAGCAACTTTCTCTTCATAATTGCTGAGGGGGCGAGGGGAACAGGGCCCTGGGTGGGGCTTTGGTTTCCCGGGCATTTCCGCACCCTCCTCAGCTACCCACCATGGAGTGGCTTCGGTAGAAGAAGAAGAAGACGGTCACCCAGGCTTTATTGTGGTCGGCAGGGAGGGTTTTGTGGGGGCGCTCGGTTATGGCCTTGGCCTTGCTCAGGGACTTGGGGCTGTTCGGCCAGGCAGCTTGGGGAACAACAACAACCAGCAGTCAAATTAGACGCGAATGTAACTGCGAGCGCCGAGCATGCAACTCAGTAAACAAAGTGGAGGTACGCCCGCTAGGCTAACACAACTCTTGCCTCAAAATCAAGGGCATCAATTTCACATCAGTAGACCTAGGCTAACTATTGGAAAACATGTTGAATCATTGATGTCCATTTAGGCGGTCAATATACAGGAGGCGCTACAATATAGGTAGCAAAATTATAATGGTAGTTTTGGGTTCCTATCATCATATGCTTCATTTCTATATACTTTTTATCCCCGGGGAAATAAAAACAAAAATCTTGGATTTTTTTTTTTTTTTTTTTTTTATTAGGCTAGGCTAACCTAACCAAAAAACCTAACCTAACCTAAATGTATTTGGGGGCTATTAGGTTAGGTTAGGTTAGGTTTTTTGGTTAGGCCTAGGTTAATTACCAAAAAAAATAATCCCAAGAAAATAAATGAAAAATCCCAAGATTTTTTGTTTTTTTCCCCGGGGATAAAAAGTATATAGAAATGAAGCATATGATGATAGGAACCCAAAACTACCATTATAATTTTGCTACCTATCCTATATTGTAGCGCCTCCTGTATATTGACCATTTAGGCTATCTAATTCCATAGGGGTGAGGTCCAAAACTATAAATTGACCCGCTATCTGAATAGGCTAATTGGCCTCAACTTAATAAAAAGTCCACATAGCCTAGGCTAGCCTAATTCGGCAGATTACAAATTTACAAAATATTGGGGTAGGCTATACAATGGGAATGGGGTGAATAGGCAGACATAGCCACATAGGCTAGGCTAGCCTTACTGTATTGTCAACTTCTAAAACCTCTCCCAAAATAACCAAATTCACGTAAGTATTAGATACTTACTACAACTTCCTCGGGGACCTCCTCACATTCTTGAGATGGTATGACATTTGAAGATTCCGTCATTTTTAACGAATTTTGGAAACAGTGCAATTGGTGGAATAATCAAAACAATACATGGGCGGTTAGACGCTGAAACACGCCACTATCATGGCCGCAATCCCACAACACATTCACTGGCCCAGCTGTTACTTCACTCGGTTTTTGTATAGTATAGTCCTTTGTAGGCTTATAGATAGTATATGCAATGGGGCGTTTTTTACAATATCATATGATACTAGGCCTATAGCATTTATAAAATTACATATTATGCAATGATTATATGAAATTCATCATTTGATGGCTATATTAATTAGTTTTCGGTGGTTGGCTTTGCTACAAATATATTAGAACTTACAACCAAATATAAAAGCTAATAACGAAATATGAAATTCATATTGTCATAAAAGTTACGGTCTATTCGATCGGCGGGACTTTCAAAGTTTCTATTTCTACATGCATGGCTATGGAAGTTGGAGCAAAGGGGAAACTGCAATGTGGTATTCTGTAGTACTCTAGGCCTATGTATGTATATAAATATATATAGATAGATAGATAGCCTAGATGTAAATATACTCAGGCACATACCCCATAGCTGGGAGTGGCCGACTCGAGACAGAGCCCGAACAGGGACAACACAACACAACATTAAACAAACAAAACAAAATAATAATAATAATCACATACGTAGGCTACATCTAAGTCGCCAAGGAGAAGACCCAGAGACTAAGGATCCCTAGGGGCCTTCAGCACTCACGTACCCGGTCCCAGCCTTCCCGGAGATCGAGGTTCCGGTCTCAGCAGGCAGAAACGCAGAGGAACCATACCACAATGCCTGGCCACCTCACATCCAGGCATGACTTTTCAAGTACACCGGCTCCCCAGGCCAGGCGGACTATTATTTAGTCCAACCGGCAGAGGTGGGCAGGTGCGCGCCATTTGGCGCTCTGCGCTCTGCGATCCGGTGCGCATTACCAATATAGAGGAGCGCGGAGCGAGGAGCGGCAAAATTCTGAAATCGGAGTGCAGGCGGGGAGCGCAGCTAGAAATTCGCGCTCCTTTCTGACGTTCCGGAGGCGATTTTTCCTGTCAACGACAGGTACAAGAACGTCATTATCGTGTACAGTCATCGTACCGTTCGTACGGTGTTACTCACGGTGTTAGTGAACTGTGATACAGTGATACTATGATAGTGACAGACTGACAGTGTTACAGTTGTTAACTTGTTATTTGTTTTTTTTGGCTTTTGCTAACGCAAAGTAAACCTTACGGGCAAGTTACGGCTTACGAAGGGGCCTAAGGGTAAGTCTGGCAGTGGTATAGCCCGAGCCTGTCTGACTCTCTGATAGTCAAAAGACACTATAGACTTCAGAGACTTTTATCATTTTATGGTATCGATACTATCGGAATGTTACTTGAATGTATGGGTGGTAGGGTGGTTTGGGGGATGATGGGGGGAAGGTAGAAGCGTAATTGACTCGTGTTACAAATATGAAGCCGATTGGTGAGGTAGTTTCGCCACCACAGATTTTATTTGTTTTTCTTTTCTTCGTACGGATACGCTGGAAGTGGGTTGTGGGAGGCAGTTGGGGGTGTGGTGGAGGGAAGGCATAAGGGTAAGGCACTTGTCACACAAATATGGAACCGATTGGTGCAATCGTTTCGCCGCCACAGATTTTCTTTTTTTTCCTTGTGAGGCGACCGATAGTCAGCGAGTGGGTGGGAGGAGGGGTTTGGGGTAGTGGTGGTGCCGTGGTGGGTATGCAGAAGGGTAAGGTACATGTGGTAAAAAACTAAAAATATGAAAGCCATAGGTGCAGTCGTTTCGCTGCTACGATTTTTTTTCGGCGAGTCAGTATATAATTATATACGGACCTGGCACTGGGCGTGACAACTGACATCTGACAAGACCCTAGTCCCGGCCGTATATATATAATTATTATAAATTATATACCGTCGGACCTGGCAGTTTCGGACCTAGTTTCTCAGTTTGGACAGTTTCTGTAATTCTTTATGTCATATCATAGATATCAATGGACAGTCACAATGTCACAAACTCACAATGATATCAATCATATCATATCATTGACATTTGCAATGATATCAATCATATCATAGCATTGACATTTGATTCATTGATATGACATAAAGAATAACAGAAACTGAGAAACTGAGAAACTTAAACAGTTAAACTTCAGAAAGACACCATGACTTGAGGTTTTTTGAATGTTTTGAATTCTTGGAATTTAGTGAAGTGAAAGACAAAGGACAAAGTGAAGGACAAAGGTAAATAATTAAATAACTTCTAGAAGCTGTTTTGTTTTTTTGTTTTTTTATATACCTATATTTGGGAGCTTGGAGCGCAGGAGCGCGGAGCGGGAAGCGCATCAGGTCTGCTGACAAAAGGAGCGTGTGAGCGCTGCCGCATTACCTTATGTCTGATGAGCGCGGAGCGCTGCCGCATTATCGGTCCCACTGGAGCGCGCCCACCTCTGCCAACCGGTGCCCGAACCCCTCTCCCAACGACCACGTTATCACTCATCTATTCACAAGCATATTCTCCATTCATTCCTATTCATTACCACTTCTCTTGCCTGTTATACAGTCATCTCTCTATCTTTCAACTCTTATACTAGTACACAATCTCTCCATCTCAACCGAGGTCTTCCTATATCCCTCTACTTCCCCTTGTATCTGACTCATATACTCGCTTTGCAATTAGCCTTTCATCTCCCATTCGTTCAACATGCCTATAGGCCTACCAGCACAGCACTCTTCTGTCCACTCTGGCAGACAAGGATTCAAGCTGACCCACTCTCTTACATACGTACTCTTCATTTTTCAATCTGTCTCTATGTGTCACTCCACACATACTCCTCAAGCAGTTCATCTCCATCACATCCAACTTTCTTCTCTCTTCTGCCTTCAGAGCCCATGTCTCAGCCCCATACATCACTGTTGGTATAACTATCCCTTGATACATTGCACTTTTAGCTTTCATTCCGAGGTTTCTCACCTTCCACATACTTCCCATTGTTCTGAAAACTTTCCTTCCTTCACATACTCTGTCTAACCTACATTCACACTTCTGCATCCCTGCTTATCACTCCTCCTAGATATTTAAAACACTCCACTTGTTCCAGCATTTCCCCATCAAGTCGCACATTTAGATTTAACCTACGACCATCTCTATTACACACCATCATTATATTTTTATTGACATTCACCCTCAGCTTCCTCCTCCAGCATACCACACCAAACTCTTTGACTACCCACTGCAGTTTCTCCTCAGAATCCGCCACCAATGCGGTGTCATCAGCATACAGCAACTGATTCAACTCTCAATCTCGACTATTCTTTCCTGCTAAACCCAATCCTCTACCCATAGTTCTCATTTTTACCTCCCTCACCACACCATCCATATACATTAAACAACCACGGTGACATTACACAACCCTGTCGCAGACCTACATTTACCACAAACCATTCACTCAACTCATTTCCTAATCTAACACACGCTCTGCTCTCTACATGAAAACTCTTGACTGCTCATAACAAAATTCCTCCAATTTCATAAATCCTTAGCACCTTTCACATTGTGTCTTGATCCACACGATCATACACTTTTTTCCAAATCCATAAAAGCCCAAAATATCTCCTCGTTTCTCAAAATACTTCTCGCATAGCTGTCTTACTGCAAATCCTGATCCACACACCTTCTTCCCCTCCTAAAACCGCACTGCTCGTCTCCTATTGCACCTTCTGTACCCATTATTATCCTCTCTATCAACACCCTGCCATACAGCAGAGCTTTCCAACAACCGACAATAACTACAGTACCTCTGTAACTTGAAATCTTTAGTCTTTAAAGTACTAACTTCTAAAGGCAGGTAAGCTTCTATATAGAGGGTACCGTAGTTGATGCATAGTATACAGTATAGCCTATGTATGTAACTATGTACAGTATATACTCAGGCACATACCCCATAGCTGGGGATGGCCGAATCCAGACAGAGCCTAAACAGACACAACATTTAAACTTACAATTCTTAGGGTTCGGGACCACTTTCGCGTTCCCTCGCCCATTTCTCTGTGTCGTCTAGTAGGTGAACTTTTACAAGGGGAGAAGGATTTCTAGCTTCCCGTGCCCAAAGTAGGAAAAGTAGTACAGGAAAAGAGACAGACAAAAATGGCTGATGTGTAGTGGGTAAGCTATAGCCTATATAGCTGTTATGCCCTGCTTTTCTACAGGATTAACTTGGGTAATGTGAGTTCTAACTGACTGGGTATAGAAGGCTGCATGCACAAAACAAGGTATGAGGAATAGAGAACACAAAAGAAACACACGGTAACAAGACACACGATCATGTTTGTTGATTTGCACACTTCTGAATACTCGTACAAGACAAATGATATAATTGAACAACACTAGCATAAGTGGATCTGGATGGAGCCTAGTCTCCCACTTCCAACGTTCAGGTATTAATCTTCTGATCACTGGCTTTATTCACAAGTTGTTATACTGGAGACCATCAATGTTACTTATAGATTCAAATTCACTGTTAGATTTATTACTGGTAGCTCTGGTGCACAAGTAGTAGTTCACAGACTAGATTAGACACGCGTATTTTAGAGCACGGGAATTCTAGTAACCTCAGGGGGTACTGATCTAGTTTTATATTCTTATGGCAGAAACACATAGAACGCAAATCAGTGGGCGAACATTAGATATCACTAGGGTTTCACTTCTAGGTAATAATATCTGGATATATGGGTAATTACGAGAGTTAATATCGCCTGTTAATTAATAAACACTGATACGCTTAGCACTTCCTAATGGAATGGTTATATATGAATTATACTGGGGCAAAGATATAGCCACTTCGTAGAAATATTAATATGTGAGTCTCTAAATAGTACTGTAACACTGTAGCACTAATAGAGTGAATCTTGGGTAGTATTTGATTGGTCTGGTCCTGGTTATCTTGCGTCCGTGATGTTGGGGGCTAACGACTGGTTCCGCGGCCGTCCAGGTGGTCCATATGTAGGAAGTTCTCAAGTACGTGGACAGGTCCTTCTCTCTAGATCTGCCACGGAGTCTGCCGGCTCTGGAACTCAATTCTCAGCAATCAACAATGATAGAGCTCGAGGTCAACTCTGGTGACCAACCCTGGTTGGTGTCTATCTTTCAACTGATTTTACTGGGAGCTGGAGCTTGGTTTATAGGCTCGGTTTTGGACCCTGTAGGCCATAGGGATCTCGAGGTTTGATGGACTTATTTGAGCTCTCAATTGATACGGGAACTAGGTAAGGTGGTGATTACTGTTGTGGCACATGGCTATATGGAGCCTTCATAATGGAATATAACTGAGCCTTAGTAAGAGGTACTATTTTGGCTATACTGGAAGTATTTAGGGGAGAGAGACTGGATCTACTTTGCGAGGAGGATTGGGACAGCTGTGATAGGAGCGTCTCTCTTAGATTGTTCAATCTTCATTCTATGGTATAGCTGAGGTGCTAATTTGGTTATCAGAGTATGCAAGAAAGGTTAATGGGTTATTGTGGGTTAATAGAGGTTAGTAAAGGTGTTAGTCATACATGGTTAGTTCATTGATGGGAAGAATTCCTGTGCTACCTGGCAATGACCCGGAAGTCAAAACAGGGGTCAGGTATACCTCCGCAGGGGTGGGGGTCGCCCTCCTCGGGTGGGTGAAAAGGGGGAGGTGCGCGTCCTCTCTCTGTGATGGTCATCCGGGCGGCTGTGGCTGGGGGCTTGCCATATTACAAGTGTTTGTAATAACCCTCTGTTTATGAGACAGATGTGGGTGTTCGTAATACTAAAACCGAAGGTGCCTTGACCAGCTGGTTTAATTGGTTGGGTTGTTAATTGCATGGTTTGTTGGATGTGGGGGAGACTGGGTTGCTAACTCTGCCACATTTATCTGGAAATATGGCAATAGAAGTTAGTCACTGGCGAGGCGGCTAGCCTCGCACTGACGATCATTTGGTACAGGGTTGTGAATGGGTTGTGAGGGAATAGATGGCATGCAAAGGGTTAGTAAAGTTCTAATGGTGTTCCTTCCTACTGGGGGAAGGTAGGCTGGATAGGAGTATACTGTATATACGAAAGGTTTGCGAATGTTAGTAACGGAAAAGTTAAGGATATTCAGGGGGTGTGGTGGAGAGGCTAGGTTAGGAGGGAGTGGAGGAGCGTGGGGGGTTAACGAGAGGGAGAGGGTTAAGGAGGGCTACGTGGAAGTTTGACCCTAAGGTCTCTGGGCGTAGGGGTGGCATTAGACTACAGTTGGTATCGTAGCCTGGGGGTTAATGACAGGGAAGGTATGTTAGCCAAACGCTACCGGGGGATGAGCAATATGGGGTGGTATATGAGTCTGGAAAGGATAGAATCATATGGACTGTGGGGCTGGGGGGGAAGAGGAGGTTAACTGTAGGTGTGTGCTTGACTGTGGATAAAAGTAGAGAAAAACGTGGTGTATTATTACTCGTCAATACGAGGGGTTATGGACACTATTATTTGACACGATTTCTTGCTGATCTAGTTGTCCCTGGGAACTGCGTTTTCTATGAAATATAGACCAAAGAAAGCGGCAGTTCGTAGGGGTACTTAGTTATTGTTTCGTGGTAGATATGTGTCGAGACAATGGTAAAAAAAGGTTATCTATACAATCTCTGGTTGGGATAAGAATTAGAGTTACTGCATGGTGGCTAACATCTTCAGTTATTATCTCTGTCTAGGTCTTACAGGAATAATGGTTATATACAATGGTGTACCCGTGGGTATCATAGTTCCTTATCAATTATGACATGGGGGTTAACATATTACTTCTCGGATGGAAGAACATACATAGATTTATGGGGGCGGTTGGTCTTCAGAAACTTAGTCTGGCAAGACAGGGGTTAACATATTACTTCTCGGATGGAAGAACATACATAGATTTATGTAGGGGGTTGGTCTTCAGAAACTTAGTCTGGCAAGACAGGGGTTAACATATTACTTCTCGGATGGAAGAACATACATAGATTTATGCCTGTCTGAACTGGTTGGCATTGGCTCAACCTAGGGACAGGGCATGGGTGTATTAAATTAAGGTGTATTCATGTTCATCATCATGTAGGTAGAGTCTGGTGGGTAAGAGGTGTAGGACACGAGGGGTAGTGGATACGCGAGGTGGGGGAGGGTTGTGAATTGTAAAGGGGGTGGTTTGAGGCTAGGCGCCGCGCCGCTTGTGACCTAGGATAGTGACCCTTAATGCGCTGGACATAGGGGTGGCATTTCCCTACGATCGAACAGGTAGGGTGGTGTGTGCAGCGGGGCGTGAAGGATAAGCGGACAGGATGACCCAAAACAGGGTACCACTGAGCATAGGGTCACGAAGCAAAATAGAGTAGTGTGGATTGTGGATACGAAGGAGGTGATTGGAAGACGTATAACAATTGTGGAAAAGTAAATGGAAGAGATGAACACAATGGCGGATAAAAGATAATTAACCTAAGGATTGAATACATGCATGAATGACGACATTATAGCCGTCGTCCTAATAAGATGATGAAACCTGGTTGGTATGCACGTGGCACAATACGACACAAGGATAGTGCCGCTATGTCGTATCAATACTGGTGGCATCTCCGGTTAATATTATATATACACTTAGTTACTAGAAGAACAAGGCAAGGGGGGGGGGGACTGAGCACGGGGTACATATATCTATACTCGTCATGGAGAGAGAGATACGAGGTAGCTTTCCTGCATCTCTCCTGATAATCGTCTGCAGATTGGTCATAGTGAGTTTATCCGAATTAACAGGCCTAAATCAATACAATAACTGGCATAGGGTTATCGGGTGTATAGAGTCGTGGTTAAAGGTTAGGAATCTATAGTTAGTGGATAAAACAACGGGAGGTTAGAGACATAGAATTGGGGGAGACTCTGATTGTTATATAACTAAATACAGGGCTGACGTAATCACGATCTGATTTGGTGTGAAATGGAAGCTAAGGTGTCTTAGATCGCCTCGAACCTACACAATGAAAGTATTATAGCCTGTATGGTGGTTACCTAATTAAATACATACTTAGGTGGTACATCAAGAATATCAGTGAGTAAAGTATTGTGGTTTGTATATTAGAAGACTGTGATTGAGAGACGTATAATATGTGGAATGAATTGAGAGGGAGAGAGAGACCAAATCGGGAATGGAAAAGGGGCCTGGGATCTCGTTGGGGATGGGAGTTTCGCTCTCAGGATTTTCGTTCCTGTGGCTCGTTAGGGTTGGAGGTTTCGCTCTCAGGTTTTTCGTTCCTGTGGTATTTTACTTCCGTCGCCTTTATATTAGGTATGACCTCGTACCTCAAGGTTGGAGTACGTAGGTTTGTTTAGGGGGGCCAGGTCAGGCCGGTGAGGGGGTTAGGTTGGAGGGAAATGGCAGCCTGTCGCTGAGGACGAAGATTACTGTCATCCCGACTAGCAACAGACTGTTCAGAAAAGAGAGACAAAAACTTAAAACATTTTATCCTGGAATGTGAATAATATAATGAAATTAGGAAAAAAATAACAAGATTACTCAGGCCATATCTCTAAGAAACTGAAAACTAATAGGAGAGTTACTATTCAAGAAAGAAGGGAACGAGGGAAGAAAATACATAGATGTTGGAAATTGAGAGAAAAGATGATAAAAGAACTTGACGAAAGAACAGATAATTAAGAACACAGGAAAATTAAGAAGAGCTAAAGTGTTTAACAATGTATAAAACAAATTTAAAAGATAGTCAGAAAAGTGTAGGTTAACAAGAAAGGTAGTATGACTAAGGAAAAAAAATATAATATACAGTATATGGAAAACATGTAAATGTATAGAATCATGCCCAATCGCTTAGGAATTGAGAACAATACAAAACAAAATCCCATGGAAAATCCATACAATAACATCCTCATCATCATCAAGGGGGGGGGGGTTATTTAGGGTCGCCGTTAGTCTTGGTGAAGGTCTGGTTTATTGGTAGGGGTGGTGGTGGTGGTTGTGGCTTTGACCTTGGGGGTTCGTTTTCACTTTGGAAGGGAGGGGTGGATATACCGTTAGGTGTGCCGTTAGGAATGTGGGTCTGGGTGAGAGCTGGCCCGGGGCCAGTTTTGGAGGGAGGTTTAAATGGTTGCAGTCGGGGGTAGTGATAGGGGGGGTTTAAAGGTGAAACGGTCAGGTCGAGTCTGGGTTGTTGTTGCGGAAGAGGTTGGTGCTGGGGAGGGGTTGAATTGTGTAGAGAGTTGTGGTCGTGAGTGGGGTTGGGGGAAGGGTGAGTTAGGCTGGAGGTTGAGAGTTTACGATGATCGGGTGGTTTGGAGGTTTGGAGTGTGGGGATTTGATAGGGAGATGGTGGGGGGGGTCTGGGCAGGCAGGGTTGTGGTTTGAGAGGGGTTGAATTTGGACTGATTTTATTTTCGGAAGAGACGTGGATGGGATTTCGAGGAGTGGTTGAGGTTGAGAGGTTGATTATGTTGTTTGGGGCAAGAGAGAGGGTAGTATTTTGGGGGTTAGCCAAGGTGGAAAAAGTTTTGTGGTTGGATTTTGATGGGCGTGGTATTTTGTCGAGCGGGATCTTTGGGGGTGGAATTTGGGGCGGATGGGGTAACGGTGAAGAGCGGGGTAAGATAGGGGGGGAAGAGGAGGTAGGGGTTATGTACGGGGGTGATTTTTCGTTCTGAATGTGGTCGTGAGAGGTTAGGCTGGCAGGGTGAGAATTGGTGGAGGTTGAGTGTTTAGCTGGGCTAATGATGGTGGGGGACCGACTGGTGAGCAGGTGTTCGGTACGCATGAAGGGGGGGGGAAATCACTTTGGTGGGGGTCACGCGTGAGGGGGGGATTAACGGCGCGTGTGGGAGGATCAGAGTGGTGAGGTGTGAGTGATTTAGGAAACGGAATTTGTTGGTGGGACTGGGGAGGATTGGTGGGGGAAGAGTTAGGCATAGAACATGGGTTATTGGGGGAGGACTGATGTACTGATTTGTGGTTGTTAAAAGTACGAATTTGGGGAGTTTTGTCGGTGGCAGTGACGGTTTGTTTAGAGGTTATATGGGATTGGTGGGTTTGTCTGTCATGAGGGGGTGAGTCAAGTGTGGGGTTTTGAAGTTTTTTAGGGGTGTGAATTGTGGGGGGGTGGAAGGGAGCTACTGACGGAAAACTGTCACAAGGGAAATTTTGTTGGTGGGGGAATAGCTGAGCATTTCTGGGGGCATGGGGAAAACATTGTTGGGTACATAGGTTGGCATTTTCCCTGGAAACATGGGTACATAAATATTTGGTAGAATGGTTTGTACATACATAAGAGTCTGTCCTGGAAACATGGGAGGATTGATCCTGGACAGATGGGGGTCTGGGTGATTGACAGGTAAATTGTGGGGATGGGGTGAGTAGGTCAGTTTGGAGAGATTGTTGTGGAAGAGATTTGTCTCGGACAACAATGGAATTTGGTAGGATGGATGAAGGAGACATTGATGGAGATTTTGGTTCTGGTGCTGGATTATGGGGCAGAGGTAGGTTGGTGAGCGGGGGTGTTACTGGAGGTGGATTCAAGAGCGGTTCAGGTAATGTTGGAGAGGGTGACAAGGGAGGGGGGGAATAGGAGGTAGGCGGAGCTGTAGCATTCTTGATTGATGCGGGTGTTTGAAGGGGTTCACCGAGGTTGGGCATGTGGGGAGATGATGGTGGGGGGGGGTGAGGTTGACAGTTTTGAGGGGGGGACAGGTGATGAATATGAGGAAGTGAGAGGCGTGACAGGTTGTTGAGGGATTGACGGGGGTGAAGGTTGGTCTTGGGTGACAGGGGCATGTGAGAGAGTGGAGGGGGGCTCATTTTCTGACCAGCATTTTTTAGGGGTGACATTGAAAGAGAATTGGTTACAGTGGGGGTGACCATTTCTGCGTGCTGTGGTTTGTTGGCAGGCATAGAAAAAGGATGGGGTTTATGGGGTAACACAATTGATGGAAGATTATCGTTGGTGGATGGCTGGGCAGGGGAAAATTTAGGGATGGTCAGAGAGGATAGAGGCAAGGAAGAGTGCACTGGGGTTGGACTTTCACCGGGAGTCATTTTGGAAGGGTGCACAGAGTTTTCTTTAGGGGGATGGAGGGACTTATTGATAGTGTTCAGTGGAGGAATACATTTACTTTCTTGGATAGGGGCTGAAGGAGTGGATAGGGGATTCATCGAACTGAGTTGGCATCTTTCTCTGATGGAGAGCATATGTTCTTCGAATGAGCCGTACGGGTCGAGATGGGCGGTGATGTGGGGTGGGAGGATGTCTAACAATGCGGTGAATAAGAGTTCATTTTGTTGCTCATCATCTTCAGAGCTATACGTGGTCCTCACGTATCTGTAGAGTTGTATGAGGGTCACATTGATATCCCCTTCATACTTGATCTCGTCGACTTTTATTATTTTGGGGGCGACGATGGAACCCATAAGTGGCCCTAAGGTCCGGAGCACGAGGGAGCGAAACTGGTTCCAGGTAAGCTTTGGCGTTACCTGTTCAACAATTTGGGAAACGGCTTTTCCCAACTGCATAATGTGCAATAATGCAACGGCGATTTTGTCGCAGTCATTTTGAAGTGCCACATCTAACACTGGCTTTACTAAGTCTAAGTAAGTGGCGATATCATACGTGTTTACATCATACTTGGGAATGTGTGTGAGTGTAATAGCGAGTTGCCATTTTTGCGATGTTCCCATGCTTCTACTGTTCCAAACTTGCAATGTAATGCAACCTTTTATCCGAATCAAGAACCACCGCTGCCGCCAATGTTATGCCCTGCTTTTCTACAGGATTAACTTGGGTAATGTGAGTTCTAACTGACTGGGTATAGAAGGCTGCATGCACAAAACAAGGTATGAGGAATAGAGAACACAAAATAAACACACGGTAACAAGACACACGATCACGTTTATTGATTTGCACACTTCTGAATACTCGTACAAGACAAATGATATAATTGAACAACACTAGCATAAGTGGATCTGGATGGAGCCTAGTCTCCCACTTCCAACGTTCAGGTATTAATCTTCTGATCACTGGCTTTATTCACAAGTTATTATACTGGAGACCATCAATGTTACTTATAGATTCAAATTCACTGTTAGATTTATTACTGGTAGCTCTGGTGCACAAGTAGTAGTTCACAGACTAGATTAGACACGTGTATTTTAGAGCACAGGAATTCTAGTAACCTCAGGGGGTACTGATCTAGTTTTATATTCTTATGGCAGAAACACATAGAACGCAAATCAGTGGGCGAACATTAGATATCACTAGGGTTTCACTTCTAGGTAATAATATCTGGATATATGGGTAATTACGAGAGTTAATATCGCCTGTTAATTAATAAACACTGATACGCTTAGCACTTCCTAATGGAATGGTTATATATGAATTATACTGGGGCAAAGATATAGCCACTTCGTAGAAATATTAATAAGTGAGTCTCTAAATAGTACTGTAACACTGTAGCACTAATAGAGTGAATCTTGGGTAGTATTTGATTGGTCTGGTCCTGGTTATCTTGCGTCCGTGATGTTGGGGGCTAACGACTGGTTCCGCGGCCGTCCAGGTGGTCCATATGTAGGAAGTTCTCAAGTACGTGGACAGGTCCTTCTCTCTAGATCTGCCACGGAGTCTGCCGGCTCTGGAACTCAATTCTCAGCAATCACCAATGATAGAGCTCGAGGTCAACTCTGGTGACCAACTCTGGTTGGTGTCTATCTTTCAACTGATTTTACTGGGGGCTGGAGCTTGGTTTATAGGCTCGGTTTTGGACCCTGTAGGCCATAGGGATCTCGAGTTTTGATGGACTTATTTGAGCTCTCAATTGATACGGGAACTAGGTAAGGTGGTGATTACTGTTGTGGCACATGGCTATATGGAGCCTTCATAATGGAATATAACTGAGCCTTAGTAAGAGGTACTATTTTGGCTATACTGGAAGTATTTAGGGGAGAGAGACTGGATCTACTTTGCGAGGAGGATTGGGACAGCTGTGATAGGAGCGTCTCTCTTAGATTGTTCAATCTTCATTCTATGGTATAGCTGAGGTGCTAATTTGGTTATCAGAGTATGCAAGAAAGGTTAATGGGTTATTGTGGGTTAATAGAGGTTAGTAAAGGTGTTAGTCATACATGGTTAGTTCATTGATAGGAAGAATTCCTGTGCTACCTGGCAATGACCCGGAAGTCAAAACAGGGGTCAGGTATACCTCCGCAGGGGTGGGGGTCTCCCTCCTCGGGTGGGTGAAAAGGGGGAGGTGCGCGTCCTCTCTCTGTGATGGTCGTCCGGGCGGCTGTGGCTGGGGGCTTGCCATATTACAAGTGTTTGTAATAACCCTCTGTTTATGAGACAGATGTGGGTGTTCGTAATACTAAAACCGAAGGTGCCTTGACCAGCTGGTTTAATTGGTTGGGTTGTTAATTGCATGGTTTGTTGGATGTGGGGGAGACTGGGTTGCTAACTCTGCCACATTTATCTGGAAATATGGCAATAGAAGTTAGTCACTGGCGAGGCGGCTAGCCTCGCACTGACGATCATTTGGTACAGGGTTGTGAATGGGTTGTGAGGGAATAGATGGCATGCAAAGGGTTAGTAAAGTTCTAATGGTGTTCCTTCCTACTGGGGGAAGGTAGGCTGGATAGGAGTATACTGTATATACGAAAGGTTTGCGAATGTTAGTAACGGAAAAGTTAAGGATATTCAGGGGGTGTGGTGGAGAGGCTAGGTTAGGAGGGAGTGGAGGAGCGTGGGGGGTTAACGAGAGGGAGAGGGTTAAGGAGGGCTACGTGGAAGTTTGACCCTAAGGTCTCTGGGCGTAGGGGTGGCATTAGACTGCAGTTGGTATCGTAGCCTGGGGGTTAATGACAGGGAAGGTATGTTAGCCAAACGCTACCGGGGGATGAGCAATATGGGGTGGTATATGAGTCTGGAAAGGATAGAATCATGTGGACTGTGGGGCTGGGGGGGAAGAGGAGGTTAACTGTAGGTGTGTGCTTGACTGTGAATAAAAGTAGAGAAAAACGTGGTGTATTATTACTAGTCAATACGAGGGGTTATGGACACTATTATTTGACACGATTTCTTGCTGATCTAGTTGTCCCTGGGAACTGCGTTTTCTATGAAATATAGACCAAAGAAAGCGGCAGTTCGTAGGGGTACTTAGTTATTGTTTCGTGGTAGATATGTGTCGAGACAATGGTAAAAAAAGGTTATCTATACAATCTCTGGTTGGGATAAGAATTAGAGTTACTGCATGGTGGCTAACATCTTCAGTTATTATCTCTGTCTAGGTCTTACAGGAATAATGGTTATATATACAATGGTGTACCCGTGGGTATCATAGTTCCTTATCAATTATGACATGGGGGTTAACATATTACTTCTCGGATGGAAGAACATACATAGATTTATGGGGGCGGTTGGTCTTCAGAAACTTAGTCTGGCAAGACAGGGGTTAACATATTACTTCTCGGATGGAAGAACATACATAGATTTATGGGGGCGATTGGTCTTCAGAAACTTAGTCTGGCAAGACAGGGGTTAACATATTACTTCTCGGATGGAAGAACATACATAGATTTATGCCTGTCTCAACTGGTTGGCATTGGCTCAACCTAGGGACAGGGCATGGGTGTATTAAATTAAGGTGTATTCATGTTCATCATCATGTAGGTAGAGTCTGGCGGGTAAGAGGTGTAGGACACGAGGGGTAGTGGATACGCGAGGTGGGGGAGGGTTGTGAATTGTAAAGGGGGTGGTTTGAGGCTAGGCACCGCGCCGCTTGTGACCTAGGATAGTGACCCTTAATGCGCTGGACATAGGGGTGGCATTTCCCTACGATTGAACAGGTAGGGTGGTGTGTGCAGCGGGGCGTGAAGGATAAGCGGACAGGATGACCCAAAACAGGGTACCACTGAGCATAGGGTCACGAAGCAAAATAGAGTAGTGTGGATTGTGGATACGAAGGAGGTGATTGGAAGACATATAACAATTGTGGAAAAGTAAATGGAAGAGATGAACACAATGGCGGATAAAAGATAATTAACCTAAGGATTGAATACATGCATGAATGACGACATTATAGCCGTCGTCCTAATAAGATGATGAAACCTGGTTGGTATGCACGTGGCACAATACGACACAAGGATAGTGCCGCTATGTCGTATCAATACTGGTGGCATCTCCGGTTAATATTATATATACACTTAGTTAATAGAAGAACAAGGCAAGGGGGGGGGGGACTGAGCACGGGGGACATATGTATACTCGTCATGGAGAGAGAGATACGAGGTAGCTTTCCTGCATCTCTCCTGATAATCATCTGCAGATTGGTCATAGTGAGTTTATCCGAATTAACAGGCCTAAATCAATACAATAACTGGCATAGGGTTATCGGGTGTATAGAGTCGTGGTTAAAGGTTAGGAATCTATAGTTAGTGGATAAAACAACGGGAGGTTAGAGACATTGAATTGGGGGAGACTCTGATTGTTATATAACTAAATACAGGGCTGACGTAATCACGATCTGATTTGGTGTGAAATGGAAGCTAAGGTGTCTTAGATCGCCTCGAACCTACACAATGAAAGTATTATAGCCTGTATGGTGGTTACCTAATTAAATACATACTTAGGTGGTACATCAAGAATATCAGTGAGTAAAGTATTGTGGTTTATATAATTAGAAGACTGTGATTGAGAGACGTATAATATGTGGAATGAATTGAGAGGGAGAGAGAGACCAAATCGGGAATGGAAAAGGGGCCTGGGATCTCGTTGGGGATGGGAGTTTCGCTCTCAGGATTTTCGTTCCTGTGGCTCGTTAGGGTTGGAGGTTTCGCTCTCAGGTTTTTCGTTCCTGTGGTATTTTATAGCTTATGATGGAATGTGTTTGTTATGCTAGATAAAACAAGTACAGTATTGTGGATTCTTCTAACGGGGAGAAATTAGGAGTTTAACCCAGTGTTTAACATATGATGATGTGAAGCACTTTTAGCTGCAACCAGCCCCTGTCATCTTGCCTTCGCAGGATGCATGGGGCTTAGTTTCCCACACGACTCGAAGCAGCCTCGCTCCAGCGCTTCACTGTCTCATCCTCTAGACTCGGACCCTCACTATTAGAACGCCACCTATTGAGCAATGAACTCACTAGGCATTGTCCCCCTGTAGCCTATTTTTAATATGGGAATATTCATATAGTGCTATTTAACCCTCCTTGCCCGGGCAGCATTTATAGATGTTGATAGTCCTATCCGGGCGATCTGGCCAAAAAACGTTGTATGTAAACATAGGCCTATTTTTGTTATTTTAACTGCTATAGAATTCACAAAATCTCAAAATGTAGCCCTTACTTTTATCTATAGACTGGCATTGAGTAGAGCTCTCTAGATCAACTGTTTCAGGTGTGAGGCCGATTTCCGTGGAGAGAGTTTTCCGCAGATTTAGCCATATCGGACACTTTGGAACACTAATTTTCGCTCTAACTGGCAATGCCGGACAAGGTCAGACTTCTTCTTCTTCTTGAGGCTTGGCAGCGCTCCGATCGGCTTTGTTTACAAACGTTTTGCCGAGCGGCTTTCAAAGCACGCTTAACCCGGGAACTGCAGGAAGACTCTTAAGAGTTCCCACGGCGGACTGCGGGAAGACTCTTAAGAGTCAGAGAAAAAAAAAATCAATTTTAATCCCTTATTGGCGGCGCTCGACTTAAGTCGTGCACCAATTTGCAGCAAGTTAGGAGCATTATTAACCCTTATTTAGCGGCGAGCAACATAAGTCGAGTTAAATAAAGCTGGACTATGTGGCGGCGCTCGACATAACTCGAGTGGCAATTTCAGCACGTAATGTGGCTGAGAGAGAGAGACAAGTGGTGGCAGGAGACTAGCGAGCGTATGACTGCTCCAGACCACCGCGGCGAACCTACTGACACAAATCTCAGCTCCCTCCTCCCTCTCTCACTCGCTACATACTCAATTATGTACTGAAAGTACCGAATTACCTGCTTTTTGCACTCGCGTTGCACGGTTATTGCAAGAAAACTATCCATCATACAAGGATCGTTATGGTGTCATTCGAAAGCTCTGTTTATGCCCTTTCAGGGATAGGTACTTGTTTTACGTTCTGGGTCTTATTTAGGCATGAAAATGATCACGTAAACAGCCCTATTTTGGCTAAAAACACCCCGCTGTGCGGTACACATAAATAAACCGCATAGGCCGCTCGTAAGGTGTTAAGGCTTTTAAAGGGTTAAAATAGAGTGCAAATGGCCGGGAGCGCAGCGGGCCAGACAGCCGACTCCCAGGGCTTACCGCCGCCCATTAACTCATGTTCCCTGTGTTCTCGAGATGCCGGCAGTGTAGCCAGTAGTGAGCATAGCTGGGAAAAATATACCGCTATACGCTAAACTCCCATGTTCGTGGCACCACTGCAAGAGAACCACGAGTGCTACGTAGCTCGTTCAGGTCTCATTTTGAAGCTTTTAGCGCCTAGTTTTTTGCTGAATACATTTCTTTTCATGCAGATACTTGATTGATCATTCAGGAGGGCCTGAATATGCCCAAATGAGCCCAAAACACCCTGCTAGACAAGGGTTAAACATAAAAAAAAAAAAAAAAAAAAAAAAAAAAAAAAATAATAATAATTTGCCCTTGGGCCATGCAAAATATCAGTCCTCTACCTCCCCTCTGTTGATATGGGTATATATATCGGGTTCTTAATGAGACACACTGGATAGGAGTTCACATATATTGGGGGAGTCTGGTTACATGCTTCTTGTCGTCAAGGGATGTTTAGGAAGCCATGCCTTGATATCGGCTCGCCTGTAGATTATATATTTAGCTTACAATATTATTACCAATATTGTAACATCCTCTCTCTTTTGAGAAGATAGCTACCAGTGAAATTGGTATTATAAGAATAATTATATTTTGACATTTTGTGGTCCCCTAGGATTATTAAGTAATGCTTATTCTATTATGGCACATGAGCTAGAGTAATAATAGTACCAATATAATTTATAAAATTGTACAGTACTATGATTTGTTAAGTTACTGGTACTGTACTGTATACAGTATGTTACCGGTACAGTAATTAGTGTTTTAGTACAGTATGGAATGTGATTAATTTTGTTAGAATATTAATCTATTAGTATGTAAATATGAGATATGAAGTAGATGAGGTATATTAGTCAAATCTATTGATATGGTATTACAAGACTAGGTGAGGTAGGTTAATTATTAGTTGATAATACTGTTCTACATGAGAATATCCACAAATAGTGAATATATATGATACAAAATATATTGTATACCCTTGTGCCAACTAAACATAAAGAATCTATTTTATGAGATTATATGGGATTAGTAATTGTTGGTATATTAGTAAAGTTAGTACATTAGAACATTAATATTCAATGTTCCGAAAATTACAAAATATTTCATGCAAAGTTATTGGTTATATCATGCAGGATTAGTAAATTAGTAACAAAGGTTATATGATTGACTTAAATTTATAGATCCTGATACCCAGTACCGTACTCAAAATCATCCAATCTCTTTCCTTTCGCATTACAATTTCTTTGCATACCGATCTGCATTATAATATCCTTACACTCCCATTCACATTACAAAACCTGTATCATTCAGACTGTAATGTTAGGTTACTCCTCATTCAGTGGCTTCAGTCGTATTCTCACTCACTTACTCCATTTAGATAATCTTTCTCAACCTGTAACATTCTCATCCAGCATTTCCATTTCTGCCAGTGCCTCATCTCATACCAGTATTGGACTGTTAGTCAGACATGCAATCAGTCATACCGGTACTGTACTCTTATCTGGTCATGTCAAACTCTCGGTACCTGGTAGGTAATACATTCCTATTCCGTCTCACGCTCGTCCTGTTCTCATGTGTAGTGACAGGTTCATCAAGTCTACCGTGTATGTCTCTCACGTGTCTGTTGTTTGTGTAGACTGGAACACATATGTCTGTATAATTCCTATCTGTAGATCTAATGGTTGTGGTGTTGTCTGTATTAGTGACTTTTCCATTATTTCTTATGTCAGCGTTTTCACTTGTCATCCGTAAATGACCTCTATTTCGTCTTATCGCTCCATTTTCTGTCTCCACTTCATACGATCGCTCGTCTAATCTCCTGGTTACAACTCCTCGTTCCCACTTCTTCTTGCCTAGTGATGTTGGCTTGATTCGCACCACGTCACCTTCAACCAATGGTTCCAAAACTCTCGAACCTTTGTCGTAGTACTTCTTGCTTTTGAGATCTTTCAGCATCTTCTTCTGCTTCACTCGCTCCAGCATAATTCCTTTCGGCTCCAACAACTTGCTAGTAGTCGGCAGTAACGTCCTCGTACGTCGACCAAAGTTGAGTTGCGCTGGACTCTCTTCCAAATCTTGCATAGGCGTATTTCTGTAGTCTAGAATCGCCAAAAACGGATCTTCACCACTCTCGACAGCTTTCTTGATTAGTTTCTTCGCCGTCTTGACCGCTGATTCTGCTTTACCGTTAGACTGGGGATGATGTGGGCTGCTCGTTCGATGTTCAAAGTCATACTTCTCCGCGAATTCTTGAAATTCTTCACTGCTGAACTGCGGACCATTGTCACTAACTAGTACTTTTGGCAGTCCATATCTTGCAAAGTGCGCCTTCAACTTCCTGATAACAGCGCTTGACTTAGTGTTTTCCAGGTAGTCAACTTCCCAGAAATTACTGAAATAGTCCACTGTAACAAGATAGTTGTGACTCTTGATTGTCATAAGGTCTACACCTACTTTCTCCCATGGTCGGCTGGTTTGCTCATGAGTCATCAGAGGTTCTTTTTGTTGAGCTGTAGAGTATGTGTTACAAATTTCACACTCTGAAATGAATTGCTTCATCTCTGCATTCATTCCTGGCCAAAACAAACATTCTCTTGCGCGTCGTAGACAACCTTCAACTCCCATATGTGACGAATGTATAGCGGACTTCATCTTCTGACGTAGACTGGTAGGAATTACAACACGTTCTCCCTTGAAGATCAATTCATCTTGAAATGACAGTTCTGCTCGTACATTAAAGTATGGTTTCAGTATGGTCTCTACTTCACTCTTGTCTTCTGGCCATCCTTTGAGAATTATCTCCTTCAATAGTTGCAATGCTTCATCTTCCTCAGTTGCTCGACGGATTTCTTGCAATCGTTCACTTCGGATGGGTACGTAGTCTGTCATGTTGATCTGTTCAAACACCTCTTCCTGCATATCTCTTGTGTTTTGCAGATAAGCTCTTGATAGAGTGTCGGCTAGATACATTTCTTTGCCCTTCTTGTGAACAATCTCGACATCATACTGTAGTATCCTGATCAACATCCCTTGCAGTTGTCTTGCTACACTTGACAAAGGCTTATTTTGGATAGCTTCTAGAGGTTTATGGTCGCTCTGGATTGTCGTCTTCCTCCCAAAACAATACTGATGAAACTTGTTCAGTGCAAAGACGATTGCCAAAGTCTCCTTCTCTATCTGCGCATATCGTGTCTCCGTGTCAGTCAGTGCTCGACTTGCAAATGCGATTGGTTTACCCTCTTGAAGTAACGCTGCTCCTAAACCTTTTTGAGATGCATCACATTGAATCTCCAACTTTTGCTCTGGGTTGTAGTACTGTAAGATGGGTGTTTGGGTCATCATCTTCTTGATCCTCTTGAACGCCTCATCGTGTTCTCTTGTCCACTTCCACTCGGTGTCCTTATGGGTCAGCTTCCTCATAGGCTCCATGACATCCGATAGACTGGGTACAAATTTACTCAAGTAGTTCACCATTCCAGACAGTCGTCGTACTGCAGTCACATCCTCTGGTGCTTGCATCTTCACGATTGCTTCAATCTTCTTTGAGTCAGCCATCAGACCATCCCGCGAGATCTTGTGACCTAGAAATGTGGTTTCTGTACTACCAAGCTCAGTCTTTGCTCTGTTCAGCCTCAGACCCTTTGCTCGGCATCTGTCCAGTAGGTTTCTCAGGTTTGAGTCATGATCCCTTGCAGCTTCTTCATCAGTGTCACCAACTCCAAAGACCAAAATGTCATCAGCAACACAAATTACGCCTTGTAGATCATCCAGAACCAATTGTAGCTTCTTCTGAAAAATTTCGCTGCTTACAGCCAGACCAAAAGGAAGTTTGTTCCACCTGTATCTCCCATACGGTGTTTGAAATGTTGTCAGCTTGCGTGATTCTTCATCCAACACACAGTGCCAGTAGCCATTCTTGAGGTCAAGCTTGGAGAAAATTTTGGCTTTTGCAAGGTCAGGCATAATGTCGTCGATTACCAGTAGAGGGTGCATCTCTCTTATGAGTGCTTTGTTCAGAGCTTGAGGGTCAATGCAAATTCTCAGATCCCCCGACTTCTTGGTTCCTGCTACCATTCGACTTACCCATTCTGTAGGCTCGTCGACCTTAGTAATGACATTTTCCTGCTCCAACTGCTCCAGTTTCTCTTTAACCTTCGACTTGATGCTCAATGGTACTCTACATGAAGGAATTGCAATAGGTTTCACCGACTTATCCACTGTTAGATGAACATTTCCTGGTATCTTGCCAACTTCATCAGCAAATACGTCTTCGTAGTCTGTTAGGATGTCATTCATTGCACAGATGTTTTCATAGTTAACTGTGATGAATCCCATCTTCTCAGACGCTCGCTTACCAAGAATTGGTGTAACAACCTGTTTTACAACAACAAACTCAACAGAATAGTACCTTTGTGGTTGCTTGCAGTTGCGAACATCAATCCTACACTTTACCAACGGCTGAATTGTAGTTGAGTTCCACATTTGAAGAGTTGACTCACACGGCTGTAGCTCTGCATCCGGTACCAGATGACTTGGAATGGCATTCACACTTGCCCCGCTGTCGATCTGGAACTTCAATTTATTACCGTTGACCATGAGATTAGCCATTATGTGTTTTCCTCTGGATCCGGTCGATACGTTCATGATGTATTCCCGTCCTCTTGAGTTATCTTCTGAGTCGTCGCTTTCTTCTGTGTCTATCTTCTACCGCATGGACTCTGCGCGATGTCTTCTTTTTGCCTCCTGTCGCTGCGCTTCTTGGTGCTCTGCCGGTCGTTGCATTACTTGGACATTTCTTGCATTTATGACATTTGGCATCAGTTGCAGGACAGTTTTTCTTACCCCAATAATGTGCTAAACCACACCAGTCGCACTGCGTGAGGTTAGGCTTAGTCTTTGTTGTTTGTGGATTACTCTTCTTCTTGGGTTTTGCACTGAGTTTGTGTAGGGACTCCTGCTTGTCACTTCGAAATGCTGTCATTGATCTCCTTGAAGTTTCATAGGCAGTACACATCTTAAGTACAACATCTAGAGTTAGGCTATCCTCCCTAAAGAATTTTTCCCAAAGTGTATCCTCTTGGCAACCAAAAACAATTTTATCCCTCAGAAGTTCATCTTGAAGTTCTCCATATCCACAGTGTCTTACCAAAGTCTTCAGCCTAGTGATAAAAGATTCCAAGGATTCATCTTTCCTTTGCATGCTATCATGAAAGTTGTACCTCGCCATCAGCTGCTCATCTCTTGGTGAAAAATGCTTGTCAAATTTCCCAATTAATGTTGCATAAGTCAGGGCAGATTCATCTTCTATGCCAAAAAATTCGTAGATATCTAGCAGAATGTCACCTCCAGTCAACAATTTCGCTATTTTAATATCATCACTCTTACCCTTCAGACCGTTGCCAATGATATAAAGATCGAGTTTCTTCTTGTAACGCCTCCACGCCACTGCTTGCTCAATCTCAGACTTGCAGACGAATAAAGGCTGTGAAGTGGATGCCATGACGTCACTCATATCTTTCGACTTTTTGAGGTTAAATCCAAGGATAACTCACTATTTCAGCTGTAGAACTTAGTCAGCAGTACTTCATTCACACGTACACTGCTTACCCAGCTGCCACCATGTTATATATGGGTATATATATCGGGTTCTTAACCCGGGAGCTGCGGGGAGACTCTTAAGAGTTCCCCCGGCGCACTGCGGGAAGACTCTTAAGAGTCGGAGAAAATAAAAATCAACTTTTGACATCGAAAAAAAAATATTTTTTTATTTATATTTTTTTTTTATTTTTTATTTTTTTTTGGCCCCTGGGCCATGCAAAATCTCAGTCCTCTACCTCCCCTCCTTCCCCACTTTCCTCCTCTCCTTCAGTTATCACCTATTTTCCCTGTTATTCCCTTATTCTGAGGTATATTTTCGTGCTAACATTAGAAATCCGATTGGAGGGTGTGGTCATCACTGATAGCAAGCGAGTGCAAGAGAGAGAGAGAGAGTATCGATCGACTGCGTCTCAGTGGCCTTGGGGGAAATTGGCGGGAAAGCAGATTGCCTCACCCATACATTATACAACTCGCGGGCTATATCTCCGATTTTGACCATCCAAACGCTGTTTTCACTCGTTTTATTGTTGTTTCAGGTTAATACCTTTATAATCAACCCATAATAGGCGCATATGGATAAATATTAATGCTATTAATGGCACAATGAATATTTTAGTGACGGAAACACCTCAAATACGTCAGCACAGGGGGACGTTTCCAATTACCCCCATGCGCACTTCAGAGGTTAATGAGACACACTGGATAGGGGTTCACATATATTGGGAGTCTGGTTACATGCTTCTTGTCATCAAGGGAGGTTTAGGAAGCCATGCCTTGATATCGGCTCGCCTGTAGATTATATATTTAGCTTACAATATTATTACCAATATTGTAACACCCTCCTTCCCCACTTTCCTCCCCTCCTTCAGTTATCACCTATTTTCCCTGTTATTCCCTTATTCTGAGGTATATTTTCGTGCTAACATTAGCGAGTTGCAAGCAGGGCATTGTCATCACTGTTAGCAAGCGAGTGCAAGAGAGAGAGAGAGAGAATCGATCGACAGTGTCTCAGTGGCCTTGGGGGAAATTGGCGGGAAAGCAGGTTTCCTCACCCATACATTATGTAACTCGCGGCCTGTATCGCCGATTTTGACCATCCAAACGCTGTTTTCACTTGTTTTATTGTTGTAACAGGTTAATACCTTTATAATCAACCTATAAAATAGGTGCATATGGATAAGTATTAATGCTATGTATGGTAAAATGAATATTTTAGTGATGGAAACAGCTCAAATACATGCGCACAGGCAGAGGTGTCTAATTACCCCCATGCGCACTTAAGAGGTTAAAACCCTTGGTACCCGGTTGGGCTCTGAGGAGCCCATAACAAACTCACACCGTGGAGACCAGATGGGCTCTTGAGCACCGGTACTTAAATTTTTGCTTTCGAAACGCGCACGTCAATTTTGTTTGTTGACATAAGGTAGACAGCGCCGCTACGCTCGTACTATACCACAGCATCAGTCTCTGCCCCGACGCCATCATGAATAGTACGCCAAAAAACGATTCCGCTGTGTCCGATTCAGTGCCTCCTACGACGCCCGCCCCGGCCTGTCGTATTCTTTCTCCAGGAGGAGTAGATGGAACCTTGCGTGAGCTAGATTGTTACAGTGATGGTGACGACATTAGCAGTGGCCGTTCGTCTTGTTACGCATCGAGTGAATACAAGTGGCGAACACGAAGAACTCGATTCAGTGCCCACGACGCCCGCCCCAGCCTGTCATATTACACGACGGCCCCTCGCCAAGGATGTTCTTTCTCCGGAAGGAGTAGATAGAACCTTGCGTGAGCTAGATTGTGACAGTGATGGTGATGAGATTAGCAGTGGCCAGTCGTCTTGTTACGCATCGAGTGAATATTATGCTAGTGGCGAAAACGAAGACCTGCAGTTGAGTACATCTAGATATTCTCGTGAGCTAGATTTTGACAGTGATGCTGACGAGATGAGCAGTGGCCATTCGTCTTGCTATGCACCGAGTGCATATTCTACTAGTGATGAAGACGAAGAACCTGTGTTGAAGAGATCTAGATATTCTACTAGTGACGAAGAAATTGAGTTGAAGGGATTTGTCAGTGAACATGAGAGCGATGCATATCCTGAAGGTGGGGAAACAGGTGTCGCGGAAGATGGTGAAGGTCAAAAGAGTGAAGTGGGTAAAGTGAGCGAGTGTGAGAGCTCAGGTTCGAGTGAGGGTGAGCGTGGTGACTCATAGTTTTATGGGCGGCCATTGTATCCCTTATCTACGCAAGCTGCCCCGGGCGACCGACATTGACAATAAACAATAATCAGTGCCTAATATTACAATAACTTAGCCTAATTAGTAATAAAAAGTACGGTATCGAGTGAAACTGAGCAATATCAGTGACAGTGACACCCTAAAAGCATATTTACCTAAGTGAAAGTGACACAAAAGCTAATATTTGATGTGCAATTGATAATAAACACCTGTGATCACGAATAATCAGCGCCTAATATTACATATTTACCTAAATGAGGCCGTGGTGATCAAGTGGTGAGCACGCTCGCGTGTGAATCTGAAAGACCCGGGATCGAATCCCTGCCATGGCAGACATTTAGTGGGTGCGGTAGTACATCCTAGCATGTTTCACATGCTTGCACCCAGTCAGGGGACATCCTAACGACGTATACAGACAAAACACACATAACAAAGCCACTCCAACACCTTCCTCTCTCTCCAACACCCCTTCTCCCCTCTCAACACTCTTCTCTGAGCTATTGCCGATAAAAAATGGCATGTTCAGTCCTGTAAAGAATCGTAAGTTTCAGAGTCGTAAAGATTCCAGGACGAGCTCATTAGCGGCGGATCCCCAGATCGACCGTGGTGATTGCCACCTAAACATCTACAAAACTAAACTAAGTGAAAGTGACACAAAACCTAATATTTGATGTGCAATTGATAATAATTTTAATAAACACCTGTGATCAAGAATAACCAGTGCCTAATATTACAATAACTTAGCCTAAATAGTAATAAAAAGTACGGTATAGAGTGAAAATGAGCAATATTAGTGACAGTGACACCCTAATACACATACTTTATATGATTGTCCTCAAAATAACTCTAAAACTCTCAAATAAACATCCAATTGTCAATATCAATCACTAAAATCGTCTATCGGAGGCAAAGAGTCTGGTGCGACGAGCGGCTAGGTATGTTCTAGCCGGGGCGAGGCATCCGAACGCGGCAAGAATTTCCCGCGAAAAAACACTCGTTCGCACACTCGCCATTCTGCAACCACTGGGGCTAGAGACGTCTACTCAATGCTATTCTACAGAGGAAGGTAAGAAGAACATTTAGTTTTTTTTATTCATAACAATCCATGCTGTCTTTATTAAGTTACAACTGAATTAACATAGCACAATAATCGCCGAAACACCCGGGAACACAGTATATGTGGGAGCTTAGGAGACCGGTGCTAGGTGGTTAAGGACGCTTTCAAGCATACAGATTTTAAAACGACGCCTGGGCTCCGGACCTTCGCAAGGTGCGTCATTTTAAAATGCTACCCGGGCAGGAAGGGTTAATCAGGGAACAATGAGGGTATTTATTTGGCATTTCGGTGGGCTTTGTGGTAATGCACTGATACTAGGTAGGCTACAGCACAAATTACAACCCAATAATATCTTCCCATTAACATATCGGGATTTGAACCTGGGTCCATTGGATTACCAGTCCAGTGGCAAGATCACTCCAAAATATTATTTACACACAAATAATATCTCACAAATCGAGACGTTACACATATAATCAATAATCAGATATTACAAGTGCTGATCCGGGTTCAAAACCGCACCAGGCTTAGATATTTTCGGAAGGCTTAAATTCTTTTCTCACACAGCATTTCACTGGTGGCAGTCACGGAACGTGATCTGGTAGCTAGATGTAGAGCACACCCATCACGCAAACCCTAAACGTGTTGCTGAGGTGTTGTGGCTACGTTACCTTATGACCTTAAATAGGCTAGGGACTAGCCTTGTTAAAGAACTACGCTGAGTTGACATCTGGGAAAGCGTAAAATAGTTGTTGGTGGAAAGTCTAAGAAACTCATCACGTGTATCACCACGATAGTACCACCTGGTTCTTCAAGAACTAAAGTTGCTTTCCTATTGAACGTCCGTGCTAGTACAGTGGTAGAGCGGGAGTTTGGCATGCCTACTGACCCAGGTTCGAAACCGCGCCAGGCCCAGATATTATCGGGAAGCTTAGATCCCCTTCACATCCAGCATTTCAGAAATGGTTTCACGAATAAATTGAAGTTTGGTTTCTTTAGAATAATCAATGCACAATTTATCTTAGCTTGCCCGCGCATCTTTGCTGAAATTCTTTCTATTGCCCGGTAGTTTCATATCTGGTTTTGTGTTTTCTCAGATAGATCCAGCTATTAAATATCTTTAGTTATGTTGACACCAGAATGTCCAACTATAACTATAAGAGTATTTATTAAACATGGGAGGACAAGGATAGAGTCGTGTGTTGTGTTTTCCCAAAGGGATATAATGTTGGCACAAGTAGCGAGTCTAAAAGAGAGACGTAATTACAGTACTCTAATTTCACGTCAGAGATTTTCCGGGTGTAGGGGGGAAGACTTAACAATTTACTCCTAGCAGTTTTGGAGAGGGACTTAGGTAAGGGATCACTATAAGGAGGTTGCACCAACATCCACTGCTCTTCCTTGTATTACTTTCATGACTCCATCCCTGTTGGCAATGCAGCAGCTGCAAGCCATTCACAATTCAGATATTCACAGAAAGGTGCCCGACTGCCAGCCAAAAGATAATTTTGTATAATGAGAATTATTTGAACTCACAAATGTTACATGTAGTTTACTGTACTGGTTCCAGTCATCGTGGATGATGACACCTGTGTCAGTTGTTGTTGTTGTTGTTCCCTAAGCTGCCTGGCCGAACAGCCCCGAGTCCTTAACCCGAAAACGGCGAGGGGGGGGTATTGAACTAGCTCCCCATGGGCGAGCATATTGGCTCCATTCAGGCCTATAATCGTCATTTTACGATAAATATCGTTATTACTTATTCATATGAGCCTATTTTACCTTCACTATGAAGATAGTAACCTGTAACAACAATAAAACAAGTGAAAATATAATTTTTCTGGTTAAAATCGCAAATATAGATGGACCAGCCCATTCATGAATTATGGAGAAAATTGAGGCAACCCCTCCCTCCACGAGGCCTCAAGCCACACTGAGCCTACTCATACACACACTCGGTCATGTAACACACCACACCCGCTAGGCACGTAAGCACATCCTCCACACAGTTTGCTAATGTTAGCACAAAAATATACCAACTAATTAGGGAATAACAGGGAAAATAGGTGATAATTGAAGGGGGAGGGGAAAGGGAGGAAGGAGGGGATGTGGAGGAGTGATATGAGGTATAGGAAAAAAACAAAATAAAAAAAACAAAAAACATTTAGTGCTACTGGGGCTGTTTAAATGTTTTTTTTAGGCCTCCCTCTTAACCTGTTAAGCGCTAAATAGCACTAGGAGCTAGGGTAGTTATTTGTGCATTTCTGCCAAAATATTCGATCTCACAGAATTTAAAAAAAAGTACCTCAATGTCTTGGAAATAAGCAGCCACATCCGCCAATATATATATATCCACCCTAAAAAAATGTGGGTGTGGAGTTACGGTGGCTGCAAGTTGAAAAAAATGGGCTGATAGGCACGACATCCCCGAGCGAGCGAGTGTGTGTGAGTGAGTCAGGCGGGAGGAGAGAGAGAGAGGGTGGAGGCAAGAACGTGCGATTGATGAGAAGCAACGCTCTATATCTCGCCTAAAAAGCACCTTTATGGTTTCACCTGTTCATATTCATGAGTAAGGCAGCCCATGTGAATAATATACACTGATAAATGAAGCGCAGAGAGGCATACGGACGAATAATAGGCGAAATAAGAGTGGTGTATTGAGAAAGGTGGGTGGCGCGGGAGAGAAAAGGGGTCAGATTACAGTAAGTAGATGAGATTAGCGTGGGTGTATGCACAAATTTAGACCTTATAGACACTTTGTGTTGTCGTTGCTATATTGTAAACAACGATAAGACTTCTTGGATGGCGCAGTATGTTAGAGTAACCCGATATCTCATTACACAATTTTTACGCACTATTTGCTTGCAACTCATGGATGAAAGGTTATTTATTTACTTGTAAATTTCTTTACTGTTTGTTCGTAATGATAGAATATGTTAGGTTATGTAAAAGTATTATACATACTAAATACTTCGATATACACAAGTGTATCGAGGGTATATATATATTTTTTTTTGTCAAGCATTCGTCTGCCCGAAAATACGTACGCACTAATCGCTGTCAGTATAGTGTGAACAGTCATGGTCTAGTGGTTAGAGTGATGGACTGAGTGAGATGTAGGCCTAGAGACGTAGGCCTAGAGACGTGGGTTCGAAACCAGAGAGGTTATGGGGATGTTTTTGGAGTGTTTATATCACTTGAAATTTTTTTTTTTTTACATACTTACGCCCTGCTATTCATAAAGTCGAAAACTTTGATGAATAGCAGAGCGTAAGTATGTTTTTTGTGTTTATTTATTTGTTTTTTGTTTGTTTTTTTGTTTGTTTTATTATTACAAAAGGTTGTTACAAAAGGTTAGTACATAAGTATAATATTACATAGGTATATATATAAATAAAACAAAATATTGCCTGGCTAATGAATTAAACTGAAATAATAAATGAAAATATTGCTTATATATACAGTATACTGTATACAATAATATACTGTGTATATATATATATATATATATATATATATATATATATATATATATATATATATATATAATATATATATATACAGTATATACCAAAACATATGAACTTATCCTACAACTATAATTTGTACATGTTATGATAATATTATCACGTTGGTCAGGTACGGGCAAGTAGGTAGGCAGGCAGGTGTTTTGAGATCACGTTGGTCAGGTACGGGCAGGTCAGGTACGGGCAGGTAGGTAGTGAGGTAGGTAGTGAGGTAGGTGGGCGGGGCAGGAGTTTGGCTGAGATAGGGCGACACAGGTACCACTCCTAGTAGTACTTGAGTGAGTGGTAGTCCCTGAAGCACTCGCCCAAACACAACCCAACGTTGCATTCCTTGCACATTGATGTGACTCGGCTTCTTCTTTGTGGCTTTCTGGTGGAGTGGGCACAGACCTGGCACTGTACTTGCAGCCTCCGGGTGCCAGATAGCTCGGTGTGGATAGGGTAGTGTTTGTCATATCCATCAATGACTCTGTCTGGGAGGTTGACTGCACGGCGACCCCTGTGACCGGAGACTGGTTGGTGTTTTTTGTAGGAGTTGGTAGGCGACGTTGTATATGAACTCCCTGAACTTGAGTTTTTTGTTCGGGGCCATGTCTTTTTTTACCAGCCACATGTTGTAAGCGTTGAGCATCGTGATGTCAACAAAGTGAAGGAAAAGCTTGTGATACCACTTCACTGTTTTTCGTAGGCACTCAACGCCTGCAAGCTGGCAATCAGACTTGTCCACAAGGCGCATGTACTTGGTATAATCCACCACCATATCAGGTTTCTGGATAGACTTCTTGGTACGGTAGTGGAATTTACCAGAGTCCACTTGGGCACCTGTATGGACAGTCGAAAGCAGGTGAACTGGTCGCTTATCGAGCCACTTTACCGCCAGAACTTTCCCAGACTTCTCCAGCTGCTTGTAGTGCTCTTTCTTCTTTCTTCTTGGTCTGTCCAGTCTGCGGCGCCTTTGTTCCTCTGCCAAGTCGTCATCAGAAGCGGTGTCACTGTGGGAGGGGTTGTCCAGTTCTATGCGATTGCCTTGGAACTTAGGCATGAACTTCCTGTTAGTTCTGACAGTCCCACATGCCCCCGTTTTGTGGTCATGGAGGAACTGGCAGAGTGCAGGACTTGTATACCAATTGTCGGTGTACAACGTGTGCCCCTTGTTCAGGTAGGGCTCCAGCATCTTTTTCACAATGTGCCCTGACATGCCCAATGGGTCGTTGCCACCGACTTTTGGAATGTCTACATCAGTGCCGGTGTATACGATCATGTCGAGCACTATTCCACTTTCACAATCGCACAACACAAAGATCTTGATCCCGAACCTGTGTCTCTTCAAGGGGATGTACTGCTTGAACACCAGGCGTCCTTTGAAAAGCACGAGCGACTCATCAATCACCAGGTTGGCAAAGGGGTAGAAGAATTTCCTGTACCTTTGCAACAACATGGTCAACACATCCCGAACTTTCCATATTCTATCAGCTCGGTTTGGATTATTATTGTCTGCGAAGTGCAAAAATCGCAGAAGCAAGAAAAATCTATCACGAGCCATATATTTCCGGAAAATTGGGGTGTTGATGATTGGGTCGTGCTTCCAATAATGCTCCATTACATGCTTCCTGCAGAGAGGCATGATTAGCAACAACGCAAAGAACACAAGGAGCTCAGGGACAGTCATATCAACCCATGCACGAATTCTTGCTCTAGGAGATATCATATCAATTCTTTCCCTCACCCAGGTAAAATAGCCATTGGTTTGGGAAACGAGATGAGATAATACCTCCTGGTCAAAAAATGCACAGAAGAAATCAGATTCCGTGGACTGGTCATTGCAGGGCCAGTCTGCTGTTGAACCAGCCAGATTGGCATTGAACTGGTGCAAATCTGGTTGGAAATGGGACCCTTCAGACCAGGCAAAATTATACGCCCGTGGGGGATCAGGATCAGCCCCTCCGTCAGCCACGTCGTCTGCGCCTTCGTCGTCAGACAGGTCTTGGTCATGGTCACGGTGCAGAAGTACATCGTCGTCTTCCGAATCCTCTGCACCTCCCTCATATTGGTCTTGATCCTCCTCAGACTCGCTCCCACTATCACCACCCCAGCCATAGTTCCTGGGATCGAAGGCTTCCCCTTCTGCAGCGTCGTCGTCAGAGGAGTCAGGAGGGAAGAGGAGGGCGTCAAACTTGGATGGCGTTAGACCGGCTGCCAAAACTCTACGAGGCCCTCCAACAGCAGCAGGGGCATGGGTGGGCGTGGGTGGTGGAGCAGGGGCGTGCGTGGGCGGTGGTGCAGGGGCGGCCGTGGTGGGCAGTGGTGCAGGGGCGGCCGTGGTGGGTAGTGAGACAGGGGCGGCCGTGGTGGGTGGTGGTGGTGGTGGCAACGCGGGGGTGGTAGAGGCGGGAGGTGTCACCTTACTCCTCTTGAACTGATAAGGGTGTCCTTTACCCTTACCCTTCTTGCCAACTACCCCCGATGCTCCTGCATCCCCAGGACGGCCACTTGTACTTCCTGTGGTGGTGGGCGCCGTGGGCGTCGTTGCCACAACAGTAGAGGCAGTAGTTGTTGTGGTAGCAGTTGTCAGAGCAAATGCTGAGGACAATGACCTCTTCGCACTCGTCGTGCTTGTTGCACGTGTCGTGCCTCTCCCACCACGTGTCGTGCCTCTCCCAGCACGTGTAGGTCTTCTTGGCTGCACTGGCTCATCATCCTCAGAAGTATATACGTAGGAGGGGTCCCTGGCACGTGTTCGTGTCCTGCCACGAGCACTAACACCGCCAGCAACAGGGTTGGGCGAGTCAACAGGGAGCGAGTCAGGGGAGCGTGTAGGCTCCATAGTGACTGAGAGCGTACTGCGTGTGTAGACTGTGTGGGGTGCGTGCGGCGGGTGGTTGTGGGTGCCATCGAGAGGTACCATGTCGCACTAAACGTGGCGCAATTTGTGACTCCCCAGACAGCTTGGCGCCGTTTTGGTACGCCTTTAAAAATCCTGCTTCCGTGAGGCCTATCGCGTTCCCTATAGGAAGCCTTCCGTGAGGCCTATCGCGCTTGCCGGGTTAAGAGCTTTGCCGCCGTCACCCAGTAAAACCTCTTAAGAGCTTTGCAGCCGTTTACGGGTTAAGGAAGTCCATGGCCACGGTCGGGCTTTCCCACAGAGCTCTCAAATAGTGTAAATTGTGTTGTTGGCGTAAGTGGTTGTGTGAAATGCAGCCTTCTATGATGTGTTTAATGGTATGGGGTGCTGTGTTACAACCCGGGCAGGTGTCGACGACGGAGTCATCCAGTCTCTTCTGATAGCTCAGAAGAGCTGGATGGTGTCCGCATCTCAGCCTGGCCAGGTGGACTCTGTCCTCGCGAGGAAGGGAAGATTCAGAAGGGTGGATTTCGGGAGGTCGTGCTTGCAGCTGCGTGTTGTCTATGAGTGGATGGAACGGCGAGTGATATGAGTATGGATGTGCTTCCGGAAGTTGGTTTGGGGTGGGCAGGGAGGGAGAGAAGACAGTATTTGTGTGTGACAGCGTGTGCTGGGTGTTGTTTTGATATTTCTTGGTGTCTGTGGGTGTGTTGCCATGTAGTGTAGTGGGTGGTGTTGATTCGTGGAGGCTGCTGCCAGGAATTGAGTGCCTCTCATGTCTAGATGATCTTTGACTTTTAGGACTTTGGTTTCTTGATGTAGGTGATCTGTGGGTGTAGTAGCTGTGCATCCTGTGATGATTTTCAGGGCTTTATTTTGAATAGTCTGTAAGGTCTTATGATGTGTTTCAGCTAGGTTAGAAGCCAAGGCCGGGCTTGCGTATTCCATAACTGATCTTATGTATTGTTTGTAGACTGTGGTGGTGATTTCTTTGTTGTGTCCAAATTTCGTGCGGGCAAGTGATCTGAGGGCGTTAAGTCTGGGTGTCAGTTTCTTTTTCGTGTTTGTGGTGTGCTGTTTGAATGTCATTTGGGTGTCGGATGTTACTCCTAGGATTTTGTGTGTGTGTGTGTTAGTGTTAGGGGTGTGTTGTTTATGTCGAGTCCCGGGACGCAATCGTGCTCTCCTGCCTGTGTCAGTTCTTTGTATTACTTTACTGATGTTCATTGCATTTGTTTTTAAATATATCTGGGCACTTCTCTTTGCATGTCTGACACAAAAGAATACCTATCACCTATCCTCAGGTGTCTCTACTACGACACACTTTGTAATGTTTTCTGTATGAAACTAGACTATTAGTTTCTAGATATGGAAGGAACTCAAGAAATCAAAGATTACAACCATCTCATTTATCATTTTGATTCAAGTAGATTAATGTCCAAATTGAATACAATAAAATGAGATCCAGAATAAAATTTGAAAATTATGATACTGAAAGGGATAAATGTTGTGGTGATTGTGGGATGCAGCCAGCCCACTTTGCAGTGTGCTTGTTTACACAATCATTTTAAAAATCATCCATCGTTACCATGCTCTAAAACTGATGGCGTAACCTAGTCTTTAGGATTGTAACCATATTCCACAACCCCAAACCCAACAAAGACCCCACGCTACCCTCCTCGCACCGCCCCATCACACTCCTTTGCTCCCCCTCCAAAGTCATGGAACGCCTAGTATTACAACTAATTACACCTGACCTACCCCTAGCTCCAACACAACATGGCTTTAGGCCACTGCACTCCACAAACACTCTTCTCACAGACCTTACACAAAGAGCTTTTGGCGGCATCAACTCAGCTAGACCACCACACAGATCACTATTAGCCACACTCGACATTAGTAAAGCCTTCGATGCCATCCCCCGCCACAACCTAACAAACAAAATCTACAACACAAACATGCACAACACAAAAAGGTGGCTGGCCAACTTCCTAGCAGGCAGATGTGCACACGTATCTTTTGCCGGTCAGTCATCTAAAATCAGAAACTTTCCAAACGGAGTCCCACAAGGATCCGTCCTATCGCTGCACTCTTCAATCTGTACATGCACGATATAACTACACCCAATACGCCCCAAATAAACTTAGCCTCCTATGCAGATGACATAACACTCACATGCACACACCATGACCCAAAAAGAGCAACAGATCTCCTTCAACCCTATCTCAACACACTACATGGCTGGTGCACTACAAACAGACTTAATCTAGCCCCAGCCAAATCCACCGCAACCCTGCTCACAAGCTGGACAGGAGAACACGAATACATCCCTCAACTCACCATAAACAACACACCCCTAACACATACACACACACCCAAAATCCTAGGAGTAACATATGATACTCATATGATATTCAAACAGCACACCACAAACATTAAAAAGAAACTGACACCCAGACTTAACGGCCTCAGGTCACTTGCTCACACAAAATTCGGACACAACAAAGAAACTACCACCACAGTATATAAACAATGCATAAGATCAGTGATGGAATACGCAAGCCCAGCCTGGGCTTCTAACCTAGCTGAAACACATCATAAGACCTTACAGACTATTCAAAACAAAGCCCTGAAGATCATTACAGGCTGCACAGCTACTGCACCCACAGATCACCTACATCAAGAAACCAAAATCCTCAAAGTCAAAGACCATCTGGACATGAGAGGCACTCAATTCCTGGCAGCAGCCTCCACGAACCAAGACCACACACTAAACTACATGGCAACACACCCACAGACACCAAGAAATATTAAAACAACACCCAGCACACGGTATCACACACAATTATTGTCCTCTCTTCCTCCCTGCCCACCCCGAACCAACTTCCAGAAGCACATCCATACTCATATCTCTCACCGATCCATCCACTCACTCACAGACAACACGCAGCTGCATGCACGACCTCCCTAAATACATCCTTACGAATCCTCCCTTCCTCGCGAGGACAGAGTCCACCTGGCCAGGCTGAGATGCGGACACCATCCAGCTCTCCTGAGCTATCAGAAGAGACTGGATGACTCCGTTGTCGACGCCTGCCCGGGATGTAACACAGCACCCCATACCATTAAACACATCATAGAAGACTGCATTTCACACAACCACTTACGCCAACAACACAATCTACAATCTATGGGCGGGTGCCCAACTCCGAAAGGAGTTGAAATAGGGGAGCTATCCCTCCGCCAAAGGCGGCTTTCTAGGGCCTTTCCTAGCTGATTGGGTTCTAGTCATGTGGAGATGGGCTGGTCTATCAAAGTGAGAGCCGAGTGATCTCTGCCATACCCATAGCTTACTCTGACTATTCCTCTTACTTATATATCTTCTAGATCTCAAGTGACGGCGTCTTTTCCGTGGATCGACCTCCCTACTGCCAACCTAAAAGTTGGCAGATTGGGAGCCAAAGCGTCACATTTTTCCCTTGCCCCTCAACTTTCCCTTCATAATTGCTGAGGGGCACAGGGCCTTGGGTGGGGCTTTGGTTTCCCAGGCGTTTCCGCGCCCTCCTCAGCTCCCTGCCGTAGAGTGGCTTCGGTCACCCGGGCTTTGTTAGTGGTAAGCAGGGAGGGTTTTGTGGGGGCGCTCTATGGCCTTGGCCTTGCTCGGGACCTTGGGGCTGTTCGGCCAGGCAGCCTGGGGAACAACAAAAACACAATTTATTAGTGGCCCCTCCATCATTGACGAACATGCCTATTACATAAGGCATCCTCTTCAAACACTAATCCGCCGTAGTTTGAATCTACCGCGCAGAGCATTTAAAAACTGAGGAGCCTTCATCATGAGCGTACGCGACCTCACTCATGGCTTCAGTCATTATGAATTGGGTTCTCACTACGAAAAAACTTCGTAAAAAATAAAAACAAGAAGAAAATAAGAATAACTATCCAATAACTTGTATTGAGTATTGTTCACATGTGTGGGGAGGTTCCTCTCACACCGCTCTCCTAGACAAAGTTGAAAGGAAGGCCTTTCGTATCATTAACTCCCGTCACCAACTCTGCACTCACTCTCTCTCTCTCTCTCCGCCGCAATGTTGCATCTCTCTCGCTATTCTATCGCTACTATAATAATCAGTGTTCCTCAGAGCTATCCCAGTGCATACCACCTCCTTTACGTAGGGCACGTGGTACCCGTCTTGCAACTCAATCCCACCCCTACTCTGTGCAACTCTCCAACCCAAGAGTCAAACGTTACTCTCAAACTTTCTTCTACTCAATATCTGAGCTCTGGAACTCTCTCCCAGAATCAGTCTTTCCCTCTTCCTATGACTTAAATTGCTTCAAACTCCGTGTGTCCAGGCATTTTGGCTCGAACGTCCCTTGATTTTGGCCCTGTCACTCTTTCAACTATGGGGGAGGCACTCGCTATAGGCAGTTATGCCTTTTGCCTCCCTCAATCACATAGAAAAAAAAAAATAAAAAAAAATAAATAAGCTTTCCATCATATCGTGGATGTACTTGTGTGGATCTTTGACCAGACGCTGATTCAGGCGTCATTCTTCCTTCTCTTCTCTGCTCTGCGCTCAGCCTGCCCGGACGTGTCTCCCCACGCTCCGCTGGTTCCGCATTTGCTGCGTCCCTAGTGAGTTTTTTCTCATTTGTTTACTCCGGGATGTATCGAGTAAGGTTAGGATATGCGTAGCAGGAGTGTCCTGGGCTGGTTGCCCGCAGTGCAGTGTATTTTGGGTCGTGTGTTTGGGGCATCTATTTCGGATGTACCCTCGTGGTCCTGTTGTGGACTTGTGATCTTTTCACAGTTGAGTTAGCTTGTGATGCAGGCGGCTTTCATTACGCGTTAATTATGCTGCCTTTTATCTTTCTGATGAGGTAAGCGTTGCTTACTGACGTTCCCAGCGTATTTTTCTTCACTTAGTGAAGTTTTTTCTGGGTCCCGAGTCAGTCTTCCCTTTGCCGGAAGTATTTGCTACAGTGGTGTGTTGGCGGTGGTTCCTGTTGTTATATTTCCAGTGTTTTTTGTTTATATTTCAACATTTCTTATGCCGTCTACTTAGGCCTAGCCAGCCGCTCGTAGCTTTGCCACATGTACAAGTGTTATTGTTTATTTTATAAATATGCCCTACTGTGTCATGTGTATCCGGGTTTAGTTGTGTATTGGCTAATTCCACGGACTATGTTTGTTTCCTGGTTTAGTTGTGTATTGGCTAATTCCACGGATTATTGTGTGGACCTAGGCTAGTCGTGCTTGGCTTTCTTTCGAGTCCGATGTACGTTCAGATGGTTTCTGAACGGGGTGGGTTACCTTCCGGCGGGTTTTTTCTCGGTTTCACCATGAAAAAAACCCGGCCGAGAGCCGTGTTGGGCCACACGTGGTTTCAACACAGGCTTGTGTCCCCGGCGATGAGGTGTCTGTGGCTCTCCAGGACTGCGTCTCTGTGTTGGTGCCTGTTTTCAGGCTCCCTTTGATTCCCGGCGGAGTGGCTGTACCCATCTAACATTGTTCATGCGGACATATGTTATGAAGTTTTTCTACCCGGTTTTACAAACCACAGAAAAAACCTAGCTGTTGTTAAGGGCTTTCCTCCCCGGCGATCTTTTACAAAGAAGTGGGGACAGGAACTTATGGGGTTAACGTTTTGACATCTCACCCGGCGGGTGTACCTTGGTAGGGTGGGATGAACAACTAAGTCATTCAGTTAGTTAACCGATCCATTTTAGTGATACTATATGTATCGCCGCCTTTACACTTACGGCGATTGAAGGTTCAATTAGGGTTAACATCGTTTTTACACCCGGCGGGTGCTCCTGGGTGGAGGAAATAAGGAATTTACAAATTCAATTTCGATTAACCACTTAATTGAGTGATACGTTTATGTATCGCCGCCTTCAAACTTACGGCGATCTTTTTGTGACAATTCGTTAGAAATCAGATCTCGTATCAGCCTGCCCTGTGTTATTCTACTAAAATAATTCAAGGGCCGGCGTCTTTGTGGGGGGGTTGTTTTTCCCAAAAATTGAATCTTGAGACAGTCACCACCAGAAAGACTATAAACGCCATGCTGGTCCGTTATATTATGTCAGAGGGTATTCTTCACTTTCTTAAAAAGATATGTTTAGATATTCTGAACCCCGCCGCGTAGCGAGCTGTGATCGTTGTGTCATTACATCTCGTTACCCGGTGGGTTATTAACATTTGTGTGCGAACATGTTGGGTTAACCTTATGAGCATTAATTCCTGGAAATTTTATTTTTTTCCAGAGCTGGGCTCCGGCGGACCAATACAGACCCTCAGTAGTTTTCCCCACCAGTCTCTGTCATGGCTACCTTGGCCCCAGTCTTTGCTTTATGCACTACCCCTACCTGTGCCGGTATCCCTATTTTTGCGCACACTCTTTGCATCAAGTGTGTTAAATGTCTAGACCGTTCAAGGGGTCTGTGGGTGATGCGCAACTGTTCCTTTTGCTCCCAATTAAGTGTCAAGGTCCTCCGCGACAATGATAAGACCGCAGCGGTCGCATTAAGAGAGGTTAGGCAACAGATGTCAGCATATACTACGATTGTAGCTCATAAGTAACTTCAATGTGACAACGTCCCTCTTTGGGATAGACTGCTTTTCGAACACCCTCCCCCTAAACGTTCCTCTCGAGTAACTAGTCATAAGCCGGCGGAGACTGGTCAGGGTTCTGTGTCTTCTGCTGCTACTCCGAAACGTCCAAGAGAGCCTACACCCCCGGCGACCGCCTCCTCGTCTCGGGAGAGATCTCGGTCTAGGTCACCTCTCAGACACCAGCCATCTAGTCTTGCCTCTTCACCATCGAGTAAGAAGAGTAAGACGGAAAGTTCCACCAGTGGTCACGGCGATGAATCCTCCAAATCAAAGAGTAGTTCACGGTCACACCGTAGCCATAAATCTTCCAAAAAGGATTCCCATAAAAGAAAGACCTCCCTACATTCGCCAGCTTCTAGTGCTTCTCATCGTACCTCTACCCTAGACAGAGTTTGTGTTAGGTCTCAAGGGTCCAGTACGGTGCCTGTACCTAAAGATGATTTACCCATTAACATTTTAACCCTGGAATTGGAGAGTTCAGGGGGATCAGTGATTGAGAGTGTTTCAGACTCCCAAGAGAGTGTAGGCCAGGGCCTCGGTGTTTGGCGATTTTCTCGGCCGGGGTCTGACCACCCACTTCCGACTCAAACTAGTCACACAGTAGCTGACGTCCACAGGGACGCGGCGATCCCATCCTCTATTCCTGACTTATCTTGGCAACAAGGTACCCCAGCTTCGGCGGGATCTTCTCAGGAGGAACAGGAGGAGAAAGACGAGGTTTCAATAATTTCGGATATGGAAGGGCAAGAGTCAGGTTCAGGCTTAGACGCCGCGCAGGATATTAATGATTCACCAGTGAGTACATCATCAAGTCAATTTGTTACTGCGCAGGAAATTGATGGGCTACTTAGTCATGCTTTATCTAAATTTTTTGGCCAACAACAGGAAACTCCCACAGTGGACTTGGGAGCTCCCACGACAAGTTCTACGGTACGGCCTCTGACGACTTCTATTGCTTTATCTAAGATCCCTCACCCTCCCACTCTGTCACCATCAGTGGTTACTAGGCCTGCTACGGCGGCATTGACCACTTTGAATGTAAGGGTTATAACGGATGTCAATCCACCCCCTCTAGACAAGGCGCCTCTCAGAAAGGTAGCTATGCCCTTGCTTTACGGACCAGACGAGTCATGGGTCCTTTTGACCCCCACTAAACCAGAGCTCGCCCAACCTACCTTGTCAGGGGAACTCCCAGTACCGCGTGAGTGGGTCATCCAGGGCAATAAATCAAAGAAATTAAGGGCCTTGGATACTTTGGGAAATGTACTAGACGTTAATATAAAGGCTATACCTAGTTATTATCACCAAGACTATTTTGTGTATGCTACTAAGCCAGCTTTACCCCCTGCCTCAGCTTCAAAATTGTTTTCAGACTGGTCTAAGCTGGATGGGTTTAATGACATTAAGACTCTGTCAGCTCTCACTCCAGAACTTGATTTACAAACCGTCACAGACGAAGCAGCTAATCCAGTCTTGAAGGTGGGGCAGTTGGGTCCAGGACCTTGGGTGGATTGGGAGATAGAGGCTCAAAACTTTGCGACCACATTTACTTCCAAAACTTCCCACCAGATCCCTCAAGATACTCATTCGTGGTTCTCCATGCCAGTGTGTTCTGCCGGCGGAGTCCCTTCAGCTTTGTTTTCTTTCTTAGCTGCCCCTAAAATTAATCTTTGTGAGCTAAAAGACCCTTTCACTACCCCTACCCCAACTCACCTAGACCGAGAATTTAGGCTAAGGGGGGAAAGCTTTTCGCCTGTTCTCTCATTACATAGTGTCTCAACAGGTAGCAAAGTCTTTGCTCCGGTCCACTCAGGCAATCGCAGACGCGGATGCCAGACGATCGGTTGAATTGTCCCGGCGACTGCTTCTTCAGTCGTCAATCCAATCTCTGGGTGACATCCGCACCGCCTTGCTTGAGGCGGTACGAGCGAGACAAGACCTCAGAATGTCTTTAGTCCGCAAAACTGCCTGATCGCATTGCGAATCAGGTGGTCATGTCACCAGTGCTTACTCCCTCTTTAATGTCCCCTGACGTGTGGCGAACGGTGTTTAATATGGCGCAGGCCTTTAAACACAGTCCCACCCCTTCTAAGAAACCTGCCTTTAACTTCCCCAAACCCAGGCCAGCCGCTAAAGCTCAGCCGGGGGGATCTAAGCCCTTTCTTCCACCTAAGTCCTCCCCCTCCCCTCAAGGTCAGTACAGGCATAGACAGAGTAGGTTTTCAGGTCAGAGAGGACGCGGCCATAATAAGCCAGGTCAGGGCCCGTCTTCGGCCAACACCAGCCAGCCGGCGAAGCGTCCAGCACCACCAACCCCACCATAAAAAAACTAAAGTCTCTCTCACTCCCGGTGCCAACCTTAAGGCCGGCGGATCCGAGGGTAGTACAGCCGGCGAACCCTTGTCTGCTAACTGGGTCGTTCCGAACGTGTCACCAAGCATGGCCGTTAAACACTTGGGCACGGATGGTGGCACGCAAAGGCATCACTTGGCAGTGGCTCCGGCGACCTCGCTTACGTCAGGCGACAACGGCGAATTTTGTTTCTTTAGAGGTGGTCACTGGTCCAGGAAATGATTGCCAAGAATGTCATCATCCCGGTCCCCCCAAATTACCCTGTATTCACGTCCAAGCTATATTTGGTTCCCAAAAGGGACAGTGTTCAGATGAGACCGGTCGTAGACCTGTCTTATCTGAACCTTCACATTCACAACGAGTCTTTCCGAATGTTAACAGTACACCAAATCAGGCTAACACTTCCGCCGGGAGGTTGGATGTGTTCCCTAGACCTGACAGACGCCTATTGGCACGTATCAGTCAACAAAAGATTTCAAAGGTTTTTGGCCTTACGGATCAGGCACCAAAATTTTGTTTTTCAACGGATGCCATTCGGTTTGAACCTGTCACCTCGATTATTCACGAAATTAGTCCGGCAAGCCCTGATGCCGTTGTTAAAACAAGGAATCAGAGTGTTGTGGTACCTAGACGACTGGCTGGTGGTGGCAGAGACACAACAATTATGCATCAAACATGTCAACATCATTTTAAATCATGTCAAAACTCTAGGGTTCAAGGTAAATCTGGTAAAGTCAAACCTTGTTCCCTCACGAGTAATTCAGTGGATAGGGCTGGTCTGGGACACGGCCGCTCTCACTCTGAGTCAGAGTGTGGACAATCGCAACAGGTTTCGCAGGAAACTGTTCATGTTTCTTCACAGTCTGACTACGACGCGGAGGGTCTGGGAGTCTCTGGTCGGCTCTCTCAACTGGATTCAACTAACTGTTATGTTGGGTCGGTTGAAAGTAAAACGTTTAATATTGGAAGGCAACAAATATTTCCCACTCTTAACGGCGGGAAAATTATGGCCCATCCCGAAATAAATCCACACCTTACTAGCGGTCTGGGCGAAGAGGGAAACGTTGCACTCAATAATGTCATGGACCTCTCCTCCACCAACGGTATGGGTTGTTGTTGTTGTTGTTGTTCCCTAAGCTGCCTGGCCGAACAGCCCCGAGTCCCTGAGGAAGGCCATGGCCACGATCGGGCTTTCCCACAGAGCTCTCATTGAGTGTAGGTTGTGTTGTTGGCGTAAGTGGTTGTGTGAAATGCAGTCTTCTATGATGTGTTTAATGGTATGGGGTGCTGTGTTACATCCCGGGCAGGCGTCGACAACGGAGTCATCCAGTCTCTTCTGATAGCTCAGGAGAGCTGGATGGTGTCCGCATCTCAGCCTGGCCAGGTGGACTCTGTCCTCGCGAGGGAGGGAGGATTCGGAAGGATGGATTTCGGGAGGTCGTGCATGCAGCTGCGTGTTGTCTGTGAGTGAGTGGATGGATTGGCGAGAGATATGAGTATGGATGTGCTTCTGGAAGTTGGTTCGGGGTGGGCAGGGAGGGAGAGAGGACAATACCTGTGTGTGATACCGTGTGCTGGGTGTTGTTTTGATATTTCTTGGTGTCTGTGGGTGTTGCCATGTAGTTTAGTGGGTGGTCTTGGTTCGTGGAGGCTGCTGCCAGGAATTGAGTGCCTCTCATGTCCAGATGGTCTTTGACTTTGAGGATTTTGGTTTCTTGATGTAGATGATCTGTGGGTGAAGTAGCTGTGCAGCCTGTAATGATCTTCAGGGCTTTGTTTTGGATAGTCTGTAAGGTCTTATGATGTGTTTCAGCTAGGTTAGAAGCCCAGGCTGGGCTTGCGTATTCCATTATCTTATGTATTGTTTATATACTGTGGTGGTAGTTTCTTTGTTGTGTCCAAATTTTGTGTGAGCAAGTGACCTGAGGGCGTTAAGTCTGGGTGTCAGTTTCTTTTTAATGTTTGAATGTCATATGAGTATCATATGTTACTCCTAGGATTTTGGGTGTGTGTGTATGTGTTAGGGGTGTGTTGTTTATGGTGAGTTGAGGGATGTATTCGTGTTCACCTGTCCAGCTTGTGAGCAGGGTTGCGGTGGATTTGGCTGGGGCTAGATTCAGTCTGTTTGTAGTGCACCAGCCATATAGTGTGTTGAGATAGGGTTGAAGGAGATCTGTTGCTCTTCTTGGGTCATGGTGTGTGCATGTGAGTGTTATGTCATCTGCATAGGAGGCTAAGTTTATTTGGGGAGTATTGGGTGTAGTTATATCGTGCATGTACAGATTGAAGAGTGCGGGCGATAGGACGGATCCCTGTGGGACTCCGTTTGGAAAGTTTCTGATTTTAGATGACTGACCGGCAAAAGATACGTGTGCACATCTGCCTGCTAGGAAGTTGGCCAGCCACCTTTTTGTGTTGTTGTGCATGTTTGTGTTGTAGAGTTTGTTTGTTAGGTTGTGGCGGGGGATGGCATCGAAGGCTTTACTAATGTCGAGTGTGGCTAATAGTGATCTGTGTGGTGGTCTAGCTGAGTTGATGCCGTCAAAAGCTCTTTGTGTAAGGTCTGTGAGAAGAGTGTTTGTGGAGTGCAGTGGCCTAAAGCCATGTTGTGTTGGAGCTAGGGGTAGGTCGGGTGTAATTAGTTGTAATACTAGGCATTCCATGACTTTGGAGGGGGAGCAAAGGAGTGTGATGGGGCGGTGCGAGGTGGGTAGCGTGGGGTCTTTGTTGGGTTTGGGGAATGTGATGATGATACCATGCTTCCAAATGTCTGGTATTGTGTTGTGTGAATAGCTGTAGTTTGATATGTTAGTGAGTGTTTGTATGCCTTGTGGTCCCAGGTGTCTGAGGTGTATGTTGCTTATGTTGTCTAGGCCACAGGCGGGTGAGTGCTTGAGATTGTTGATGATATGCTTTGTCTGGTGATTGGTGAAGGGTGTATAGTCAGGGTCTGTGGGGAATTGTCTCTTACGTCGGATGACACGTCGGTCGTCTTTGTGAGGTTTTAGGTGGCTGACATGTGAGAAGTGATTGATGAGAGTGTTTGCTTGTTGTTTACATGAAGGAGTAGAGTCTGTTGTTGTGATTGCAGCATGTGATTGTGTTGTGTTGCTGTTGGAAAGTGTGATGCTGTTTAGTGTTTTGTAGAGTTTTTTGGGGTTTGTTTTGTGATCAAGTGTTTGTAGGAAGTTATTCCAATTTAGTTTTTGTTGTTCTTGTATTTTGTTGTTAGTTTGGGTGTTGAGTGCTTGAATTTGTTGTGTGATGTCTTGTGTGTGGGGTGCTGGGGAGTGTTTCAGTGTGTCGCGTTGTCTGATGAGGTTTTGAATTTCTGGTGTGAAGTTGGGGTTGTGTCTTTTTCTGTTACCTCTTGGAATGTGTTTCTTGTCAGCGTTTTGGATAGTTTTATTGAGTATGTGTACAGCATTGTTGATGTTAGTGATGGGTGTACTGTTTAGAGTTGTGAAGTGTTGTTCTGTCTCATCAACGGTATGGGTAGACACGGATGCGTCAGGCACAATAGGTTGGGGATTTCAGTCAAATCAGGGGCACCAGGGTCAGGGGCTTTGGTCCCACTTAGAAATCTCTCACATCAATGTCAAAGAATTACTAGTCCCCTTGTATTTCCTTCAGGCTCACGGCCCTGCGTTACGGGGCAAGTCGGTGGCCTTCAGAATGGACAATCTAAACGCAGTTCACTGTATTCAGAAACAGGGGTCAACGAGGTCAAGGAGGTTGCTAAACGTGTCGGAAGAGATTTTTACTCTAGCCAACAGACTAGACATTTATCTTCACGCATCTTATCTCCCAGGCGTAGCAAACGTCTGGGCAGACGCTCTGTCCCGGAGACAGAGCACGACAGTAGAATGGGAGCTCAAGCAACCCATTTTCAACCTAATGATTGCAGAGCTCTCCCATCCACAAGTGGATCTGTTTGCGTCCGAGGAGACTCACAAACTCCCTCTATACCTCACCCGCCGGACGAAAACGCCGGCAGGGGGGCCAGACGCCCTAGTGACAGACTGGAACAGATGGAGCTCCATCTATCTGTTTCCGCCGCCAGATGCGTCACTAATGTGCCACGTAGTGAACAAACTACGAGATTATCGAGGCTTAGTCTCACTAATCGCGCCCCTGTGGCCGGCGCAGTTGTGGTACCAGCAATTGAAGACGTGGTGCCCGCACCCGGTGTCGCTCCCGGTCGGGTATTTCCACTTAGACACGATTGGCAACCTAGCGACCTCGCTGACTTTTGCATTATGGACATTCAGGAGGCCAAGTGGCTAGCACCATACGGTAGAGATGTGACCAATAAATTATTAAATCAATATACTCAGTCTACGAAACGACAGTATCACTCACATTGGCAAGCCTTTACTTCTTGGATCATTAGAACAGAACAGACTGTGCCATCAGTAGCTTTAGTTTTTAATTATTTAAATTATCTGTTTGAGCAGAAACATTTATCTGTGGTAACGTTAAAAAATCACTTAACTGCAATTAGAGTGCCCTTTTTAGACCTTACAGGTCTCTCCATACCGGTGGCGGAGGAAACAGGTTTTATGAGAGCTTGTTTTAAACTCCGCCCACCTCCCCGTCAGCTCATGCCTACTTGGTCTCTGGACAAAGCTTTGTCTTTACTTCACTCTCGTCTGTACCAAAATACTGCAGATTTTGCATTACTCTTAAAAAGGCTGTATTCCTTTTGGCTTTGGCCACCGGGAACAGAGTGTCTGAGCTGGCGGCGATGAGCAACACACCTAATTGCCTTAGGTTTGGTAGACTTAATGAATGTATTTACATTGCACCTTCCCCGGGATTTGTAGCCAAGAATGAGCACAGTGCACACGTGTTTTCTGAGTTCACGGTGCCGGCGTTAAAAAGGGGAAAGGTGCATCATAATCTATGTCCAGTGCAAGCTCTAACCAAATATTTGAGAGTAGCTCCTCTAAACCCCCAAGGTGCTTTATGGGTAGCAAGTACGGGTAAACGCTTACTGAAACGGCGATTAGCTTCTCTTCTGGTCGAAGTCATTAAAGAGAGTAATCCCGGCGTTGTGGGTCGGGCCCACGATTTACGCAAATGGGCAGCCTCTTTACGTTTCCTGAAGAATTTTTCAGTAGAAGATATTGCGTCCACTCAGTTGTGGGCGTCTAATCATACGTTTTTGACTAGATACTTGTCAGTTGCTCTAGATAAACCTTCCTTACCATGTATAGCTTTAAGGCAGAGGGTCTAGGTGGCCCTTCAGTCACTTTTGTTTACTTTCAAGAAAAGGGGGGGGGGGGGGTGCAGTCAGTTGACATAGGACACCCTAGACCCCGCCGGAGTGTGAGAGCTGTGATACAATTTATGGTTAATGTGATATGAAAATTTCTCGGCGAGAAATTGTGCTAGTACAATGTTAGTACAAAACAACGGGGTTGTTATAGTAGTTTTAGCTGCGAAAGCAATTTAATATTAAACAGTGAAGATCTTTTGCAATTTATCTCCACGATTATTTTGGGGTTTATTATGTGCACATGTAAACTGATAACTTGTTATTTTTGTCACCACTCGTTGAGTGGGGTGCCTTTGTAACTACAGATCTGTTCACAGAATCTTCAGAGTTACCCTTTTTTGTCAAGCAGGCTTCATTGAAGCACGCACCTGCCTGAACCCCTTTCTTGTATATATACGGGCTACGCCTTATTAAATATATTTTCAAAGTAAGAATACTATGTGGTTGTTTTATTATCTGCTTTTCTAGAGTTATGATATGATTACGAATGTCCCCCTCCAGTCTTAGAAATCAGGCATGTTCGTCAATGATGGAGGGGCCACTAATAAATTATAGGTTTGACTCCTGTAAGGAGATAAAGAAAACCTAATATTTAGTAGTGGCCCCGTAATCATTGACGACTGGGGCCCTCCCGACCATCCCCTACCCATTCGTTGATGTATTAAGGATTTTGGTTTACTTGATATGTCAGTGAAGGAAGAATGACGCCTGAATCAGCGTCTGGTCAAAGATCCACACAAGTACATCCACGATATGATGGAAAGCTTATTGGATAGTTATTCTTATTTTCTTTTTGTTTTTATTTTTTACGAAGTTTTTTCGTAGTGAGAACCCAATTCATAATGACTGAAGCCATGAGTGAGGTCGCGTGCGCTCATGATGAAGGCTCCTCAGTTTTTAAATGCTCTGCGCGGTAGATTCAAACTACGGCGGATTAGTGTTTGAAGAGGATGCCTTATGTAATAGGCATGTTCGTCAATGATTACGGGGCCACTACTAAATATTAGGTTTTCTTTATCTCCTTACAGGAGTCAAACCTATAATCTACACTCAATGAGAGCTCTGTGGGAAAGCCCGATCGTGGCCATGGCCTTCCTCAGGGACTCGGGGCTGTTCAGCCAGGCAGCTTAGGGAACAACAACAACAACCTAGCATATTAGCTTCAGATACCCCCCCCCCACACATCCACCTAGGATTAGAAAAAAATATATATAGGTAGGCCCTTAAAAAAAAAATATATAAAAAAAGTGGGGATTGGGCCTGAGTACTGTATATAGATAAATAGATAGAATAGATAGATAGGCCCTAAATGTATAAATCAAGATAATAGTTTGTAAGTAGATGTTAGCAGATGTTATGATCAGTCTTGTTAGCTCTAGAAACTTCTTGAAAATGAAACTAAATATTTGAATTTGCTCAAACTTTATTCAAATACTGTATAAAAAACTCACGGCCAATTAATGGATTAGCCAAATTAAGTAACTCAAATTAATTCATGGGTATTTGCATACACATTAAGTTTAAATTCATAGAACTCATTTATAATAAATTTCATTTCATGCGAGTGAAATTTTCTCTAATAATGAGAACTCAAAATTAGTCAACACTACCATTTACAAAAACTTGTTTATGCATGTAATTTTTTTCCAACGACGTAATACCAATAAAATAAACAATCCGTCCCATGATCCTGCAGGAGTTAGGGCACGGAGCTGGGGTGCCTAGGCTGGGGTCATTAAAAGCTGGGAGGCCAGTCTAAATCTTCCACTAGCATTGTTACTTAACCGTAGCAATCAGATGCAACTAAATTTTGTGGTATAGCTACATCCAGATAATTTTATACTTACCATAGGAAGGACCACTTGATTTACAGGTTCAATGGAGATATTCATTAATCCTTTGATGCCTAGAGGTCCTTCATAAGCCAAGTAAAATCATCTGTGAGAGGCATTATTAATATAGTAAAACAAATTATTATTATGTGTCTTTTTACTGTGTTCGTACAAGTTTTGGTTTCTTTATTTTGTAAGTTTTACATTATAATTAAGAGGCAATAAAACACAGGCTAACTGAATATACAACCCATTAGGCTAAACACCCCAGGTACACAATATTGAATACTATTAATTGCAGGAAAAAGCTCCTCTAAACAGTGTACAAACACTAACCTAGAACACTAGTTTATGGCTAAATGCAGGTAGGTTATACTATTAAACAAGAAAAATCAGGGATATAAATATTGAAAATTTGAATGGAAAACTTTACATAATTAAAAAATTTGGATTGACCTAAAAGAACATTTTCCTCTTTGATTCCACATAGCGATTTTGATAATTTAATTTGACTTTATATTGTCCTTGTCCCAATTTTGGTTTGTTTAGTTTGCAAGTTTTACATTTTAATTAATAAACTTAAGTGTTCCAATGTATATTTTGTTAATATTACTTCTTTCAATATTCCTCCATCTTAAGACTAATAATGCCCATACATATTTCTATATCACTAATGGCAATAAATTGGCTATAGCATCCAGAAAAAGCATGAGTCAGAATAATTAAAATTATCACAGAACGAACAACATAAATAATGTACTCCAAGTATCTGCCATTTTTATGTACGATACTGCACAACGCAACACAGTACCGTTTGTAATTAATTTGCTTACTAGAAAATGTTACTTTACTGTTTACCTAAATATTTAATGTATAATCACCTGCATTGGTAAATGGTCCAAAATCTATCGAAGGATTCCGATATGCTGATGCATTAGCCACATACCCGGCGTTGGTGTTTACTGTTCTCCAAGTTTATCATTCAGTTGTGTACCAGCTACTTGTGCAGGTGCATATACCTATTCTGAACATCTTCAACTTTTTCAAAAATGCAAAACCCTACTTGAGGCACATGAATTAAGATACTATTATAGCAGTAGAAGATACACACAAGATAATCTAACATTTAGCATCTTCGTATTAAGGCAAAGCGGTGCTACATTGCAGATAAAAAAAAAAAAATAAAAAAAAAAATAAAAAAAAAAAAAGTTATGCTTCAACCATGTAGTCATACCCAAATGTTGCATCATACCATCCATAATGTTTAACTGATTAACTCTCTGGTTGATTTAAGAAATTAAATACACATGAACCAAGCCCTTTTAATCAATTCTATTAATATTTTCTAATAATCTTCAACAGAGGAATATGTACTGTAGTTAAAAATGTGAAGGCGAGAAGTCTTGAATGCGACTATACACTTAACTCTCTGCTACACACAGAACTCCAAGGTGTTAAAGAAACTAGAGAAGAGTGTAACTTGCAATGTTCTGTTTATTATAAAAAAAAATATATTTTCATATCAAACCTTTTCAACTGCTCTATACTTACTGTACTTACTGTTAATCAGATGTTGACCATACTTTTTATATCTATTCCAGTTACCATCATATATCAATTCGAGGAAGGCATTCGCAGTCTGCAGGTTTAAATACCCCGCCTATGAATTGTATGTTTAATATAAACAAGACAACTTGTAGTTAAAAAAAAATAAACAAGTCTATTTAACTATCGGTACCAATCATTATATTTATTGTTAGCTTCTTCATTGTCTATACCAATATTTTACCAAGTATTCCTGATCTAGTTCTTCTACCACTCAGAAAGGTGATTGATGGATAACAACTGATTACATAGGGATCCACACAAACTTTCTTCTACATGTAAAAAGCAGTTGTTTATGCATGCTTTAATTCTAAAAAATACATCCTAATTGTTCTTAATACAGCACATTGATAATATAGAATACATGATGCAATACTGTAAATACTAAAGTGAGATTCTAAACTCAAAGTGATAACATTTTATTGGAGATTGCTATCATGCATGCACACTCAATTTATATGAGCATCATTTTCTCATAGCTTGACCACATGTTTTGATACTGATTGGCCTACAGGCTGTCAAATACAAAATTCCAGCAAAGATGGTCTATCTGTCTACCTTTTCTTCTTTGACATTTTCAATTGGATGATGACTGATTTTATTCCAGTTTCTCCAGATATCAACTAAGTGAAGTAGGACTATGGATTCTTAAAATGTTCATCCTAACCTGTCTATACTATGTGAAAGAACACTTTAATGGCAATGTACTCCTTAAATGGACTGTATAATATGTCAACTGTAAGATGTTAATTTTATCCTTTAGGCCTTTTAAATTGTTCCCCTCAAATGGTGTGGACAGCCATTATCACATTCACTTTTTATTCTATAGATTAATTTGTTCCTTCTCAAATAGTGTTAACATTAACTCAATCATCCTTATCTTAATTTCTTCCTTCTCAAATAATGCTATCAACTTCTTAAGCATATATTTCCACCCCAAGTTTTCTCTCCAAGCCCATAAATTGCCATGCACTCGGGGGATGTTCTTCACAGTGCCGCTGGAAAGAGTTAAGCGAAGTTTGCCTTGTGCAGCCCAACTTGTTCGTCCTCAACCAGGGTGCGGTGGATATCCCCGGTAACGCGACGCATCTGAAATACAGATCAACGATATTTATAACCCTGTCACGCACTGCAGGACGCAATTGCATCCTTACCGGGATACTTAAAACCTTTGTGACCTTCAGGGGTGTTTAGAAAACTTTAGTTTAATTTCTTCAACCTCTACAGTTGTCTTTAAGCGAGTTGTGGGCATAAAACAAATTTTGGAGAGGTGATTAAGAGAATTCTATTGATGAATACTAAAAGGCAACCCCCGGACCTGAAAGGGATAATTATACATACAGTAAACCCTCGCTAACTCGGACTCGTTTTAGTCGGAATGGCATAGGCCTCTCGGAAATGTCCCTGTATATCTCGGAAAATTCAGAGTTGGGCAGGATTTATGTCCGGTTTACAATGTTCTCTCACTCGGTTTTAAGTGATTTTAGGATGAATTGAAGCCTGTGCCTTTTCATTATTGTGTTAATATTAATTACTGTGTACTGTACTGTCCCTGGAAACATAATAAGGTTCGTATTTGTCATTAATATGATGAATTTCACATTAAAAAAACAAAACAAAAACAAAAATCTCAATTTTCTCGGACGCGGACTTTCCTCTTATAATTCGGAATTTTCCCTCTCTTAAGTCGAACATAAGTCGGACCTCGGAAGTGGTCTCGCCCCAATTAGTCCGAGTTAGCGAGGGTTTACTGTACATACATACAGTTTATTAAAACAATTGATCAATCCCTTGTCAATTTAAGCACAATCCCAACCATATAAGTGATCATTGCATGGTCAGCTTACAAGGCAAGATCTAGATAGAGATCCTGTAGTACGATCTCAATCGCAAACAGTACTGTACTTTACTGTTGACCTCCCTACTGCCAACCTAAAAGTTGGCAGATTGGGAGCCAAAGCGTCACATTTTTCCCTTGCCCCTCAACTTTTCCTTCATAATTGCTGAGGGGCACAGGGCCTTGGGTGGGGCTTTGGTTTCCCGGGCGTTTCCGCACCCTCCTCAGCTCCCTGCCTTAGAGTGGCTTCGGTCACCCGGGCTTTGTTAGTGGTAAGCAGGGAGGGTTTTGTGGGGGGCGCTCGTTTATGGCCTTGGCCTTGCTCGGGACCTTGGGGCTGTTCGGCCAGGCAGCCTGGGGAACAACAACAACAACTGTCTGTACCGGTACTATAAATACAATGGCATATGTGACTTGAGTTTGCAATTTGTAATCACTGTAGTGAATCAATTGTGGGTGAAAGGGTCCTATAACGGTCCCTCCACTGATTTAAAAGAAATGAACAGCAAAATGTAGGGGAAATAACTGTACTGTAGGTGAAGTAAATGTAGGCGAAATGACTAATAATATCTACCAAAATAATAATAAAAATGTACTGCCACCCCCAGCTATGGGGTATGTGCCTGAGTATATACATACAGTGGAATCTCGCATCTAACGCATTTTGATCTAACGAATTTGCATCTAACGACCCTATTGGAGCTCTACCCGATCTCAATCTAACGAACCAAAATCCATATCTAACGGCAATTATTCTGGGTGCCCGGTATCGAATCTACAAATTTCCCGCCAAATAGGCCTCCCGTACTGAGCTAAGTGGCGTCCCTCCCTCCTTCCTCCCCGTCACTGTCGTCAGTCCAGTCCGCGCCGCGCCTTAGGCCTACATTACTCAACCCAACTCAATCTTTTGTTGTGTTACTCGCCCCAACCTTAAGCTTTTGTTGTGTTACGCCTTTTGTGATGTCGACCCAATCCTCAGGTACTGGAGAGGGGAGTGGTGAGAATGGAAATATGCATGAAAGAAAGACAAAAGTACCAGTGAAGAGGGTTACGCGTGTTGGAAAAACAAATGAATAAATATACGGCAGAGGATAAAGCGAAAGTGATTGAACTAATTGAAAAAGGCCTCAAGAACTGCGAGATAGTGAAAATAACTGGGTTTTCCGAGGGGACAGTGCGTAACATTAAGAGTCAGAAAACTAAAATTAAAGCCAGCCTATCTGTTGCAAAGACGTGTTTTAGTGGCAATGTTAAGAGAGGGAGGCGGTGGTGGAGGTGAGAGGTGCGCGGCGCATCCCAGTTAGCCTAGCCTCCTTGCTCGGATATCTTCGACATCGTCTAACCTACACACTTCATTATTCACTCACAGGTTGGTTTATTATTAATTCTTCTTATAATTAATATATTACATGATTTTAATATATTTGATGTCACAAAATAGAACTCGGAAGGGTAAAAATGGGAACTGTCTAAATTTTGGCACCAATTACCATTTTTCCCATTAGTTTATGTATTCATATCTAACGAATCTGGATCTAACGCGATTTTTTCGGCACCTATTATTCGTTAGATACGAGATTCCACTGTACTAATGGTCAGCTGTTTCAGGTCAGCGTTAGTCTCTTGTTTACTACAGGGTTTGTTTATTAATGCTGGATTCGGGAACTCATGGATCTTGTGTTGTGAACTTAAATGTACTGTAATTGAATTGGGGATAATAAAGGTTGTAGATGGTATTGGTGGCATAAACTGTATTGAAAGCAGTTGAAAAAAAGGTTGAAAAGAGGTCTTTTTGGAGGGCCTGGACCCAAACCCTATTTTTCCCATACAACCTTCAGGCTCAAGTATGCGATCTTAGGTACGCAACCCCAGTGTACTTTGGGGCGCTCAGTTGTGGCCTTGGCCTTGCTCGGGGCCTTGGGGCTGTTCGGCCAGGCAGCTTGGGGAACAAGAACAACAACAACTTTGGGGGAACACTATACTGTATATAAAGTACCAACTGATCCATAAGTACGATTTCAAATTACAGTACAGTCGACGCTCGATTTAACGGACCCCGATACAACGGATTTCGGATTTAACGGACTCTGTCTGTAGCCGGACAATGGACCCAGCAACGGACAAAGTCCGATGCTCGAAAAAAAGTTGGAGCAAAGTCCGTTGCTCTATCTATTTATCTCTCTAATGCACCTACCTAAATCCCTTATACATTAACATAACTATGTCTTATTTGGACTTTTTGTAATCTTTGAATCATTTTTAATGTGATGGAATTGAAAAATATAATATCCTACCAGCACATAATAAATAATAAATAAGATAGTCAACAAAATATTTCAACTCTCCCCTCCGTGCGAGCAGAGACGGAAGATTTACGTTTGATAGATTTTTTGTTTTGTTTTGTTTTTTTCCCTCGATATACACTCTCTTTCTATCTATCTATCTCTCTAATTCATCTACCTAAATCCCTTATACATTAACATAACTATGTCTTATTTGGACTTTTTGTAATCTTTGAATCATTTCTAATGGGATGGAATTGAAAAATATAATATCTTTCCAGCACATAGATAAACAATAAATAAGATAGTCAAAAAAATAGTTCAACCCTCCCCTCCGTCTAGGCGCCGAGCTTCCGAGACGGGAGATTTACGTTTGATAGATTTTGTTTTGTTTGTTTTTTTCCCACGGTATACACAAAATGATGGGAAAATATTATAACATGTCTTTAATTTACATTTGTGTCGTTTTTGCTGATTATGAGTTGGTGGAAAAAAAAATCTTTAATTCTATCATATCGGAAATGATTCACAGATTATATAGAGACCAAATAACATACACTTTTAAGTGTGTTCAATAGTTTTGCATTATCAATAGGGTGTAGCACAAGGCTTATCAACATATCACAGTAACGGGGTCGGGGTTGAGGCCGGGACGGGGAGGGGAGGGAGTAGGCCTACATTGGATATACAGGGGATATCCTTCCTTTTTTTTTTTTTTTCCCCCCCCATGTGAAATTTATCATATCAATGACAAATATGACCTATATTATGTTTTCAGGGACGAGTACAGCACAACGTGTCCCTCAATTAAAAAAAAAAAAAAAAAAAAAAAAAAAAAAAAAAAAAAACTAAATACGAAGGCAATTTTCCAGCTACGGACTTTTTCCAGCAACGGACTCGGTCTCCCCCCTATTAGTCCGTTAAATCGAGCGTCGACTGTATATGCAACTTGGGTGGGGGGTGATTATACTGACAGAGGCAATGTGATAATATAAAGATGACCAGCAAGTAGTAGGTGAAATAACCAGTGGAGTAAGGAAATATGGGTGAAATGCCTAGAAGATAAAATTACGAACAAGCGAAATAAATTGTGGAGCGTAAAAACCGTCAACTAACCTCAAGATAATGTGCACGGATGACCAGCAGGAAGTACGTGCCGAGGAAGAGACCCAGGCCCAGGATACCACCGATAAGGAAGCCAGCACCAACGTTGGCGATCATCATAATGATGGTCACCACCACTGAGATCAGGATGCCGAAGATGAGCTGAATCAGGTTCAGCACCATGATGGGGACCATGAGACACGGGATTTCCTGAAATTATAATTAAATTGATTAGCTAAAATTAATATAAAATAATATAAATACATACGGTACTGCTCACAAAATAAGTTACATTTTAGCATCTAGTTTACCGTTGACTTCACTGTATCAGCACTTACCAGCCTAGAAACTTTTGATTATAGGAAGTACTTGTTGTACGAAGAAATAAGCAAATGGTTTAAGGGGACCGCCCAGTACTGTATTTACTAGGGGGGTGACACTGAACTTTGTCCAATTTCAATGAGATTTCACACACTTACAGAGGATGATGTAAGGAGGATTTTTTTTTTTTTTTAAATTTTGCACTCTAGGTCAATTAGTTCCTGAATTAAGGTGGAATTACTGTGGAAATTAGTTCGAAAATAAAATAAAAACTGACATTGATAGGCTTGAAACCCAAGCACAGTATAGGGTAGAGGCACCAAAGGAGACACAAAAAGTATGAAAGTTTTCAAGAAAAAAATCAGTGTGTCAAGCTCATTCATTCTTTTAACTTGAAACTCACTTGATATATTACCAAATGGTTATTCTTTTAATGGATGTGTCAATGTTTGATATATTTCAAGTATTTTCCGAGATAAGAGGTCCAATATCAAGTGCGTCTCCTTATGACCACCAAACCCTAAGTAGACGCACCCCAGTCCAGTGCAGACGAACGTCTGTTTTTTTGTATTAATATGGGAGTAATTTGATTATTTAGTAGATAATATTTATACCACTTATACTTCTAGCTTAAACTAAAGTACTGTAGTTGCATGCTGATAGTGGGCCTACATTGTACATCTATAGAGAAAATAAATTGTGAAAGACTTTGCCCGAATCCTAAGCCATTTTTGGCAACATTTCCAAATAGCTACAAAAACTACATCAACGTGTAGTGAATACCAACCAACATCCGACTCTATATATATTTTCTTTAAAATATCGCGCCGCAGTGAAGTTACAATGGTCGAGAATTGCACATTTGTTGGTAAAAAGCAACCCCGCCACCCTTCCCCTGCCTAGCTAGTTTGCGAGGGAGGGGGGAGGAAAGGAGGGGGAAAATATGCAATAGCGCTTATATCTCTCATATATATCAATATTATATCACCACAAAGCACATGAATGCATATAAGATGCATAGTAACAAAGAAATATGCGAAATAACCCACAAATTACCGATTCGCAAAGTGGGGGAGGAGAGAGAAATAAAGGAGTGTCGATTTCCCTCTCTCCTTCGCCCCCCACTGGCACAACCCTCTACTGAAGGGTTGTGCCACTGGCCCCACCGCACGGCAGCATGAGTCACTCCAGTGAGGGAGTCAGAGGGACGTCCAAACAAGTAGACCTATGTCTCGTTGATGTTCAGTCACGGTCAATGAAAAAGTGCAATTTGGCCACATTTAGACCCCTGAGTGTGTGAGTGTGTGGGTGTGTGTGTGTTGTGAAGCTGGGTATCGAAAGCTCACACTTAGACCTACGTGACAAAAACAAATTGTACGATTATTTCTGTCATTATTTAGTCTTTATTCGATAGTTCATACACTATTTATTTCTATTTTCCATTTCTGTTAGTTTGTAGTTGTAGTTCATGCACTATTAATTAAATATTCTTGCAACTGAAATAAGATATAATATTATAAATAGGGCAGATAACTTTGATAAATAACACTAAACCAATGGAGACGCACACCACCACCCCATCCAGACGTGTCTCTATATGGCCCGCACGTGTGCGTCTCCATTGGGCCTCGAAGTCAAATGAAGGTAGCTCCACTACCATCAAAGGAAACTCGACCATGAATACAGGAGGAGGTGGGGCGAGATTGGGGTTTACCATGCATGCAGTTTATGCCCTTCTAAACCCAGTTTGAAAAAATGCGTCTCCATTGGTTTTGGACCATATCATGAACCAATGGGGACGCACCCACTTTCACGAGCACTCGTTCATGCAAGAGTCATGAAACCATGCAGGAGTATAGTTCAAGACATGCACTTTCCACTTGAAACAAAAGAAAAACGATCCAAGTTAGAGAAGTAGGAAAAAATGAGCTGTGAAAAAATCGCTTTCTTAGGTTTGGGCTAAGAGATACCCCGAAAATCTAATTTTTATTTTTATTTATTTTTTCTCAAGATAAATGTGTGTCCTATTAGGCTGGTAGTCTTTGAGAACATCACTAATAGCATAAAGTATTTTTTGATGTATTTGTTTTCTTTTCAGGTACTTTAGTTTTTTGCATGGCAGTTTTTTTTGCATGAAGTGTCTCTACTGGACAATTCGTCTCCTTTGGTATCTCTACCCTAATCTTTTCAGAGTGATCAGACAACTCAGGACAGGTGGTTTTACAACTCTCTCGGCTATTTTTTTTTCAGATCTAATTGCGGAATTAGATGACTCGGAAATTAGGTAATTATTATTTACTCAGTGGTTAGCTAACTATCCCAAGGTGCTGTGTCTCAATAAGTCGGAAATGCAAAAAATGGGCACAAGAGAATTATAGAGCATTTCACGCACTTTCCAACGGTATAAGTACCATTCTTATACGATCAGTAGTTACGGAGTTTTGTCGATCAAAGGTCGAACACTTAAATTGAGAAAAAGGCTTGTAAAGTGAGACTACCATCGAGGGCGGCGTAGATATGCTCATAACGCTAGTACTCACTCAACTGAGAAGCTTTGTCCCAGAGTTGCCAGGTCCGCATGAGCTCTTCTCGCCCAATTCCATCCAAAAAGTCGCCCAATCCGTCGAAAATACCCCTTACCCCTTCGTTTTTTTTTTACCATTTTCACCCACTTTTTCTTGACAAATATTTTTTTTTTCTTTTTTTACAGGGCTATAATTGACCACTTGCGAGTTTCAGGCTATAAGGAAGTTGGAGCCATAAACATTGATAATCAACAGAATTATCACCTAAATTGCGGTTGTAGTGCTTCTATGAATACATAAAACCCAATTCAACATGCTTTTCATCCATTAGAAATCTACATTATTATTGTATTTCTGTTTGATATCGATGCTTAGGCTATGGCTCCAACTTCTTTGTAGCCTGAAACTCGCAAGTGGTCAAATTATACTTAACCTATAGGCCTACCTCTATTTATATATTTTCTAAAACAAAATGTAGCCTATTCAATCTCTCTCTCTCTCGAGATGGGTTGGGAGTGAAAGGGATCTGTCATGATGGTACAATAGGCTCTCTGGAGACTCCCATTTTCGTATGTTCTTATTTTTCTCTCTGCTGCACTAAGCAATCTCAAGCTCTCCTTCCACTTCGAGCATCTCCCGAAATAGACCAGCGAGGTCATTGAGATATTAAGTTATTAACTATACTTTGTAACTCTCTCTCTCCCTCGTTGAAGTAGGATTTAGGACTGTTTTAAATTAATATTATTTCTGGACCCTCCCTAAGTCCCCCCAACCTTTAACGGGTGCATGCTAATTGCTGTATAGTCCCGCCCAAGGTCTTAAGAAGCCAGATCAGAGAACAAGCCAATATCGACCAATTCCACATAGCACAAAAAACTTAGTTTCCCCTGTTCGACTATAGTCCCCTGCCTCACGGCTAGCAGCTAGTTTATGTAGGCTACCTATTTTCATCCTCATCATGGTAGGCTATATTTCATATTTATTAGATAGATATGATGTTGATACCATTGGCGCATTTATATATAATTAATTAATGAAAATGTAAACGAAAATACCGATTTGTATGCCGAAAATACTAAATATACAAAAATCGCCCCAAAAGTCGCACATTCTAGTCAAAGTCGCAACCCCTCGAAATTTGTCGCACATCCTCTCCAAAAGTCGCCCAATTGTGCGACAAAGTCGCGGACTTGGCAACTCTGCTTTGTCCTGTCCATCCCACGCCTTACCACCGCATGAATGAATGTGGAGATGCCAGTAGTTGCTACATGGAACAATTAGGCGCAGATAAATAGCAAAAATAACAGACATACCATGACCCCCCCCCCCCATATTTCTCCCGTTGCGGGGTGCTACGGCGGCCCGTAAAAAAAAAAAAAAAAAAAAAAAATCCCGTTGTTATTTTGCCTTGGGAGTTGCCACACTGACGGATGACTGACGCACATTGAGGTTACTGGGTTCAGCTAAACATGACAAATTCCACCGATTTTCACCCCCCAACTCCAGGGGGTCCCCTTAACATGTATTTCCATTACATTGTAAAGACTCAGACAAGGTTGCCTTCCATAAATTTGACTGTAGTACAATAAAGTCCTGCCATAACATAACACTAACCCATCACATCATAACTGTGGCTGATGATAGTATGGCACTAATAGTGACTCTGTAAGACTTAAAAGTTCCCCAGCAGCACCTGCACCCTATACTGTGCTACAAGATTTTACTGTACAGTACAGGATGACCGTTTGTCCATACTTTCACCATTCCCCCACTTTAGTTGCCTTGTACAATATGCAGTAAGATACATTGGGCATACTATTTTTGCTCCACTAAATGCGAAGCCCCTTTACTCCCAGAGGGGGTAATAGCTCCCCTTCCCCTCACATATCACCACTTCAGGAACTCCCTTTCTCTCACAGATCATAACTTCAGGGCCCTCTAAACTCCCTTTCCCTGACAGATCATTACTTCCAGGCCCTCTAAGCTCTCCTTACCCTTCACTTCACTTCACACTTCAGGATTTTCTAAACTCTCCTTCCATCACTTCAGGCCCCTCTAAACTCTCATTCCCCTCATATATACTCAATTCAGAGTCCTTTAAATTCTCTTACCCTCACAAAATTATAATTTCAGAACCCTCTAAACTTCCCTTCCCCTTTTATATCATCACCTCAGGGTCCTCTAAACTCACCTTTCTTCAAAGACCATGACTGAATGGAAATGGATCCACCCTATTCACTTTCCTAAATGGCTCCACGTTCATGTTGCTCCTCAATCTATTCCCTCTTAGTTAAGTGCTTGTTTTTTATGGACACCCTTCTCCCTCATGTTTAGCATATTAGTTTTGAGTTTTTAAGAGGCTTGTGGCATTAGTTTGGCGATTTTGAGACCTTCCGCCCCAATTCTTTGTCAATAGCAAGACCTTTCGTGCCATTTAGGTGTCGATTTTTTCCTGGCGAGCGAAAGCGAGCCTGTAATTTTAGAAGGAACCGGCCTTTGGCCGGGACATTTTTCTACCAAAAAATGTAGGGTGAAAGTGGGGTGTAACAAACATGGGGGGTGAAACGAACAGTGTCCATAATTTCTGCCCTATCAATAATAAAATAGTTTCCCCAACATCTCAAAAGAAGAAAACAGAGCGCTTGAGGATGACGGGAAACTATTGTATACATCGCGACGGACAGAGTTTTCAGGTCAGTTTTTCTATTTTTTAGGTGATCGATGTAATATTTCGCGTTCTAATATAGTGCTTCTTGACTGTGAAAATGTGCCGATTCTAGTGGTGCGATGCTTAATAGTGAAATGTACTTAGCTGCAATGATATCTGGTGAGAAAGGCTTCCATTCAGACATTTCATTCAGCATCATGCATGTGTAAACATTGATGACACGAAGGGGGTGTACCGATGGGGTGTGTACCAAACTGTTCGGTACACCACAAATTTAAATGGCGTTTAACCCTTAACTGGCGGCGCCCGGCTATTGTCGAGTGAAATAAATATGGCCTATGGGCGGGGCCCGGCTATTGTCGAATGCAATTTTGAGCACGTAATGTGCTCCGAGAGAGAGCGGAGCGGTGGGAGGAGCATAGGTTACCTCCTGACCGCTCGCCACGGTGGCCGTGGAGCTACTGAGATGTACTCCACCCTCTCTCACTCGTTTCACACGTAATAATGTAAGAAAATGACCGTATTTTAGCGATTTTGCCCTTCGGTTGCATGATCGTTGCAAGACGACCAGTGATCGTAGAAGGATAGTTCAGGTGTCATTGTTAAGCTCAATTTACGCCCTTTCAGGGATACATACTTGTATTACGCATGAAAAAGAGCACGGAAACAACCCCATTTATGGTAAAAAAAACGCTGGGCGGCACATAGAAATTACCGCCTAGGCCGCTCTTTGAGTGTTAACCCTTCCTCCCCGGGCTGTCTTAGCTAATGACGGTCGCCCCTACCCGGGCGATATGGCCGAAAAACGTCTAGGCCTAGGCTACCGTATTTATGTTTATTTTCACTGCTAGAACTTTCCCACTCATCTATAATCGTAGTGCGGTTTTCAATCTGTATTTTGGCATTTAGTAGAGCTCTGTAAGTCAACTGGTTCAGTTGTGATGACGATTTCAGTGGAGCCAATATTGCAGAGATGTTGCCAATATGGGGGCTTTTTATACACTAATTTCGTCATGACGTCAGAACAATAACATTGAGGAGTCTTCGCCTTCTTGTTTTCGGAGGTGCGGTGACTAACGCTTGGGTTTGTTGACATAGGTCGTACGCACGGCGTTCGGACCAAGCTTAATTAGGCTATTAAGCTCATGCCTTAGATAAGGCATACCGGGTAGCGGCCCTTCTTTCGTGCTGTCCTTACCTAAGGCAGCCCGGGTAGGAAGGGTTAAAGACCCCCCCCCCCACAAAAAAAATCCAAATAATACAAAAAGTACTTGGTTGTGTTGAGCTGGAGTTAGAAGAAGGGAAGAATGTCGGATGTAAGGTGTTTTATGTTGGTAAAATCGTAAGTTGTGACAGTATGGAATATAATATTTCTTTCTTGAAAATGTGCTCTAAAATTGGCAATAAAGACACTTTCAACATATATTTTATTTGAGATCACCAGTTTTTACAATCTCACTATGCATTTTAATAGTGAAAAGGGTGGTGTTTTGATCACTCCCATGCATTGTTCGGACCACCCACATGGTGGGTATGGTCCGAACATGGGGTACCCTTTTTTTAAAATTCAATAAGTTGACCTTAACTACTACAGTACTTACATGATTAGTAAAAATCACCATGATAGGCCTTGACCCATAGTTTATTGTGATATAACTATTTTTCAATAAAGTTTGTCACCTGATTTTTGGTGATTATTTTTTCCACTAATAGTTCGGATCACCCCCACCTCACCCTACACATTTATCTTGAAAGGGGGTCTAAGGGGTATTTTTATAAGCTTGATGGAGGTCTAGCGAGGAAACTCAAAAATAAATTAATATATAAATATATAGAATAAATACCAAACACTAGCCCCTTAAACCTTTCCGTATACTATGGCACCTTCTATCATTTAGTACTGGCTATTATTAAGAGGTTTTAGTACTGGCTATTATTAGATGTTTGTCAAATTTATGAGGAATTTGTGGGAGTTAGAGGGTTAGCTAAATTATATTTATTGTTTTCATATATGTATGAAGGAGACAAAAGACAATGCTGCCTATAACAAGTGTCTTCCCCCAAGTTGAAAAAGTGATAAAAAGTGATAAGGTGCGTTCGAGTAAAATTAGACGCGCCATGCACAAGCTTCTTGGGGTCACCACCAGATGGAGAATGGTCGCTTGGTAGCCTAACCAGAATATTTTGTAGGTCAAACATAAAAATACCAAGATTATACGTTGTATACTATTAGTAGTCATGAGTATGATTTTTGAAGCAGTTTTAGTTTGCTTAATTCGTATAATATTCGCCCTTTGTGAATAATAAAATGTATTTCTCTGAACATCTACCTTTGTATAAAATATGTTATCGTTTCAGTTGCTTTATTCAGAGGTGTATGAAGTAAAAGTAAAAGGAGAGCAGTGGAAAGACGACTAGGTGGGTTCGACCTGGAAGTTATGGAGGAAGTGGAGGAGATGAGCAAGGTGTTTAAGGATGAGATCTGTGCAGCATGTGAGGAAGTGTGTGGAGTGAGGAGAAGAGGGAGGGGAGTAAAAGGTACAGCATGGTGGACAGAAGAGGTAAGAATAGCTGTGGAAGAAAAGAAGAAAGCATATAGAGAGTGGTTGGGTAGTAGAGGGAATGAAGATTTTGAGAGACAGAAACGAGCGAGGTACGTGGAGAGTAAGAGGGTGGTGAAGAGAGTAGTGAAGGAAAGAGTAGATGAGGAATTGAATCGGAGTGTAAAATGGAGGGAGAGTAAGAAACTGTTCTGGAAAGAAGTCAAGAAAGTTAGGGAAGGTAGCAAGGGAAACAGTAAGGGTGTGAAAGATAAGAATGGGAGAATGCTAGCCGAGAAGCAAGAGAGAGTCAAAAGATGGAGGGAGTACTTCAATGAGTTGCTAAATGTAAGGAATGAAGAGCCAGCAAGCATAGCTGGATATGGTATGGGAGGGAGAAGAAGAGAAGTAGTGGAGGAGGAGGTGGGGATCAGGTCAGAAATGTGGGAAGCCATGAAAAGAGTGAAGTTGGGGAAAGCACCAGGAACAGATGGAGTGTGTGGGGAAATGTTGAGGTATGGTGGTGAGATAGTGATAGAATGGGTATGGAAAATAGGCAAACTAGCATGGGAGAAGGGGAGTGCACCCGAAGACTGGTATAATAGTCCCCCTATATAAGGGCAAAGGGGAAAGAGGAGTGTGTGGTAACCACCGAGGAATATGTCTTCTAAGCGTAGTAGGGAAGGTATATAGTAGGGTAGTGATTGAGAGAGTGAGAGTGAGAACGGAGAAATGGATAGGCGACGAGCAGGGAGGTTTTAGGAAGGGAAGAGGATGTGTAGATCAGATTTTTACCCTGAATTGTGTTGTGGAGAAATATCTGGAGAAGAAACAAAAGGTGTATGTTGCCTTTATGGACTTGGAGAAGGCCTATGACAGAGTGGATAGAGAAGGTTTGTGGAAAGTACTTAGAATATACGGAGTAGAGGGCAAGTTGCTGAAAGCAATGAAGAGCATGTATGAGGGTGCAAAGGCGGCAGTACGTGTGGAGAGTGAGCAGAGCGAGTTCTTTGACCTGAATGTTGGTTTGAAACAGGTGTGTGTGATGTCCCCGTGGTTGTTTACTGTATATATGGATGGAGTCATGAAAGAAATACTATCAAGAGCAGTGGATGTTGGTGTATCGCTGAAAAGGGAGGGAATTGAGTGGAAGCTACCTATACTGCTGTTTGCAGATGATACAGTTCTGATGAGTGATAATGAATGGGAGTTGCAGGGTCTGGTAAATGAGTTTGGAACAGTGTGCGAAAAACGGAATTTGAAGGTAAATGCGGGGAAGAGCAAGGTTATGGTCTTCGAAAGGGGTGAAGTCACAGAGTGTGAGGTGAAGCTGAACGGTCAGGCTATGGAGATCGTCAACTCTTTTAAGTATCTGGGCAGTGTGTTGAGTAAAGATGGGACTATGGATGAAGAAGTGCGGGAGAGGGTTGTAGGAACGCTAAAAGCAGTAACAAGAAATAGGGTGGTCAATATGGAAGTGAAGAAGTCCTTGCATGACAGTGTGGTAATCCCGACACTGACTTACGGAAGCGAAGCATGGACGTTGGTTGAGAGACTCGGACCAAGAGTGAGAGCAGTGGAAATTAATTACTTAACCCGGGAACTGCGGGGAGACTCTTAAGAGTTCCCCCGGCGGAGTGCGGGAAGACTCTTAACCCGTGGAGCCCCGGCTAGTTTTGTAATGTTTGTTCCCGGCCGGTTTTCAAAAAATTGTTTTATTCCAGAAACAATAGCGAATGGGTTAGGAATGAAGGAAAAACCATGAAAAACCGCTCAAAAAGCTTAAAGAATGGTCCTACAGAGCCCCCGAAAACGTATTTTACAAGAGTAAAAAAATTGAAGGCAATTACCCCAAAAAACCAGGTTATTGCGCACGCACGTGGACTTTGAGAGTTTTCAACCATCGGCACGGTTGCGTGGGATACGTACACAGTTCCCATACAAATCTGAGCCCTCTCGAGTGGCTACACCTGAGGTTACGGTCGTAGAAATTAGGGTGACTCGTCAGACGCGTTGCTGGGGCTCTGCGTTACATACATCGCCGACGCGTCAGACGCGTCGCTGGGGCTGTACGGGTTAAGAGTAAGGAAAAACAAAAATCCATTTAACCCTCCAGCCCCGGCTATGTATTATATATATATTACTCGAAACCCGGGTGTTTTGGCCGAAAAACGTCTAGGCTAGGCTACCATATATTCGTTAATCAGACTGCTTCCCGCATTCCCGCGCATCCCCAAGCGTAGCTGTGTTATTTACCTGTAGAATGGCATTAAGTAGAGCTCTCTAAGTCAACTGGTTGAGCTGTGATGATGATTTCATTGGAGATAACTTTATGGCCAAAACAGCCACTTTACACCACTTTTCGATACTTAACAACAACATACAGGCACACACGAACAAGCGACGCTCTCCTTCTTGTGGCCGGAGATGCGGGGCGTCGGTCCAGCCGGCTGTTGTTTACATGCGTCGGACCGACGCCTCGCACACGAAGCTCACAGGCTTCCAACCACTGGGCGTTCAAGAGGCCTTCCGGGTACCTGTTATATGCTTTTTTATGGGCATTTTTTTTTTTTTTTTGCCCCTGGGCCATGCCAAATATCACTCCTCCTCCACCTTCCCTCCCCTCCTTCAGTTATCACCTATTTTCCCTGTTATTCCCTTATTCTGTGGTTTATTTTCGTGCTAACATTAGCAAGTTGGTAGCAGGGCGTTGTCATCACTGTTACCAAGCGTGGGAAAGAGCGAGAGAGAGACTATTGCGGAACAGTGTCTCTCCAGACAAGGGGAAGGGTGGAGGGCAGGGAGGTTGCCTCAGCCAAACATTATGTAACTCCCGGCCTGTATCGCCGATTTTGACCATCCAAACACTGTTTCCACTTGTTTTATTGTTGTAATAGGTTAATACCTTTATAATTAACCTATAATAGGCGCATATGGATAAGTATTAATGCTATTTATGGTAAAATAATGATGTTAGTGATGGGAACAGCTCAAATACGTCAGCACAGGAGTGTGGTGTCTCATACCCCCCATGCGCACTTCTTAGGTTAAGGAGTGCGTGCGGAGTTACATGGAGGGATAGACAGACTAATGAGGAAGTAAGAAGGAGGTGTGGTGTGGAGGTAGATGTGCTGGAAAGTGTGAAAAGGAACAACTTGAGATGGCTCGGCCATATGGAACGTATGGAAAGCGTGAGAATGACTAAGAGGGTGTACGAGAGCGAGGTGAAGGGACAGAGGGAGAGGTAGACCGAATGAGAGGTGGAAGGATGGAGTGAGGAAGTACATGAACAAAGGCGGTGCTGGTTGGGGGGAGGGGCGTCGACTGACTGGGGACAGAGGTGCATGGGGGCGGTTCGTTCGTGGCCACCCCTTCGGGGATCACGGCGTCAGGCAATAGATAGATAGATAGATGAAGTAAATAATTCATCCAATGTAAGTTTCTTAGAAGTGTTTGACATTATATAGCGTTTAAACCTCACGTAGAGTAGAACATTATAATAGTTCATAAAATAAGATAGTCTTTACCAAGACAAGATCTCTGCCTTATCTTTACGGTACAATAACTTCTGCCTGTAAATGCGTGTGTGTTTGTTTACAGGGAGACAGGGGAGAGGGATGAGACCGTGAGGGAGAGAGTGTATCGTATGTCTGGCAATGATGAGTGAAGAGGTGTTGTCATATCCTCGGATTCCTCGATCATGTATTTCCCCATCTATTTTCAGTGATTTTAACAATAGTTAAACTTACTGAGAGTAGTTTATTCCACTGCAAAAAATTCTACTATAACATGTGTGTATTAGATATACTATTCTATAAGGATTTGGTGCTTAGCAACTTAACATTCCTATTTTACAAGCAATTTCTGAATTCTCATAAAAAAAAATTGTTTGCCATGTGTAATGATTATAGGGTTATAGTTGATACATATATTAATTACATAACATACATACATCAAATTTTAAGACCGAGTGTTCCACACATAAGTGCAGTTTCAGTCTCTTGTCCTAATGGCGGCATTACAGGCAACCCTGTTAAGGGCTGCTTCACTTGTCAAGTGCTTGGATTTGAGATCGGCACGTATAGTCCGAACCCAGGTCTTCCTCGGTCCACCCCTTGGTGCAGCTCCCTCCACAATCACAGACCTGCATTTTTTCACCCAATTTTGTTCATCCATTCTCTCCACATGTCCATACCATCCCAGTCTACTACAGTCCTCCCTCGGGTAGCGTGGGTATATCGTACTGGGACCGCGCCGTGCTACGCAAACACGCGCTACACAAAGCAAAGAACTTATGGGATTAATTCTATTGGTTCTGGCCACTTCCCCAAAGTCCCCTTTTTGACCCATTTACCACCCGATTTATCAATTTATTTGTCAGTATTATTACGTTGGCAACATACCTTCATACTAGGGGTCAATAATATATCCAATTAAGACCATTGGTATTATGAAATGCCATTTATTTGACACGAAACCAATGCTGCTCAGCTGTAGTACAACAATAACAAACCGCATGTCGTCTGCGTGAGAGGCAGGCGGTGGCAGCTTGGCTAAACTTGCCAACAATCTACCGCCTTCATTAGAGTTATAGTTTAATGTATTTTTCTTTGGCTTTTACTATTATAAATATTATTTGGTAAAATGAAATTCAATTCATAGTAAATTATAATAAAATGTTATTGCATACAGAAATAACTCGGGTTTAGACATAGCCACACAAGAACAACACACACACACACACACACAAACTGACTCAACAATAATACGGAAAATCAGCTGACAGCCACACAAGACAACACACACCACACACAACTGACTCGACAATAACACACGGAAATCAGCTGACGAATCTCGGTGTTTCAAATTAACTTGCATGAAGTATTCGTAGTATAAGGCCATCCATGGTTTTGGAGGTTTATAAATGTGTCTTATACACGCCGGTATATACGGGTCTGACGAGTCTGCCGTCACAGGCCGACAGATGCCGACCAGCCGCCACCCGCCACGAATGCTACATAAACAAAGCGTGTTAGATGCTGACTCGGCACATTTGGGGTACCCGTGTTAGAGCAAAACCGCACTGTCCAAAGCCGCGCTACCCGAGGGAGGACTGTACTTGAATGCATCACCCCGCTAATACTCTTTATACCTAAACATCTCCTCAGCTCAACATTTGTTATTCTATCCTGTAGCCTGGCCCCACACATCTATCTCACCATTCTCATCTCATTACGCTCCATTCTGTTGACATCCTCTACTTTAACGGCCCATGTTTCTGAGGCATACGTCATTGCACTTCTAACACATGAGGCATACACCTTTCCCTTCAGGGGGAGAGGCATTCTTTTCATGGTCAGGATTGGCATCAGTTCTCTGAACTTCCCCCAGCCACACCTAATTCTAGCAACAGTGGCAGCCTCGGCCCCACCACCGGCAGAGATGGTATCTCCTAGGTGACAAAACTTGTTCACCAGCTCCAAAGACTCATTTCCAAAATTCACAGCCACATATTCATCACCTAACACAAGCTCGCCTTTGCACACTACGCACTCAAATTTCTCTATTTCTGACTTATCTTTCGGCAGGGGTCCCTTTATTCTACTACAGTTCTTACTCCAATGGTGTACCCAACATCGACAGATGCTACATTGAATTGAGTTAGCGCCCACTCCCTTCCCACACACTGCACATGGGTATGCACCGCTCTTTTCCACATTGCCTCGTCTCAATCTACAATGCATAACCTTGGTTTTGTTAATATTGACTCTTAAACCCTTGCTCGCCATGCCCTCTCTCCACTCTCTGAATTTGGCCTCAGCATCTTGCATACTGTCAGCTATTAGGACTAAATCGTCTGCATAAAACAGTTCCAATGGGAGTCCGCCTCTAAAAACTCTAGACAGTGCCTCCAAGACCATAATAAAGAGGAGGGGGCTTAACGCTGAACCCTGATGGACTCCAACACGGACTGCACACTCGGTACACCCTTCACCCTCACCGCACTTCGCGAATCCTCTTACATCTTCATTATCACACGCACCAGCCACTCTTCCACACCAAGTTTCCTTATAGCCCACTGCCCAACATCGACAGATGCTACATTGAATTGAGTTAGCGCCCACTCCCTTCCCACACACTGCACATGGGTATGCACCGCTTTTTTCCACATTGCCTCGTCTCAATCTACAATGCATAACCTTGGTTTTGTTAATATTGACTCTTAAACCCTTGCTCACCATGCCCTCTCTCCACTCTCTGAATTTGGCCTCAGCATCTTGCATACTGTCAGCTATTAGGACTAAATCGTCTGCATAAAACAGTTCCAATGGGAGTCCGCCTCTAAAAACTCTAGACAGTGCCTCCAAGACCATAATAAAGAGGAGGGGGCTTAACACTGAACCCTGATGGACTCCCAACACGGACTGCACACTCGGTACACCCTTCACCCTCACCGCACTTCGCGAATCCTCATACATCTTCATTATCACACGCACCAGCCACTCTTCCACACCAAGTTTCCTCATAGCCCACTGCACAACATCTCTAGGCACCCTATCAAAGGCCTTCTCCAGGTCTACAAACACAAAGTAAAGATCCTTGCCTTTTAGTAAGTATCTTTCCTGTATCTGCCTGACTATGAAGATCGCATCGGTTGTACCCCGTCCTGGCATAAAACCAAACTGCATATCATCAATAGAGATGCTTTGCCTGATCAAACCCTCAAGGACTCTCTCACAGACCTTCATGATTTGGTCAAGCATTTTCAGGCCCCTATAATTTCCTCTATCTAGCGCATCCCATTTTCCTTTGTATATATTTTCTTCCTAAATTATTATTATTATATTATAAATATATATTATAAATATAAATTCCTCCTTTTCAATATTTATGTTAGATTCGGGCCTTACATTTTCAAACAAATATTAGGAATTCCTATGGGTGGAAATGCTAGCCCTTTAATTGCAGATTTATTCTTGCTTGCTTTAGAATTTAAATATATAAAAGACTTGGTTGACAGTAGCAAGAAAAATAAAATCCCAGAAAAATTAGCACTTGCTAAATTGTTAAGTAATAATAGTAGATATATTGATGATATTCTCGTTTGCAATTTGTTAAATTTTAATCAATGCTAAACTTATTACCATAATTCTATCCCCCTCACACAATGTAACGTAAATTATAAAGTTGAAAATTTTCTTTATATAAATATAGAGATTGTTAATGAACAGTGCATACTTAACCCTCCAGCCCCGGCTACGCATTACATAAATATTCCCCAAAAACCCGGGTGTTTTGGCCGAAAAAAGTCTAGGCTAGGCTACCGTATATTTGTTATTCTGACTACTTCCCGCATTCCCAAGCGTAGCTGTGTTATTTACCTGTAGAATGGCGTTAAGTAGAGCTCTCTAAGTCAACTGGTTGAGTTGTGATGATGATTTCATTGGAGATAACTTTATGGCAAAAACAGCCACTTTACACTACTTTTCGATACTTAACAACAACATACAGGCACACACGAACAAGCGACGCTCTCCTTCTTGTGGCCGGAGATGCGGGGTGTCGGTCCAGCCGGCTGTTGTTTACATGCGTCGGACCGACGCCTTGCACACCAAGCTCACAGGCTTTGACCTCATGGGTGTTTAAGAGCCCTTCCGGGCAGCTCGTGTATGCTTTTTTATGGGCGTTCAAGAGCCCTTCCGGGAACAGAGGGTTAAAGTATATCACAAAGTTGATGATTTAAATTTTAACTTAATAAACTTTCCTTTCCCTAGTACTGTAGTAATATCGATAGTAAAATAACTTATAATTGTTTTTATTCCCAGTTAATAAGATTTTGTAAAATTTGCACTAAAGTACATGACTTTTGGGCTAGAGCTAGGTTACTATACAGACTCTTAGTAGACAGAGGTTATGAGGCAAGTCAATTGTTCCATAAATTTAATCTTTTTAGGGTTATATTGACTGTATTCTAAAATTTGACATCAATAATTTTAATCAAGCATTTTTAATTTGAAGTTTCTTGTATAACCTCTGCTTACTTTTTGTCTGTATTTATTGTTTATCTTTTTCTTTTTCTATTATTAATATTAATATGGATGATTTTTTAAAATTGATTGTTCTTGTTAAAAGAGTACTCTTTGTTTAAATCTGTTGTTACTTCATATTTTGCAATTATTTGTCTTTATATTATATGAATTCATTGTCGATAGTATCAATTGCTTGCTTTTGCAATTTCCTTAGTTTATTTGTGCGATAAATGTAGGTTATTTGTAGGGTAGTTATTGATAGGGGTCACTTGAGGCATGCTATGCTTACAGGTACCTACCCGATAGCACTATCGTTAGTGAGTGCTGTACTGTACAGTGGAATCTCCAATCTCGATCATAATTGATTCCCACAAATACCGATCGAGATTCGAAATATCGAGATGCGAAGTTAACTTCATATGGGAAAAAATACAATCGGTTCCAGCCACTTGCCGACTACCATACATCAAATCTGTCAATTTTCACATTTGCCCCCCACAATCACATGCAATATATATATGTTAAAATAGACAAAATGAATAATGAAAGAGTTTTATTTTTACCTTATATTTATTGATAAAGAGGTTTGTGTGGTTGATTGTTGGTTCCGAGGCGAACGCAGTTAGGTTACTGCGTCTCCGCACCCGGCGCACAGTCACCGTCATCAATTCTTGCAATTGCTTCCCTCACCCTGTCACCACTAGTACCGGCATTTTATGAATGCGATAAAAAAAGGTCCAGGTAAACGACTTCACAATACAAGTTTTCAAGCGAATGGCGGACGTGTGACTGGTACACCAAGTGGCCGCTAGATCTACCGACTTCAATAAATTTTCCATGGTATAAAGTTTAATCAAGTTTTCTTTTGTCTTTACTATTATTATATATTAGATTTTCCTCATACAAATAATTATATTAAAACATGGTAAAGTAATTTATATTACTACGTAAATGAAAGCGGCAGAGACAGGTTAGACTACCGCTTGAAAACGATCGATACTAGCGGTACATTAGTATACAGGTGAACAAAACACAATGACTGAGGTTCACACATCGATTTGGTCAAGATTAATCTGTTTATATTAGTATATAAGCATCTAGCATCGATATTTAGCTATCGAGATTAACGTTTTTTCATAGAGATTTGTGATTGGGGAGAGCTTGAAGGTGGCATCGAGATGCGAAATATCGAGATATGTGAGCCTACTGTATTTTATATATTATTTTGTAATAATATAGATATCTTCTCAATATTTGTATTTTGTACTATTGTTAATGTCTTGTCATGTTGCAAATTTGATTTTAAATGAATATTTTGACATTTAAAATTTAGTTTCTTTATTCATGCAGTTTAGTAAAAATTTACCAGAACGTCCCGGACTTCCCAAATTTGACTACAGTAATTCCTTGAAAGTGACGATAGTGCGTTGTTATGTGTGCGATTAGTTTGCTTGGGAAACAAATTAACTTGCTCATGTAGTAGTGTACACCCTATGTGGTGGATTGTGTTCTTTTATTTTATAGATTTAATTTTAGTAAGCGTTGTTTCCACATAGCGATTTTGATAATTTAATTTGACTTTATATTGTCCTTGTCCCAATTTTGGTTTGTTTAGTTTGCAAGTTTTACATTTTAATTAATATTTACTATTACACTTTTGAGCCAATCCTCTGGGATTTTCTCATCTTTAATAATGGTGTTTATCAACTCAGTGACTAAGATTACACCAGTCTCCCCTGAGGCTTTTATCATCTCAGCGACAATGTCGGAGCAACCTGGAGCTTTACCGTCCTTCATTTTATTGATTGCGTCGCTCACTACAGCTGGTGCTATCAAAGAAGGGGGCCCAGATATTGGTTTTTAGATACTAAGCTGTTCCTTATCCCATTCAAACTCTACATTTAGCAATCGTTCATAGTGTGCCTTCCATGCTTCTCTGATTTCATTTTCTGCATACACAATCTTCCCATTATCGTTTCTAACACACTGTTCACCTATAATATCCCTACTGTAATTTTTAACTCGCCTAGCTAGGTTGAAGATCCCATTGGGATTGTCAGTGTTACACACTTGTTCAAGGACCAGGTCCTTAATGCGATTTTTAGCATTGTAAATAACACTTTCGGCAGTTCGTTTAGCTGCCTCCTTTCTTCCATGCTTTGAAGCATCTCCTTTTCTCTTTCACAGCATGTTTTACCTCATCATTCCACCACCAGGAGGTCTTATTCCTGGGGTGACCCTTTGTTTTCCCACAGACTTTGTCAGTGGCAGCGATAAGGCTATGCTTAAGAAAGTTCCATTGACTATTTACAACGTTAGGCCTAGCTTCCTTATTTCTATTCATTTCCTCCAGTTCACTATGAAACCTATCCCTAACTTCCTTGTTCTTCAGCAGCCACACTTTCCTATTGGGTATGTATACCTTCTTGCGCTTAGGATCTCTGTATAAGCTCACATCGCACATAAGTAGCTTATGCTGGGGGATACATTCTTCGCTCGGGATGACCTTTACATCTCAAACTAGTTTCCAGTCTTTCCTGTTAACCAAGATGTAATCTATCTGGCTACTGGAGACCCCAGAGTTATATGTGATCAGGTGGCTCTGTCTTTTCTTGAACTTTGTGTTACACACAACCATGTTGAGTGCAACGCAGGACTCCAATATACTGTATATTCGCCTTCCAGATTTCTCCTTCCGTAACCATTTCCTCCATGTACCCCCTCGTATCCACCTGCAGATGCTCCCACGTGACCATTGAGGTCCCCCCCCATGATTGTTATTTCATTCTCCGAGAGGCCTGAAATGACACTGACTGTGTCATTCCAGAAGTCCTCTTTTATCTCTTTCTGTAAACCAGCCTGTGGGGCATATGCAGATATCGCATTCAGAATTCTTTCACCAACTTTCAACTTCAAAACAATCAGCCTTTCAATAACTCTCGTAATCTGAAGCACACTTTCCGCCAGCTCTTCAGCCACCAGAACACCCGCTTTATCAGTCTCCACACCCATCCAGTATATCCTATATCTTATCCTCCTTCCGACAATCCACTGTACCCCATGCCTCTTCCAGAGTGTTTCCTAGGTACAGCAGACGTCCACTCGCCTCCTCTCACACATCTCAGCCACTTCATTCAGCACACAGATTCAAACTACCAACATTCACACTAGCAAGTCTGAGTTTGTGGGGGCATTTGTCCTTGTCCTGTGCGGTTTTGATTAATCGGGCTTACGTTTATTTTCTTTGGTTTTAGTCATAGATAGGTAGGTTTGGCAGGTAGGTTTGGCTGGCAGATGGGCACCCCCCCCCCCCCCCCAAAAGAGATTACAAGGGGGTAGGATCCAGTAGCCTCGGTACGCCCCACCAGAACCAGCCGCAGGGACGCACCCTGTGCGCGTACACGGCACTACGACTGGCCTGGTATTATTTCGCCCAATGACAGGGCAGCCTCCTGGAGCGCTACCACCAGGTTCGGACCCCTATACTATTGGGCGGAAAGTGCCAGTCCGGGGAAACACTACGTACTGTACCCTCTGGATCCATTTCGTCCAGGTTGGGCCCAGGGCGCCAGGGCCAGAGGGAGTGACACCCACCGTCAGTGTGCCGCCATTAGGCAACTTGGAGCAAGTACAATGAAGCCCTGTCACAGCACTGTTATATAGAGACAATGCCAGCGCCAATAACAAGGCTTCATTGTATAGTGATGGCTACTTGGTTCGCAAGTCTAACACCATCCCCCCCCTACTAGTCGCCTTGTACGACATGCAGTAGGATGCGTGAGGCATATTCTTTTTTTCCTCCACCATTAGATGAAGGCCCCCTTACCCCCTGGGGGGTTGTGTGTGCACAAATAGATATGTTACTACCAACAAAATACCATATGTGAATGGAATGTTTTTAAACGAAGCTGGTTATATTGTTGAGTTGCCAAGTAAATTACTGCTTGTCCTAGGGCCCTGCGACTATGCGACAAGTTTACGACTGGTGGTCACCACAAGAAGCTCTTCCGTGGGGTTTCTAATTGTCTGGACACACGGAGCTTGAAGCAGTTTAATTCATAAGATGAGTGAGAGTTCCAAAGCTTACTTGTTCAATAGAAATAAATATGGAAAATTGGTTCACTCTTGGATTAGAGACTTGGACAGAATAATGGCGAGTGTGTCAAAAAGCGGATACCGGTAGTTTAAAAATTTGAGATTTTTACCCCTTTGATTCCACAGATCCTTTATAAATTGCATAAAATTACCTGTTAACCAGATCAAACTGAATTCTTGTCATAGGTTCATAGGTACTCATGTGGTTACAGTAACTTTCCTTTTACCTTTCTGTGAGCTTCCAGTCATATGAGGGCCCTGGCCTAGAAGAAAGTGATGAAGGTTAGCTACAAGTGCCTAAGGGTTAGTAGAGGCTGTACGATAAATTGTTTTCCATTCACTCACCTTTCTAACTCCATGGATGAGCATGCTATTGAAGACCAGGTAGATCACATGGCTGATGGCATAGTACACCATCACTCCCACCACTGAAACAGAAAATAAATACAGTATAGTTAAAATCAACAGATCATTGACAACCTCACTCATAAACTGCATAATTTTAACCCCTTCTGTACCGGCGATGTCTATTTAATTATATTCTAGCCATATTAACCCTTTCACGCTTTTATGACGCAGAGGTTGCCAGATTAGCAATAAGAAATAGAGTTCTCTCACTCTTATAATTACCTCTCCAAAATTAGTTTTCTGCCCACAGCTAGCTCAAAGACAACTGCAGAGGTTGAAGTAACTAAACTAAAGGTTTCTAAATACCCCTGATGGTAACAAAGGCTTTAAAGTATCCCCAATAGCCTCAAAATCACGTCATATGTGTGAAAGGGTTAAGACGATTTTGTGCAGTGTGAAAAGGATCTGCGGTAGTAAAAAGGGTTAGGCCTAAGTGAGATACAGTGAACCCTCAAATTACGCGCAATTTATCTACGCGTAATCAAAACTACACTTGAACCACAATTGAGGCAACAAATCGAAAAGTACGCCCAATTATTCGAATGTACGCGCCGAGCGTACGAGCGGGAGTCGATTCGTATCTGTTGGAGAGTTTCGGGCGGCCATATTGACGTGACGCCAAGCCCTCCAACGTCGTCACTGTTGACTGTGGAGAGAGACACATCTCCCGTACCAAACTATTATGTATCTATAAAGCACAACAGGATATTATGAATCTATTAAAAGACTGTTCTTCGTTTTACATTGCATGTATCATTTATTGAGCTAACAAAATCGGAAATGGAAAATCTGTTTCTGTTCGGTAGTTGGAGGCGAGATTGTTTACACTTCTTTCGAAAGTCGCTTCAAAGCCCACTGCTCTCCCTTGGCTAAATGATGTGAAGCCAATTCTTTAATATGTATATGAGCTATTGAACTATCTCACTTGACACTATGTAGACACTATATGAAACTATAGGCTATACAGGGTGTATTACTTTTCGACTCAAAACTTTACCAGTAAGCCTAGGCGGCTAGGCCTATTATTTCGGTCGATCCGTTTCGGGCGCAGTGCTATCGATCGATGGCGCAGATCCGGCATTGCTCAACCACTACCAATGTGAGTTAATTTACGTTTGAGTCTTATTTGTATACATTAAATGTATTATGTGTGGTAGATTAGGTTATGAAAACATATTTGTACAGTAATATGTTATATATTTGTGGATTTTAGGTGATGAAAGGTAGAAATAGTACAACTTTCGGTCGGACCCAGACCAATACCTATTTTCCCCATTTATATTTAACTCCCATGTACGCGCAAACGAACGTACGCGCCAACAGCACAGTACGCATCCCACGCGTAGTTTGAGGGTTCACTGTACTTCGAAGCCTGTTAATTGCTGTAAGCCCATTTTAAACCGAATAAAATTGTCTAATAGTAGCCAAAATAAAGATAAAAAGACGTCATCGGTACAGAAAGGGTTAAGGAACCACCATAACTTTTACTAACCTTCATCACCTCCTTGTTGAGCCCCCACAAACAAACATTTAAAGCAGGGGTTCTTAACCTGGGGTCCATGGACAGACTTCAGGGGGTCCGTGAAGGGCCGCTAAAAGTCTGTATTGGGCGTGAAGCGATCAGGTGTTAATACCTACTTGAGACGGTAACTGAGTGAGTTACTCAATCAGACTCAGTCCTACTGAAGCTCACAACTAGTGAAGGTGTGTTTGTGTAAACTACTGTAAAGTGACTCATAAAATTTTTTGCTTGCTTTTTCAACATGGAATCCACCAGCAAATAAATTACACAACCGTCACTGGTGATGGGCTGGTCTATCAGAATGAGAGTTGAGCGTTCTCTGCCATACCCATAGCTTACTCTGACTGTTCCTTTTACTTATATATTTTCTAGATCTCAAGTGACGGCGTCTTTTCCGTGGATTGACCTCCCTACTGCCAACCCTGGCAGATTGGGAGCCAAAGCGTCACATTTTTCCTTTGACCCTCAACTTTCCCTTTATAATTGCTGAGGGGCACAGGGCCTTGGGTGGGGCTTTTGTTTCCCGAGCGTTTCTGCACCCTCCTCAGCTCCTTGCCTTTGAGTGGCTTCGGTCACCTGGGCATTATTAGTGGTAAGCTGGGAGGGACCTGTGGGGGCGCTCGGTTGTGGCCTTGGCCTTGCTCGGGACCTTGGGGCTGCTCGGCCAGACAGCCTGGGGAACAGCAACAACAACAACAACAACAACCGTCATATGGCAAGAGTCATAATTTAGTGATAGTAGAATTGTCTTCAGTCTTGCTCGGGCGGTGATAGGGAGAGCACGCCATTGTGGGTCTATAAGAGGCCCTCCTAGTCCCTTATAAATATGATAATAGAATATATAAGCGGTATACACGTGCATATCTATTGGATTTATGCATCACATATATATATATATATATATTTTTTTTATACTTACCGCTAACCGTTTCACCCTAATGTCGCCGAAATGCCTACCCAGCTATAGCCGTTCATCACAATCTCTTTCTACACGCCGTAATGTTGCATATCTTTCACTCTACTATCGCTATTACAACAATCAATGTTCTTCAGAGCTCTATCAGTGCATACCCCCTTCCTTGCGGAGAGTATAATTAGGCACCCGCCTTTCAACAGTCCCACTCCTATTCTGTCCAGCTCTTCAACCCAAGAATTGGCAAATTTTCTCAGTCTTCTTCTACTCAACAAGTGAACTCTGGAACTCTCTCCCTCAATAAAAATTTCCTTCATCCTATGACTTAAACTGCTTTAAACTTTGTGTGTACAGGTATTTTGACCCCAACGTCCCTTGAATTCAGCCCGTCACTCCTTCGGCTTTGGGAGAGACACTCGTTACAGGCAACCTGCCTTGTCTCATTTCATACACATAACACAAAAATATGTGAAAAACAAATAAAAATACCGGTACTAATTTTGCACAGTATTTGGTCCCTCATATTTTCCTTTTTGACTGCCTTCAGGAAGCAGGAAATGCTATTTAACCCTTAAAAAGCGGCTCACCACATTAGTCGTTTTTAATAAAGCTGGACTATGTGGCGGCGCTCGACATAGGTCGAGTGGCAATTTCAGCACGTAATGTTGCTGAGAGAGAGAGACAAGTGGTGGCAGGAGACTAGCGAGCGTATGACTGCTCCAGACCACCGCGGCGAACCTACTGACACCTCAGCTCAGCTCCTCCCTCTCTCACTCGCTATATACGGAATTGTATCGGGAAAGTGGCTAATTACCTGCTTTTTGCACTCGCGTTGCACGGTTATTGCAAGAAAACTAGCCATCATAAAAGGATCGTTATGGTGTCATTCGAAAGCTCTGTTTATGCCCTTTCAGGGATAGATACTTGTTTTACGTTCTGGGTCTTATTTAGGCATGAAAATGATCACGTAAACAGCCCTATTTTGGCTAAAAACACCCCGCTGGGCGGTACATATAAATAAACCGCATAGGCCGCTAAAGAAGGGTTAAGGCACACTAAATTTTCTAATTTTTTGGGGGTGCATGCCTCCGGACCCACCTAGAGGTCACAGCTTCGGCGCTCAGTCCCGCTATAATGATAACGGATTGGGGAAATATAATGATAACACATAAAACAAAACAAAAAAATGGGGGGGGGGGGAATTGACACAATCAATTTTCAATACATTAAGTGTGTTCATTGCATGAAACATTTCGTATCTGTGTTTTTTCCTGGGAGGGGGTCCATAAGTTTCAACAGATTTTCAAAGGGGTCCGTGACTAAAAAAAGGTTAAGAACCCCTGATTTAAAGTATCTAGTCAATATTTACCATATTCAAAGTACGACTTTCTGGTTAGTCTCGTCACAGATTTCATCTTGTATCTGTAAGATTATGTGCATGTTTGTATGTACTCATGTTAGTGTTCATGTGCACTTCTGCCTGTCACTGCAAGTTAATGCTCTCATAACCTGTGACAGAAGATTGTTGCTTTGTACTGTAAGGACTTTGTTCATATTTCTTTTGAAGCCCATATTAACAAACAAGGGGGTGATATTATATTTTGATGGAGTAGAAATTTGATCCTGAGACCGAACATATATCCTATACCAATACTGGTACAGTACCAGTACTCTATTGCCAATGTTAATTATGAGTATGAACTTATTTGAGTGTACAGAGAGGCTAACAACACCAGTGAGTGGCACCAATATGGCAGAGGATGGGCTTTTTCTGTTACTTTAGTGTCTTTAACCCTTTACGAGCGGCCTATGCGGTTTATTTATATGTACCGCCCAGCGGGGTGTTTTTAGCCAAAATAGGGCTGTTTACGTGATCATTTTCATGCCTAAATAAGACCCAGAACGTAAAACAAGTATCTATCCCTGAAAGGGCATAAACAGAGCTTTCGAATGATACCATAACGATCCTTTTATGATGGCTAGTTTTCTTGCAATAACCGTGCAACGCGAGTGCAAAAAGCATGTAATTACCCACTTTCCCGATACAATTCCGTATATAGCGAGTGAGAGAGGTAGGAGGGAGGTGAGATTCGTGTCAGTAGGTTCGCCGCGGTGGTCTGGAGCAGTCATACACTCGCTACTCTCCTGCCACCACTTGTCTCTCTCTCTCAGCAACATTACGTGCTGAAATTGCCACTCGAGTTATGTCGAGCGCCGCCACATAGTCCAGCTTTATTTAACTCGACTTAAGTTGCGCGCCGACTTTTAGGGGTTAATGAAGGTAGGACATACTTTTGAGATTGATTATACACCTTTAACCCATTAAGCTCACTCGACACCAATTTGTGTTGCATTTTAGCTACCTTCTGATAGTTTTATTCAACTTGGGCAGGACATGTCCACTTTAAAGGGTTTCGGTACCTGAAAGCTGAATAAACTTATCTGTAAATATCTAAAATACAATCAAATCTGAGTCCTATGATTGAAAGTACAGTAGGCCTATAAAAAAACTCCACCACATACCAACTTTGTAGAGAAGATTGGGACAGTCGGGAACGTCTTGGGACCTTGAATCGTTGCAGACCTGGTTCACTATGTCACTTAATTCCAAGTTGGTCAGAGCATGGAAGAGACCGATAAAACCCAGGATAGATCCCGCCTGTAAGAGAAACCAATATTAGTTATATTACTAAAGGGCAACATCTGCACATACTGTATTTGCCAACTTTTATCCATGTTTTTCTTCTTCTAATTTTAGTGTAAATCATAGACTAAGTGCCGGTATTCATTCTTCAACAGCTACCTCTCCTGCTAATTATAATTCAATCCCCCAAAACAGCTATCTGAAGAAAAAAGTTGATGATTTTGAATGAAGTTTTGCAGTTAGCTGCATACTAAAAAAAGTATGGTACAGTTACGCCTCCCAATATTTTACAACTTTACAATTCCAATATATTCTTTGACAAAGAACTCTAGCCTTTCATCAATATATTTCTGAATGTTTCCTTATCAAACTACAGCATATGATATTTCTTATTGAGAAAAATATCTCTTCACTCATCCACATTGTACAATTGCCTGCACAAGTCACTGATATACAGTACAGTCTATCCTATAACACGAATTCCTACAACGCGATCCTCCTTTAACCCTTCAGACCCGGAAGGGCTCTTAAACACCCATAAAAAACACACCCGAGCTACCCGGAAGGGCTCTTAAACACCCATGAGCTTAACCCTCCTGGCCCGGGCAGGCTCTCACAATGACAGTGTGGGCTACCCGGGCGATCTGGCCGAAAAACGTCTAGGCCTAGGCTACCGTATTTTTGTTTAGTTTAACTGCTAGATATTTCCCACGCATCTATAAATGTAGTGCGGTTTCCAATCTGTAGACTGGCGTTGAGTAGAGCTCTCTAAGTCAACTGGTTCAGTTGTGATGACGATTTCAGTGGAGAGCACTTTCAGGCGATGTTAGCAATACGACGATCTTTTCATTACTGAAACAACGACATACATACATACAGACATACAATAACAAACGAGTCTTCTCTTTCTTGTTTTCGGAGGTGCGGTGACGTAACGATCGGCTATGTTTACATGCGTCGGACGCACAGCGTTCAGACCAAGCTGAATAGGCTTTCAAGCTTACGGATTTTAAAATGACACCCGGGCACCGGCCCTTATTTCGTGGTGTCATTTTAAAATGACACCCGGGCCAGGAGGGTTAAAGCCTGTAAGCTTGGTGTGCGAGGCGTACGTCCGACGCATGTAAACAACAGCCGGATGGACCGACGCCCCGCATCTCCGGCCACAAGAAGGAGTGCGTCGCTTGTTCGTGTGTGCCTGTGTTTTGAGGCAAGTAAATTGTTCCATAAATTTAATCTTTTTAGGGTCAATTATTGTGACTGTATTCTAAAATTTGATATCAATAATTTTAATCAAGCATTTTTAACTTGAAGTTTCTTGTATAGCCTCTGCTTACTTTTTGTCTGTATTTATTGTTTATCTTTTTCTTTTTCTATTATTAATATTAATATTGATGATTTTTTAAATGTATTGTTCTTGTTAAAAGAGTACTCTTTGTATCTGTTGTTACTTCATATTTTGCAATTATTTGTCTTTATATTATATGTATTCATTGTCGATAGTATCAATTGCTTACTTTTGCGATTTCCTTAGTTTATTTGTGCTATAAATGTAGGTTATTTGTAGGGTAGTTATTGATAGGAGTCACTTGAGGCATGCTATGCTTACAGGTACCTACCCGATAGCACTATCGTTAGTGAGTGCTGTACTGTATTTTATATATTATTTTGTAATAGTATAGATATCTTATCAATATTTGTATTTTGTACTATTGTTAATGTCTTGTCATGTTGCAAATTTGATTTTAAATAATATTTTGACATTTAACATGTAGTTTCTTTATTCATGCAGAGTTTAGTAAAATTTGCCAAAACGTCCCGGACTTCCCAAACTTGACTACTTCCTTTAACGTGACGTCACGATAGTGCGTTGTTATATGTGCGATTAGTTTGCTTGGGAAACAGGTTAACTTGCTCATGTAGTAATGTACACCCTATGTGGTGGATTGTGTTCTTTTATTTAATAATTTTCATTTTAGTAAGCGTTGTTTCCACATAGCGATTTTGATAATTTAATTTGACTTTATATTGTCCTTGTCCCAATTTTGGTTTGTTTAGTTTGCAAGTTTTAAATTTTAATTAATGTTAAGTATTGAAAAGTAGTGTAAAGTGGCTGTTTTTGCCATAAAGTTATCTCCAAATAAATCATCATCACAACTGAACCAGTTGACTTAGAGAGCTCTACTTAACGCCATTCTACAGGTACGAAACACATCTACGCTTGGGAATGCGGAAGCAGTCAGAATAACAAAGATACGGTAGCCTAGGCGTAGACGTTTTTCGGCCAAACCCCCGGATTTCGGGGATTATATATGGAATACATAGCCGGGGCTGGAGGGTTAACCCGGGAACGGCGAGAACACTCTTAGGAGGTTTTGGAGGGCAAAGGCGATGATCCTCTTAACCTCTGAAGTGCGCATGGGGGTAATTGGAAACGTCCCCCTGTGCTGACGTATTTGAGGTGTTTCCGTCACTAAAATATTCATTGTGCCATTAATAGCATTAATACTTATCCATATGTGCCTATTATGGGTTGATTATAAAGGTATTAACCTGAAACAACAATAAAACGAGTGAAAACAGCGTTTGGATGGTCAAAATCGGAGATATAGCCCGCGAGTTGTATAATGTATGGGTGAGGCAATCTGCTTTCCCGCCAATTTCCCCCAAGGCCACTGAGACACAGTCGATCGATACTCTCTCTCTCTCTCTTGCACTCGCTTGCTATCAGTGATGACCACACCCTCCAATCGGATTTCTAATGTTAGCACGAAAATATACCTCAGAATAAGGGAATAACAGGGAAAATAGGTGATAACTGAAGGAGAGGAGGAAAGTGGGGAAGGAGGGGAGGTAGAGGACTGAGATTTTGCATGGCCCAGGGGCCAAAAAATGTTTTTTTTTTTTTTCGATGTCAAAATTTGATTTTTTTTTCTCTGACTCTTAAGAGTCTCCCCGCAGTGCGCCGGGGGAACTCTTAAGAGTCTCCCCGCAGCTCCCGGGTTAAGAGGTACTGTACGGCCTAAAAAAAAAAAAAAAAAATCTTAAAAGGCCACAGTAGCACTTAACCCTCCAGCCCCGGCTACGCATTACATAAATATTCCCCGAAACCCGGGTGTTTTGGCCGAAAAACGTCTAGGCTAGGCTGCCGTATATTTGTTAATCTGACTGCTTCCCGCATTCCCAAGCGTAGCTGTTATTTACCTGTAGAATGGCGTTAAGTAGAGCTCTCTAAGTCAACTGGTTGATTTGTGATGATGATTTCATTGGAGATAACTTTATGGCAAAAACAGCCACTTTACACTACTTTTTGATACTTAACAACAACATACAGGCACACACGAACAAGCGACGCTCTCCTTCTTGTGGCCGGAGATGCGGGGCGTCGGTCCAGCCAGCTGTTGTTTACATGCGTCGGACCGACGCCTCGCACAAGAAGCTCACAGGCTTTCAACCAGTGGGCGTTAAAGAGCCCTTCCGGGTAGCTCGTGTATGCTTTTTCATGGGCGTTCAAGAGCCCTTCCGGGAACAGAGGGTTAAAACAAAAGAATAGATGATTAAGTGTGATAATTCCCCTCCATACCTACTATCACTCCTCCATATGTGTCAAAACCCCCTCCTTCAATTATCACATATTTTTCCTCTTATTCCCTTGTTTATCGGTTAATTTACTGCGCCAACATCTCCAATTTGATTCTAAGGTGTGATCATGCGCCTACTGAGTGCATGGTGTGAGAGAGACTCAGTCTGCCTCTAGGCTTGAGAGTGGGAAGGTGTACGTCGCGTTCGCCTCACATTTCCCGAATGAACGGTCGGCAATAACACAACTCTTACCCTGTACTGTACCTGGAATAAAATGCCACATGGACCTATGCGCAGTATAGGGCCTAGCCTATATCCCATATAACAAATAATGGACCGAGTTGGCCCAACCGTCCTACACCACTACCATACAAGAATTACTTACCAATCCTAGGCCGCCAAGGATGAGGCAGCCGGTTTTGCGGTCGAAGCAACCACAGCATCCTGGAGGTTCCCACAGCATTTCTGAAAAAGATGTCAAACCATCAATAAAGCATCGACAACAGAATACAAGTAGCCTAAACTGGGTAAAAAATTAGGATACTTTAGCCAGTTTTAGTTTTTTTTTTTAGTTTTGCCTAAAAAACTTGTGTTCCTGTATATTTTCTAGAAGAATATTGTGGTAAAAACCTATAAAACAGTAATATACGGCCCCATTACCCCGAGAATATTAAAAATACCCACAAGTGGGGACGGCTTTGAAGCTCTTAGCTCACGGATAATGAGAGGTTAAGACATTTAACAAGTGAATAAGGGTAAAAAAAAAAGCAAATGTCCACACAGTCTTTGTAAATATGATTAAAATATGACTAATAAGAGTCGATCCACACTCGAACGTGACCTGTTCCTTAGCGTAAACACACGACCACAGGCGGACTGCTAGATATAACCAAGTAACCCAAAACTAACCAAACCTAATTTAGGCAAAATGATGGACCAGTTGTTGTTGTTGTTGTTGTTGTTCCCTAAGCTGCCTGGCCGAACAGCCCCGAGTCCCTGAGGAAGGCCATGGCCACGATCGGGCTTTCCCACAGAGCTCTCATTGAGTGTAGATTGTGTTGTTGGCGTAAGTGGTTGTGTGAAATACAGTCTTCTATGATGTGTTTAATGGTATGGGGTGCTGTGTTACATCCCGGGCAGGCATCGACAACGGAGTCATCCAGTCTCTTCTGATAGCTCAGGAGAGCTGGATGGTGTCCACATCTCAGCCTGGCCAGGTGGACTCTGTCCTCGCGAGGAAGGGAGGATTCGGAAGGATGGATTTCGGGAGGTCGTGCATGCAGCTGCGTGTTGTCTGTGAGTGAGTGGATGGATCGGTGAGAGATATGAGTATGGATGTGCTTCTGGAAGTTGGTTCGGGGTGGGCAGGGAGGGAGAGAGGACAATAATTGCGTGTGATACAGTGTGCTGGGTGTTGTTTTGATATTTCTTGGTGTCTGTGGGTGTGTTGCCATGTAGTTTAGTGGGTGGTCTTGGTTCGTGGAGGCTGCTTCCAGGAATTGAGTGCCTCTCATGTCCAGATGGTCTTTGACTTTGAGGATTTTGGTTTCTTGATGTAGGTGATCTGTGGGTGCAGTAGCTGTGCAGCCTGTAATGATCTTCAGGGCTTTGTTTTGAATAGTCTGTAAGGTCTTATGATGTGTTTCAGCTAGGTTAGAAGCCCAGGCTGGGCTTGCATATTCCATCACTGATCTTATGTATTGTTTATATACGGTGGTGGTAGTTTCTTTGTTGTGTCCAAATTTTGTGTGAGCAAGTGACCTGAGGGCGTTAAGTCTGGGTGTCAGTTTCTTTTTAATGTTTGTGGTGTGCTGTTTGAATGTCATATGAGTATCATATGTTACTCCTAGGATTTTGGGTGTGTGTGTATGTGTTAGGGGTGTGTTGTTTATGGTGAGTTGAGGGATGTATTCGTGTTCTCCTGTCCAACTTGTGAGCAGGGTTGCGGTAGATTTGGCTGGGGCTAGATTAAGTCTGTTTGTAGTGCACCAGCCATGTAGTGTGTTGAGATAGGGTTGAAGGAGATCTGTTGCTCTTTTTGGGTCATGGTGTGTGCATGTGAGTGTTATGTCATCTGCATAGGAGGCTAAGTTTATTTGGGGCGTATTGGGTGTAGTTATATCGTACATGTACAGATTGAAGAGTGCGGGCGATAGGACGGATCCTTGTGGGACTCCGTTTGGAAAGTTTCTGATTTTAGATGACTGACCGGCAAAAGATACGTGTGTGAATAGCTGTAGTTTGATATGTTAGTGAGTGCTTGTATGCCTTGTGGTCCCAGGTGTCTGAGGTGTATGTTGCTTATGTTGTCTAGGCCACAGGCGGGTGAGTATTTGAGATTGTTGATGATATGCTTTGTCTGGTGATTGGTGAAGGGTGTATAGTCAGGGTCTGTGGGGAATTGTCTCTTACGTCGGATGACACGTCGGTCGTCTTTGTGAGGTTTTAGGTGGCTGACATGTGAGAAGTGATTGATGAGAGTGTTTGCTTGTTGTTTACATGAAGGAGTAGAGTCTGTTGTTGTGATTGCAGCATGCGATTGTGTTGTGTTGCTGTTGGAAAGTGTGATGCTGTTTAGTGTTTTGTAGAGTTTTTTTGGGGTTTGTTTTGTGATCAAGTGTTTGTAGGAAGTTATTCCAATTTAGTTTTTCTTGTTCTTGTATTTTGTTGTTAGTTTGGGTGTTGAGTGCTTGAATTTGTTGTGTGATGGCTTGTGTGTGGGGTGCTGGGGAGTGTTTCAGTATGTCGCGTTGTCTGATGAGGTTTTGAATTTCTGGTGTGAAGTTGGGGTTGTGTCTTTTTCTGTTACCTCTTGGAATGTGTTTCTTGTCAGCGTTTTGGATAGTTTTATTGAGTATGTGTACAGCATTGTTGATGTTAGTGATGGGTGTACTGTTTAGAGTTGTGAAGTGTTGTTCTGTCTCATTTGTGAATGCTTCCCAGTTAGCTCTTTCATAATTGGTGTATGTGTGCTTGTGGCTAGCTGGGGTGAGTCTGGTTTTGGTGGTGATCATGATCGGGAGGTGGTCAGAGCCTAAGGTTCTGACCACCCTCCAGGATGTTGTGGGGGCGAGTTCTGGGGAGCAAAAGGTGATGTCTGGAGATGATGGGTTATAGAGGGCTTGGTGAGGACTATGGGTATGTTGATGGATGTCGTTAAGGATGATGAGGTTATCGGTTTGGTTTTGTAGTACCAGCCCTCTGTCTGTGTCGGGGTTGTCGACAAACCAGGCCGACGTCTTGGCGTTGAAGTCACCACCCAGGATGATGTGTGGGGTGTGTAGGGTGTGTGGGGTGTGTGGGGTGTTTGTGATGTGTTGTAAGTGTGGTCTGTATTCATTTGGTACTGTAGGGGATGTTTTTCTTACAGTTTCTTACAGTAGATCCTCTGGAAAAAGGCAAACTATGCCTGTGTATCCAGCTCAGTACCAGTACTTGCACTGCTGCGGTCGTTCACGGTGTTGGCGGCGGCGGTAGCAGACGCAACATTTTTACTATTCTGTATTTTTGTTTTATAATCAAAATTCAAATCTTGTCTTCCCCATGCTTTATCAAGATTACTTTCAAACTCCCTTATTGATTCGGAATCGACTACATACTGGGGCAGTGCGTTCCACTCATTTACCACTATCACAAAATGAGTTCTTTGCCTTCTCAAGCCTATTTCTTTCTTTGTAAATTTTCTTAGTGTCCTCTCGTTCTTGTTCCCTCCCGCATCAAGAAGATACCTTCACACACATCCTCATCGTACTTTCCTGACACTATCTTAAAAGTCTCTATCATATCCCCTCTCTTTCTCCTATATGCCAGTGTCCTCAACCTCTGCTCATAGCCCGCGTTCTTCAACGTTGGTACCAGCTTGCTAGCTCTCCTCTGCACTTTCTCCACTGCTTCTATATCCTTTACCATATATGGAGCCCACACCTGGTTCGCATATTCCAGGTGCGGCCTAACCAGCGCTGTATATAGAGATTCCTGAAGATTTCTTCGTCAAGTGACACAAATGTCCTCCTTATCAGCCCTACAATTCTATTGGCTTTGTTTATCTTTTCCGCTAAATGTTCTGAGAAATTTAACTTATTGTCTATCACTACTCCTATATCCTTTTCTGCACTCACTTCCTCCATCGCTTCATACATACTGTATCCTACCTTGTCTATCTTGCTGGTCCCAATCCGCATGTACTTGCATTTTTTGGATGAAAAGGCATTAACCAATGCTCAGACCATCCCTTCATGCCCTCCACATCTCCTTGAAGCAAACCCATATCTTCCTTACTCCTCACTCTTCTATACAGTTTAGTGTCATCCACATACAGGTATACCTCACTTCCATTAGTTATAACTTCAGGCAAGTCGTTGATAAATATAACGAACAGCAGTGGTCCCAACACAGATCCCTGAGGTACCCCACTTGTAATTTCCCTCCACCCCGAGCCTATTCCATTCACCAGTACCCTCTGTCTCCGATCTTTCAGGAAGGCTTCCTATCCATTTCACACATTTCTCCCCTATATTATAGCTTCTAACTTTCTCTATTAACCTTTTATGTGGGACCTTATCGAAGGCCTTCATAAAATCGCAATATACCACGTCTATGTTTGGGGAGGGATGTATGTGTTTATGATGGTTATGTTGGAGTTGTTGCCAGTGCGTATTTTAATTGACTGTATTTCTGTTGTGTTATCATTTGGGGGGAGGAGGGATTTGGTTTGTACACTGGTTACTATGTATGATATTTCTTTGTGTACCAGGGTGATGAGTCCACCGCCCCCGCCGACAGCCCGGTCTTGTCTGATGATGGTGAAATTATGAAATGTGGGTGTTTTTTGTGTTGTGCGGAGTTTTGTTTCTTGTAAGATGGCAATGTGTATGTTGTGTTGTTTGATGAAGTGTGAGAGTTCGTGTTTCTTTGTGTTGATGCCATCTATGTTCAGTTGAAGAATGTTAATGTTATGTGAACGATGTATGTTGGGTGCTGCTGCACGAGGATGGGGTGGGTGTGGGGGACCAGTAAGACCCAAAAGTAAGCAAAAATGCACAAAATCGAGGGAAGACTTGACTCGGGTTTTCGTTTGTTCAAGGGGGCCTAATTAGGGATCTGGATGGATACACAATGGGTGAGGGGAGAGGCTCTGCAGCCCCTCATCCCCCCAGGACTTATTGTAATCATCATCTATGTTGCCAGTAGGGGACATTACCAAGAGCAAGATACAGTATGATGATAAAGTACGGTATACATTCCACGGGCGAGTTGGTATAAACAGACCGCCGGGACCAGCCAGGTAGTCAACAAACCTGGGAGACGAAAACATGATGAGGCGGATTTACCAGCTTAAGCTTTAGCTTAGGGACCCGCAGAAGAATACACACAGACAGCATGATATGCGGGGGTTGTGCGGGGGGCTATGGGACTAATGGGAAGGATGAGGATGGGGATAAAGAGATATATTTTTGGTGATCCTAACTTTAAAACTATCAAGATTGAAGAGTGGGACTGTTAACTATATGAGATGGAAGCTGATTCCACTCTTGGATGCTGCGGAGAAAAGATGAATACCCATTCCCAAATATGTCCGTGCATGCCTGGTATGTGTGGTATTTTCGGTTGTAGCTGCCTCTTGCGGATCATATATTTGTAGGGTGTAAATACTGTAGGCTATATGTCTATATATGTCAGGAGGTCAGAAATGTGTGAAGCCATGAAAATAGTGAAGATGGGGAAAGCATGAGGAATAGATGTGTGTGAGGAAATGCTGAGCTATGGTGGTGGTGATTGAATGGGTATGGAAAATGTGTAAACTAGCATGGGAGAAATGGATTGCACCTGATGACTGGAAGACAGGCATAATAGTCCCCCTGTTTAAGGGTAAAGGGGAAAGAGGAGGGTGTGGTAATCACCGGGGAATAGGCCTATGCCTTTTGAGCGTAGTAGGGAAGGTGTACAGTAGGGCAGTGATCGAGAGAGTGAGAGCGAGAACGGAGAAATGGATAGGAAACGAGCAGGACGAGTTTAGGAAGAGAAGAGGATGTGTAGATCAGATTTTTGCCCTGAAATGTCTTGTGGAGAAATATCTGGAGAAGCGACAAAAGTTGTATGCTGCCTTTATGAACTTGGAGAAGGCCTATGACAGAGTTGATAGAGAAGGTACCGTAAAGTGGGGTAACTTCGGACTTGGGTCATAACTTCGGACATCGGCGATAATAAGTAATTAGACATTGTCATTATATAATGGATTTTTTTTTTTTTTTTTTTTTTGTGGGGTCCGTTTAGAGAAATGGCAAAGGAAGAGCATGTAAAAGTCCTAGGGAACTGACGTGAGTATATGTACACAATTTTTTTTTTATATATGTGACGAAAATATGTACATTTTTCGCTACCCTGCCAAACTTCTATCACCCTGAAGAAATTTGTTTGTATGAATGATGTTGTGACTGATATAATTTTGTAGTAACATTACCAGAGACAACATCCACCAAAGGAAATTTGTTACACTTGTATAACGCTCTAGCTAGAACAGTATCATTTAACCGATTGTGTTTTAAAAAACAAAACATGGTAACTTCGGACATGGAACAAAACAATCGTTTGTTATTATTTGCCCTATGAAAATCATTCATAATACTCGTACATCATTAACATGGTGGTAAAAGATCAAATCATCATTCTCTGAGTCCAAAAACCCATAAAAACATGTTACTATGCTAACCGATTTATGTATTTCGGATAATTCTGGAATATAATATATATAAATTAGGAGAGGCATATATCTTGTCCAAAAAAATTGTTATCTGCCGAAAGAAACACCAACAAATACGTTATACCTATAAAAATGCTCAAATTCATAAAAGTGTATATGCAGTGATATATTATACATACCTATATATTTTCACTAGGCCTAGTTAATTTTCGAGTTATTGATTTGACAGCATTGGTTATTTTTCCTGCTCAATATTTTCTAGGAGTGAGCTCGATGCCTAACGAGAACAGATGCAAACAGAATATATGTTAAACATCGTATATCCCCCTCCTATACTGATTATACAGGCCTAAAAGTATTGACTGTGCATTTTCCACTATAACATCGGACAAGAATAAGCAGCAATAATAAAATATTCATATAAAATAGTAGGAGCCGAAAAATGAATGAAATAAGGCCACGAACGTAGGTCCGAAGTTCTCCTCCGTTCGTCCGAAGTTATCTCAGCTTTCTTGGCAACCATTTTCCATAAGAAATCACCTACGTTCGAAGTTAGCCATACAAGTCCGAAGTTATCAACTTTTCAAGCAAACTTCGGACATCATTTAGGATAAGGATAGCTCTCTTATTATAGGGGTTAATTTTAGGAGGCTTCCTGGATTACGGTGCACTACCACCATACATCACTTGACCTAGTTAAATCTCTATAATGTGTTTAAACTCAGGAGAAATTGTTAAAAAACATCGAAAAATGTCCGAAGTTACCGCATTTTACGGTATGTGGAAAGTACTGAGAATATACGGAGTAGATGGCAAGTTGCTGAAAGCAGTGAAGAGCATGTATGAGGGTGCAAAGGTGTCCGTACGTGTGGAGAATGAGCAGAGCGAGTTCTCTGATGATTGATCTGAATGTTGGGTTAAAGCAAAGGGTGTGTGATGTCCCCATGGTTGTTCAATATATATATATATGGATTGAGTCATGAAAGAAATACAAGGAAAAGCAGTGGATGTTGGTGTACAGTACCGCTGATAAGGGAGGGAAACGAGTGGAAGATGCCTGTACTGCTGTTTGCCGATGATACAGTTCTGATGAGCGATAGTGAATGGGAGTTGCAGGGTCTGGTAAATATGTTTGGGACAGTGTATGAAAAACGGAATCTAAAGGTAAATGCGGGGAAGAGGTTATGGTCTTTGGAAGGGGTGCAGCCAGAGTGTGAGGTGAGGTTGAACAGTCAGGCTATGGACTGGAGAATGTCAGCTCATTTAAGTATTTGGGCAGTGTGTTGAGTAAAGATGGGAGTATGGTATAGATGAAGAAGTGTGGGAGAGGGTGCTTACCTATGAATATATAGTGGGGAATTAACGCTTTCACGCTTTTATGACGCAGAGGTTGCCAGATTAGCAATAAGAAATACAGTTCTCTCACTCTTATAATTACCTATCCAAAATTAGTTTTCTGCCCACAGCTAACTCAAAGACAACTGCAGAGGTTGAAGTAACTAAACTAAAGGTTTCTAAATACCCCCTGATGGTAAAAGAGGCTTTAAAGTATCTCTAATAGGCTCAAAATTGCGTCATAAGCGTGAAAGGGTTAAGAAGCAGGCTTCTTGTGGTGTCCCCCCACCTCTAAGACTAGTCTGCCTGTCTCAGCCAGTATGTTTAAATGGTTTTAATGTGTCTATCGTACCGGGCTTTGAATGTGGCGTGGCTATTGTCGGGGCGGAAGAGGGTTGTAGGAACGCTGAAAGCAGTTACAAGAAATAGGGTGGTCTGGTCTTGGTCTTAGTGCGAGAGTCACGCTCGACTGGTCAAGGTGTGGCCTTAGAATCGGCTCTCTCTCCTAGGGTAAAATTATAAACTATAATGGAAAGGGACAGGTTGAGAGTAAAAGAAGATTGTTCCCCCGTGGGCATTCTCACCCCATTGCCTACTGTGAGGCTGATCTTTTCCTCCACACTCCCTCTAGGAAGTCCTTTCCGTGCAGTGATCTCGTTCCACATGTTTAGGTCGCTCAGGCCAAGCAGGTAGACCACTATTCTGTCAATCACCCATTCATACCTTCCTACCACTTCATTCCATTCGTCCTCACCAATTTCTTGCACTATGGATCTTAGCATTACCCGCCTTTCTCTTTCATATTTTCCGCACTTTAGGAGGATATGCTCCACAGTCTCATCCTCCCCGCTCTCACACATCTTGCATGCCTTGTTACCTTCATTTGACCATCTATACGTTCTGCTGTTCAGCTCAAAGCGATTTAGTTCGGGCCTTGAAGAGGAGTTCACCTCCGATGCTCCCATCGTAGAAGGGCTCCCTTCTTGGCTGTTGCTTACACATGTACCATTCTAGCGAACTCTTATTCCTCATACTGTATTCCCTACCCGTTCATCCCTTGCTACATTTTGTACCCGCCTGTCGATCTCTTTCTTCCATCTCTCACGACTCCACATTTCCATACTTTCCCCCATCATGATACCACGCATTCCGTACTTCTCTATCCTTTTGTCGCACATTTTGTTCCACTTACTGCTCTCCTTAGTCCACTCAAACAACTTTCGTGCCCATCTATCACCATTAATTTTTTCCAGACTGACACGGAGGGTTCCCTTGTCTATTCTTTCTTCAAAGGAGCTCCACCCCGCGTCACCTCTCACGGCTTCCACTGTAGTGAACTTGTTAGCACCTAGTGCAAGCCTTCCGACCCTATTCTGGGCAACTTCCAGCTTTGCCATGTCATTCGCCATCCACGGGATGGTTTCCAGACCATACATCAGGCCCGGCACAGCCATACTCTTCCACACTCCTCGCACCACTTCATACTTGTTCGCTCTACACCTTGCAGCGCTAATAAGTCTTCCCACCCACTGATTCGCTCTTGTTAGCCTCTCATCCTCTTGTATCCACAGTCATCCCCAGGTACTTGCATTCATTTGTTTGGGTACAGTAATAATATTATTCCCAAGCAGCCACGTCGCACCCACATCCGTTTCATCCCCATTTACTACTAGCACTTTACTTTTCTCCCTGCTAAAACTCACATTCAGATCATTCCCATATTCAGACACTACATCCAACATCCTCTGCAGATCCTCTCGGTTGTCACTCATGATCACCACATCATCTGCATATAGCAAGATACTCAGATGTTCATTCCCAATTCGTGTTCCCCTGCCAGCTTCTTTCATTCTTGCAGCTAGTTCCTCTGTGTACATCCCAAACAGGAGAGGGGATAGCCCACAGCCGTCTAACTCCCCGCTTGTTTTCAACCCAGTCCGTCTCTATATCACCCACACTGTATCTAGCTCTAGTATTCTCATACATGCTTCTTATGATGTTTATTACCTTCTCACTCACACCTACTGTTTCTAGCAACCTACACAACTTGTACCTGTTCACTCTGTCATTATGCCTTCTCTATGTCTAGAAAGGCGAAATATCCCTTCCGCCCGGACTTTTTCATATTTTCTCTCACTACAAACATGTTATCTTCTCCTCTTCTGTCCATTCGGAAACCATTCTGTTCTTCACCCATCACCCTGTTCCTTTCAGCCTTTCATTCAGCACCCCACAGAACACCTTGGAAATTGTGTCTGTTAGAGTTATTGTTCGGTAGTTTTTCAACTCTTTCTTACTCTTGTGAAAAAAAATATCCTTGCATGACAGTGTGGTAATCCCGACATTGACTTACGGGAGCGAAGCATGGACGTTAGTGGATAGACTTAAACCAAGAGTGAGAGGGGTGGAAATGAGTTACTTGAGATTTGAGAAGTGCGTGCGGAGTTACATGGAGGGACGAATGAATGTGCTGGAAAGTGTGAAAAGGAACACCTTGAGATGGTTTGGCCATGTGGAACGTATGGGAAGTGAGAGAATGACTAAGAGTGTACGACTCCAGGAGAGTGAGGTGGAAGGATGGAGATCATGGAGTTAAGAAGTAGCCTACGCTACAGTATATGAGCGAAAGCGGTGCTGGATGGGAGGAGGGGCGCTGACTGACTGGGGACAGAGGTGGGGAAGGATGTAGTATCCGTGCCTACGGTCGTCATGTATGATGTTTACATAGGTTGATTGATCGCGGTTAGGCTTAAGTCCTCGTCTATTTTTTTTCTGTTATTTGACAATTTTGCCCCCTGCTGGCAATAAGTCACGGGGGGTGAGGGAGGGCAAAACCCCCTCAACCTATTATTGTATCCCACAGCAGCCAAAATAGACAGGAACATGATCGCGAGCGTCCACCGCCGCTCCGCGTAGTGTAAACAAGGCAGGTGGTGCGCCCGAATACTAGGCCTACATCCTTACCCAGAGGTGCATGGGGCATTTCGTTCGTGGCCACCTCTTCGGGGATCACAGCGTCCGGCAATAGATAGATATAGTCTATGTCTACTAGATTATTTGTGATTCTGTATAGCATTTGTTGTCTGTGTATTTGTCTTATTGTTGCAGACAGACTTTACTCATACAGGTGCCTCTAACACAAAGCATTGAGCACATAGGCTATTGGTAGGTTATCGCCTAGGCCTATAGTCTGTATATTTTCAGCTGAGGGTAAATTGATATAATCATCCTGTGAGCCTCATCATAACTTGGCTATTACGACTATTTTGAAGCGAAATATGTACCGTAGTTATGAAAACTTGGTATTTATAGGAGGCAGAGACACAGTACTGTGCAGTAGTTTCATATTTGTCCATTAACCCCTTCCATACCGGCGCTGTCCCTTTAACCTTATTCTGGCTACTGTTAGACAATTTTATTCAGTTTAAAAAGGGTCTCCAGCAATTAACAGGCTTCTAACTATCTCACTAAACCTTTTCCACTACCAAAGACCCTTCTGTAAAAAAAATAGTCGGCAAGAGTTATGTTATCGGGCGTATCACCTATAGGACTTACCTCTGACCGGCCCACCGGGTATATCCTAGTGTTTACTATACCCCTTTGGAAGGACATTAGCCTAACCTAACAACCTTACCTAACCTATCCTAGTATTATGGGAGGGGGCTGCCGCCCCCACCCCCCCGCTGTTGACGTACGCCCGGTAACACAACGCATTCCAAATTGTCTAATTACTGTATAGCTAGAATAATATTACAAAGACGTGGTCGGTATAGAAAGGGTTAAGTATCGAGGAATCAATTAGAACCGCCACGGACAAGCTTCTTGGGGTGACCACCAGATGGAGAATGGTCGCTTTGGGGACTAACCACAATATTTGGGATGGATTTCTTACAGTTTCTTACAGTAGATCCTCTGGAAAAAGGCAAACTAGGCCTGTGTATCCAGCTCAGTGCCAGTACAGTACTTGCACTACTGCGGTCGTTCACTGTGTTGGCGGCGGCGGCAGCAGACGCAACATTTTTACTCTTCTGTATTTTTGCTTTATAATCAAACTTCAAATCTTGTCTTCCCCATACTTTATTAAGATTACTTTCAAACTTCCTTATTGATTCGGAATCGACTACATACTGGGGCAGTGCGTTCCACTCATTTACCACTCTGGATATAGGCCTAGTTACCGGGTGTACCACTACCGACATACAACATAAATCGGGTAGGATGTAGTGAGCGGGCGTACCGCCATCTTTGTTTACATTACGCGTAGTGGCGTCGGACCTTTCCCATCATGTTCCCGTCTATTTTAACCTAACCTAACCTAGTATTCATGTAGTAATGACAGGGGGCAAATAGCAGAAAATATAGCGTCGAAATAGACGGGAATGTAAGTGCGACCGCGGCGATCGCCCTATGTAAACAATGACGACCGTACGCCCGAACTCTACATCCATCCCCATAATTCATCTATAAATATTTATAATAAAATAAATACTTATAAATCTATAATACTAGGTTAGGTTAGGTTAGGGTAATGTATTTTTTTGTATCCAAAGGCAGTCAATTGGAGTCAAAATAGACGGGAACATGATGGTGAGCGTCTGCGTAGTGTAACAAGACGGGCGGTACACCCGGTAGGTTAACTACATTCTTGCCGAATGTAGTTACCGGGTGTACCGCCCATCTTGTTTACACTACGCAGACGCTCACCATCATGTTCCCGTCTATTTTGACTGCCTTTGGATACAAAAATACATTACCCTAACCAAACAACCTAACCTAGTATTATAGATTTATAAGTATTTATTTTATGTCGGTAGTGGTACACCTGGTAACTACATCCATCCCCTACATTCTTGCCAGATTTTTTCGCTTAGGTTTAAATTTTAACCCTTCCTACCCGGTCTGCCTTAGGTAAGGACAGCACAAAAGAAGGGCCGCTACCCGGTATGCCTTATCTAAGGCATGAGCTTAACCCTCCTGGCCCGGGCAGGCTCTCAAAATGACAGGGTGGACTACCCGGGCGATCTGGCCGAAAAACGTCTAGGCCTAGGCTACCGTATTTTTGTTTAGTTTAACTGCTAGAAATTTCCCACGGATCTATAAATGTAGTGCGGTTTCCAATCTGTAGACTGGCATTGAGTAGAGCTCTCTATGTCAACTGGTTCAGTTGTGATGACGATTTCAGTGGAGAGCACTTGCAGGCGATGTTAGCAATATGACGATCTTTTCACTACTGAAACAACGACATACAGACATACAATAACAAACGAGTCTTCTCTTTCTTGTTTTCGGAGGTGCGGTGACGTAACGATCGGCTTTGTTTACATGCGTCGGACGCACGGCGTTCAGACCAAGCTGAATAGGCTTTCAAGCTTACAAATTTTAAAATGACACCCGGGCTCCTGCCCTTAGTTCGTGGTGTCATTTTAAAATGACAACCGGGCCAGGAGGGTTAATAGCCTAATTAAGCTTGGTCCGAACGCCGTGCGTACGACGTATGTCAACAAACCCAAGCGTTCGTCACTGCACCTCCCAAAACAAGAAGGAGAAGACTCCTCAATGTTATTGTTCTGACGTCATGACAAAATTAGTGTCTAAAAAGCCCCATATTGGCAACATCTCTGCAATATTGGCTCCACTGAAATCGTCATCACAACTGAACCAGTGACTTACAGAGCTCTACTCAATGCCAAAATACAGATTGAAAACCGCACTACGATTATAGACGAGTGGGAAAGTTCTAGCAGTGAAACTAAACATAAATACGGTAGCCTAGGCCTAGACGTTTTTCAGCCATATCGCCCGGGTAGGGGCGACCGTCATTTGGTAAGACAACCCGGGGAGGAAGGGTTAAAATGACACCACGAAAAAAGGGCAGGTGCCCGGGTGTCATTTTAAAATCCCTGTGCTTGAAAGCGTGCTTCAAAATTCGCGCGGCCAAAGTTTGCATTGCAGGAGCGACCGCAGCGCCACCAAGCCTCAACTACTAGTGTTATCAGTTTGTACGTGGCCGCCATAGCGAGTTATACTTTAAAAATTATTTCCGACGAGTCCGAATCGCTGCAACCTCCCGCGGGCCCCACTGCTACCCCGCTCGCAACTTCAACACCTGTTGCAACCGAGAAGAAAGTTAAGCGTTTGTTGAGCGATAGCGCTATACAGCGAGAACGTTTTGATAGTGAAGAGAGCAGTGGCGAAAGCTTGGTGGACAAAGAACAATTTATAAGTGCAAGCGAAGATGACGATTTCGTTGGCTTTGGAGACGACGATAATGTCGATGTATTTGAGGGGGGAGACGGTAGTGATGATCCTGATGTGGAAGTGTTTCAGGAAGGTGCCATTGAGCTTCCAAGTGTGCTAGAACCTAGGCCTACCCCCTCGCCATCTTTGCTATGTCAGCCTAGGCCTAGCCCTAGCCCAGGACCTTCCCCTTTGCCTGCCCGTACGCCCTTGAAAGTGGGCAAATATTTCTATAAACAATCGTTGGTGAAAAGTGCAGCTAAAAAAGCACGCAGGGCAGCCGCAGAAAAGGATAGGGAAGCTGAAGACAGTGATAATGACGCCGATCCTGGTCTAGCAACCACCCGCATTCCATTGTCCCGACGCCTTGAGGGTCACCCACAGCCCTCGGCTTCATCTCTCCTTCAGGATGACCAAAGGGCCTCTTCAAGTGGTATTACTAGTGTGCCACAGCCCTCAACACACCGCAGAGCATTATTTGCTGCGGAGAAGCCCTCGGCTCGCCGCAAAAGGAGCCCAACTCCCGAGGCCGAGGCTCCCGCAGCCTCCCGCGCCCCACACCGCCGACGCCCGGTCACTTCTTCACCTGAATTATCTCCTGAAGACGATGCTGACGACCCCAACATTGCCCCAAATGACCTGACGTCGCCTGAGGAGGAAGAGGAAGTCCCGACAAGACACAAAACGAGCGAGAGGTCGTGGTCAGTCTGCCGACGCCACTGCCCCTGGACGTGGGCGTGGCCAAGGGCGTGTGCCTGCTGCACCTGCTCGAGCATCAGCATCCGACCTGTTTGTGTGGACAGATGGGGCTGATTTTGAGCCAGATTGTCCTGCCTTTGACGAGGTACAGATGGGTTCCGGGGTGTCACCAACATTTCCCTGTGGCCCAGCTGCTACTCCCAGTGAAATTTTCTGTGGCTTCTATGACAATGAAGTCATGGAATACCTCGTCGAGGAGACCAACAACCATCATGAGATCTGTGCCAACTTTCTTGGCAGGAAGACCAGTGCCAAGATGGTGGCATGGAGAGCTGTCACTGTGGCAGAACTATATGTGTTCTTGGCACTCACAATGCTGATGACACATATCAGGAAGCACGCTCTGGCAGACTACTGGATCACTGGCAACATCATAACGACTCCAGCATTTGGCAAGTACATGTCCAGGGACAGGTACTTCGACATCCTCTCCTATCTCCACCTGACAAACAACATGGCAGTCCACCTTCCCGACTCATTATGGAAGATCAGGAAGCTGTATGACATGATACGTCATCGGTTCACCACCTACCTGATTCCTTTCCAGAAGATGTGCCTCGACGAGTCTCTGGTCCTGTTCCGTGGTAGGCTGCACTTCCGACAGTATATCCCGTCCAAGAGACACCGCTTCGGCATCAAGCTCTTCGTCCTCTGCGACTGTTTGACGGGGTATGTGCTGGACTTTATAGTCTACAGCGGCAAGGGTGGAGAAATTGTGACTGACCCCCTCATTGGTTTTGGTGGTGCTGTAGTGAAGAAGATGATGGAGAGGCACTTCAATAAAAACCACATCCTCTACACAGATAATTACTACACGTCGCCTCTCCTGACCAAGTACCTCCATGACCGCAACTGTCGGCACAGTCAAGGGCAAGAGGAAGGGCATGCCAGGCTACCCAACCAAGACGAAGAAGGCGGACATCTTCCACAAGAAGAGTGGCCCCATCCTCTCCATCCACTGGCATGACCAGCGGAAGGTCAACCTCCTCACCACATGCCACAAGGCCCAGATGGTCGCCACAGGGAAGGTGGACCGAAGAACCAAGAACCCCGTCCAGAAACCAGCTTCTGTCCTGGATTACAACCTCAACATGCGCCTCGTTGACAAGTCCGATATGCAGATGGGCTTCATTGACTGCCTGCGAACATCTTGCAGGTGGTACAAGAAGTTTATCCTGCATATGGTAGATATGTCGGTCCTCAATGCGTACAACATCTACCGTCTGAGGACTGCAGGAGCCAAGAAGTACAAGTCCCTGCGGAAGATCCACAAGCAGGTGATACCTGATCTCCTGGCTAAAAAGATGCGGGTACACCAGGGAGGCCACTACAAGGACCAGGCCAGCTGGACAGAACGGGGTGTGCTGAATTTTTCAGGAAGCACCAGCTCAACGCCCTTCCTTTCAAAGCACCAGGTAGTAACAGCAGAATCCAGAAGAGGTGCCATGTGTGCAGACACACAAGAAGACCCCGCAAAAGCACAAAAACCACTTGGGAATGCCTCGAGTGTCAAGTTGGACTGTGTGCTGGCACCTGCTTCAACGACATCCATACTCTAATAAACTTTTGAAGTGGAAGTGACAACAGTGAAAGTGACACTCAAATGTAGGCTAAGAAAAATAATATAACTAAGTATAAGTGAAAAGGACACATATAAGTAATAATAAGTGCCTTCAATAACAATATGAACAAGTGAAAGTGACACTAAAATATATATTTCTAACAATAAATAAGTGAAAATGATACTCAATAAGCCTAGGCCAGTCAAAGTGACAGTATAATAATAATAAAACTAAGTATAAGTGAAAGAGACGCACACAAGTAATAATAAGTGCCTTCATAACAATATGAACAAGTGACAGTGACACTATATATATTATTAGCTTACCTAACAATACATAAAAGGGGAAATGACACTATCAATTCGCCGCCAACACCGTGAACGACTGCAGCAGTGCAAGTACTGGTACTGAGCTGGATACACAGGCATAGTTTGCCTTTTTCCAGAGGATCTACTGTAAGAAACTGTAAGAAATTATCAAAGTCCAGTGAAAGTGACACTATAATCATAATAATAAAACGAAGTAATAAGTGACAGAGACACAAATAAGTTCATGTAAATAACTTTATTGAGTGAAAATAACATAATAACTATAATAAATGACATAATAACCAATAAAACACTATCAAATCGCTTCCCGGCATAATTGCGGGTGGAGCGACAAGTGCAACTGGGCGTCGTAGCCGGGGCCGCGGTTGAGTGTTCGGATGCGCCGAGGTAAATACGCGGCAAAAGTTACCTCCACTTCCATCACCATCACCATCACTCCGGAACCAATTGAGCTAGAGAGCTCTACTCAATGCCATTCTATGCAGCAAGGTAAGGCGCCCATTTCTATATATGTTTGATTAATGTAGGTAATATATTAAGCGAGATTAACCCGGTGAGACCCAGCGTCGCACGTGTTGCGTCGGCAGTGTTTGATCACCAACTCCCAGCGACGCATCACGTGCGTCCGACATATAAAAAACACTTACGTGGCTCGTAAGGTAGGAAATGGCGGGAGAATAGGAGGGGGAGGTACCGTAGTGTGTGTGGGAGCCGGGCCAGTAGGTGTGAGCGGGCCGAGACAGCCGCGCGGCTGGTGGTGGTGGGCTTAGTGGGGATAGTTTACACCCTTAGTTCACCGCCACTTTGAACCTTCATTACTCCGGTCGTATGGGAGCTAGAGGCTTGAGATTTATGTGAGACACTCCTTAGGATGTATGCCGTACAATGCCATACTCAGTTTTTACCCTAGTGCTCCCGGGCGGGTGGTCATGCGGGGGCGACGAACTATTGAACCCCCCCCCCAAATGACCGAAATGAGTTTTTTTTATTTTGTTCATTTCTCACCATTCTCTTCCATTTTGGCTCAACAAATTTTGTTGAGGCTCCCCCCCCCCCCCCCCAAAAAAAATGTCCAAGGTAATTTATTTTTTTTATTTTTTCCATTTCTCATCCTTGTCTTCCATTTTAGCAAACAAAAAAAAGAAGTGATAATGGCTTGGGACTGGGGTGAACAAAATATTATAACTAGCCGGGGCTCAACGGGTTAACCTTAGTTTACTTTTGTTGATATTCGGCCAGATCGCCCGGATACGAGCTCCGTCCTTTGGAGAGCCTGCCCGGGCCAGGAGGGTTAAACTTCCGGAAATTAATGGGTATTTAACCCCCCCCAGACAGAAATAGTTAACTTACTGACGAGGAAGCGGGTGACACGGTATTATCCCCACAACTGTCAAAATCTCACTGAGGGACCGTTAGAAGTCGGAGGAACGTGGGGTTGCTACCATTCGACAGTTTTGATCTAACTTACCTAACTTACTGAGCTCAATATGATGCTAGAGCGTCATATAACTTATTAGCCTAGAGAGATATTAAGATAAGTTCATATGACGCTCTAGCGTCATATGAGACGGAGAGTGTTAACCCTCTCACGACCATATGACGCAGAGGTTGCCAGATTAGCAATAAGAAATAGAGTTCTCTCACTTATAATTACCTCTCCAAAATGTGTTTTCTGCCCACAGCTAACTCAAAGACAAATGGAGAGGTTAAAGTAACTAAACTAAAGGTTTCTAAATACGCCTGATGGTAACAAAGGCTTTAAAGTATCCCTAATAGGCTCAAAATTGCATTAAGAACGTGAGAGGGTTAAATAGGCTACATTGCTTTCTTATTTAACTTAGGCCTACGTCCGCCGCCCGCTCATGTAATTGTTGTGAACCTCTCGGCCCTCTTGCTGCCCATAATACTGTGTTTTTAGCACTGTTACCCAAACAGCGGGGGGGGGGGGGGGGGGGGGGGGGGGGGGGGGGGGGGGGGGTAAATCTACAGTTAAACTACCCCCCACCACCTCCCCCCTTCAAAACACGCCTTGTAGCGTATTTTTGGATGGTTCAGCAGACGCGGAAACTGAAAAAAAAACGTATTTTGATAAAAATTTATCACCAACCAGATAAGAGTTTTTCAGGTAATTTTTTGTTGTTTTTTAATTTTTATTTGATAGGCCTAGGCCTATACAGTGTTGTTTAATACCGAGGACCGTCGCATTTTAGTATTTTTAACATTAGCCTAACCTAACCTAAAACATATTTTTTTATTTTAATACCACAAATTTTCAGTGTTTTTTATAAACAAAATTGGTAATTTGCATCAATATATAGTGTTTGTAATTAATTAGAAATCTCGGGAAAACCTATTTTCCCCATTAGGCCTATCGATCGATGTTGAGACACGCTCGCTCCCCGATAGTGATTTGAAAAGACATTAGCCTAACCTAACAACCTTACCTAACCTAGTATTATGGGTGGGGGCGGCCACACCGGTTGAGTACTAATCCCTTAATAAAAAAAAAAAAAAATTGGCTGTCGATTATACGAAGGTGAAAGAAAAGTCGATGAAGTGTATGGAGTTTACTCTGCAATCTTCAGCTTGATTGTACATTGATAACGGGAAAGTACCGTATTGACAAGCTTGGTACGAAAATAAAATTTTAGTACCGGGTACCATACTTTTATATTAGGTTTTTCCAAGGGTTTAACACATTTTCATATGATCTTTAGAGCTATCGATGACTGAAAGTACCGTATTGACAACCTTGTTACGAAAAAGACATTTTAGTACCATACTTTTTTATTAGGTTTTGCCGAGGGTTTAACCCTACAGCCCCGGCTACGCATTACATAAATATTCCCCAAAACCCGGGTGTTTTGGCCGAAAAACGTCTAGGCTACCGTATATGTTATTCTGACTACTTCCCGCATTCCCACGCATCCCCAAGCGTAGCTGTGTTATTTACCTGTAGAATGGCGTTAAGTAGAGCTCTCTAAGTCAACTGGTTGAGTTGTGATGATGATTTCATTGGAGATAACTTTATGGCAAAAACAGCCACTTTACACTACTTTTCGATACTTAACAACAACATACAGGCACACACGAACAAGCGACGCTCTCCTTCTTGTGGCCGGAGATGCGGGGCGTCGGTCCAGCCGGCTGTTGTTTACATGCGTCGGACCGACGCCTCGCACACCAAGCTCACAGGCTTTGACCTCATGGGTGTTTAAGAGCCCTTCCGGGTAGCTCGTGTATGCTTTTTTATGGGCGTTCAAGAGCCCTTCCGGGAACAGAGGGTTAAACAAATTTTCGGAAAAACTCAATTTTTCTGTCACCAATTTTCCCATGGATTTTTTTATTTTTCCCTGTTAGTTTTCATCAATAGGGCCTATATAGTGTTTGGAAATAATTACAACCCTCGGAGAAACCGTTTTCCCTATTATACAACGATCTTAACACACGCCGCCCGATAGTGGGGAGGGCTATGAAGTTCAGGGAAAATGAGGGGTTAAAAGCATAACAGACATTAGCCTAACCTAACCTATCCTAGTACTGTATTATGGGTGGGGGCTGCCGCCCCCACACCCCCGCTGATTGGTAACAGTGCAAAAAACACAGTATTATGGAACATACCCTACTCCGCCACCGAGTGGCAGTGGGAGGGCCGAGAGGTTCACAACAATAACATGGACGCAGTGTTGCCATATTCTAAATGCAGAATTATCGTATTGTGACCACAAAATTATGGAATTTGCACCAAAATTATTGTACACACTAATATATATATATATATATATATACAGTACTCGCGGTTGAAAATGTCACCGCGGTACCCCCCAAGCTGAAAAAAACATACGCACAGAGAACATTGATAAGAAAAGGTAAAAAAAACGAATTTTATGGGTAACTCACATATTTAATACTTTGATGAATATCCACGGTTCTTCCTCACCGCCTCTAGACGCCTGGGAACTGACTCAGCACAGTGACGAACATATTTACCGTCGATATTATCCCAGATATCCTGGATGGCAATTTTGAGACGGGGCAGAGACGAGGTGTCATAATTCACTAGCTTTGACTTTATGATGGCCCACAAGTTCTCAATAGGGTTTAAGTCCGGGGAATTCCCTGGCCAAGGGTTAAAGAAGGGCACAATACAGTCGTTCAGGTAACCAATGACACTACGAGCTGTGTGGCAAGGTGCGCCGTCTTGCATATAATAATTAGCACGGCACTTTCTCATAGACTCAGGTAAATTATCCTCAAGTAGCTCCATGTAGGAGTTGGCATTCATCCGCGCATTTTTGGGTAGAAAAACTAGTTTGCCAACACCGTAGTAACTAAAAGCACCCCACACCATCACACTATCAGGGAATTTTACAGTTTTGCGAGTGTACTTAGGGTTGAAGCGGTCACTGCCTCGCTTGCGGTAGACATACTTCCCGGCATTGTCAGTGACTGTGAATGTACTTTCGTCACTCCACAGTACCTTCCTCCACTGCTCTCCACTCCAACCTCTGTGTTTCTTTGCAAATTGAAGACGATTACGGCGATGTTGACGGGTAAGCCAGGGCTTGGGCACAGCACGGCAGCGGCGGCGGTACCCTAACTTTTTTAAGATAATCCTGGAGCGTACGTATGGCAACATTTGACAGCAGCAGGGGATTATTTTGCTTAATTTGAGTAGCATTAAGGGTTGGATTAGCTTCCAGCTGCCTCTTGATAATATGCAGGGTCCGGGGCCCCAGCAATGGTATTTTCCTGGCCTCTTCTTGTGCGTCGGCGTGGTGCCCGGATCAGCTGCTCGTACCTTCTTCACCCACCTTTGTACAGTACGAACGTTTATTCCCGTATGCGCACTTATTTCTTGGGTTGTTTTATGTTCAATATGAAGGGCCTTGATAACCTCAATCTGGGATGTGGTTAAATGAGGTTTGGGAGGCATAACACTGGCGGGAGGGTAGGTATAGTACCTCCGGTATGGGCAAGATGGCTGAAAAACTCGGCCCTATCACCGACATACATCCAGTCGTCACCACGGTCGCCTCTCAACTGATGTACTTATGCTCCGTCAAGGGGATGCCTGTTACCGGCAGAGTTGCCAAACGTACGATTCGCCACTCTCCCGCAATTTTTATGCCTCCAAACCTCAATTTCCAGAAATCCCGTGCTTCAAGTGTCTCCGACACTTTCAACCACGAGTACTGTATATAGCTTTGCGCAGTGGCGGTATCGTAACCAATGAGGTTTAGTTTTCCGAGTGACGTATCTGCTACTGCTGAAGGCCCAAAACACGGTTAAAGTTTTCACATTTCATCTTTGCCTAGTACTTGCGACACCTCGGTTGGGTTACCTTCTTTGGAAGGTAATCAAGTCGTACCCCACCTGCTCGTGGTGACCTCGCAAACACCCATTTCTATTTATTTTTTCCATTTATTCTTTTTTCAAGATAGGGTGACACAAACGGGGGCGGCGCTACCTGGGTTTATCCCAGGTAGTAGTTTAATTTTACTCTAAATTTTATTAAGAGTTTTGTATATTTTTAATTGTAGGCTACATAAATATAAACAATGGCCGGCCAAGGCAAACGGAGGCAGAGTTTATTGGGAGATGAAGAGAGCTACGAGTTTGAGGGATTTCTGGCAGAGGGTGGTGAAGTGGAGGATCAATTGACTGTAGTGAAAAGACAGATGATGGGTCTGTTAAGATGGAAGGGAGTTATGGAGAATTGGAGGAGAGATATAGGTGTGAAGGTGGAGTCACTGACAGAAATATGTGGAGCCAGTTCAGTAGCAACTGCAGATGGGCCATTAATTGCTAACCTAGATGCAGTGATAAGGAAAGTAGATGAGCTGGAGGCAGAGAACATGGCACTCAAGGAGCAGCTAAAGGAGTATGAGGGCCATTTAAGTGAGAAAGTAAAGGGAGTAATAAGTGAGGAGAAGATGAGTGGACAAGGGTGGGGAATGCTAAGGTGGATGCATTGGAAGAAATCATGAAGGAGCAGGTGGAAGAGAAAGAAAAGAGAAAAGAGAGTTTGAGAAGAATGTAGTGCAGGTTTTGAAGAGCAAGGAAAAGGTAGTGAGGGAAACAGCGGAGACCAAAAAGGAGCCGACCAAACGCACCACTGAGGTGGTAGATGGTGGAAAGAAAAAAACTGTCTGGGACCATCAGGTCCTGGTAGTAAAGCCAAAAGACTGATCCTCCGAGCCAGTAAGCCCACCAGATACAAAGGCAATCGAGACTGCTTTGGCTTCGGTTCCGGTTAACAAGTTAACTAGAACTGAGTCAGGTGTACTGGTGGTACGACTTCCATCCAAGAAAGCCAAAGAAGATGCAGGAAGGGCCATCAATCAGTATTTGGGGGTGGACAGTGCCTTCAGTGTCTCCGAACCAAAGAAGATGATGCCAAAAATGACTCTGGTAGGCATTGCTAATGACGCTGAGGATAATGAGATCATTCCCAGCATCCTCAACAAGAACCCAAGAATAAAGTCCCTGGTCGACGATGGCTTAGCTATGAATTTGCTATTCACTAAGCAAAAGAGTGATGCACACACTAAGATTGCGGTAGTAAAAATGTCACCTGAAATACGCTCTTCCATTGTGGATGATGGCAATTCTGTGTATGTTGGACTTGTGAGATGTCGTGCATACGATCGCTTCTGGGTAACACAATGTTACCATTGCCAGGGCTTTGGTCATACCAGTGACAGGTGTTATCGGAAAAATGAGGATCCAAAATGCAACTTCTGTGCTGGTACTCATAACTCAAAAGACTGCACCAACAGGACTTCTCCCAAATGTATAAATTGTATGAGCTCCACATCAGTTACGGAGCCGCCAAATCATTTCGCCTCAAGTAGAAATTGTCCTTTAATGACAGCTCAGAGAAATAAAGTTATTGAGAACACCGATTTTGTAGGTTCAAAAAACTGAAAAATGCACATGGGAGCCGGTTGAAACTGGGTCTGTTGAATGTTCGTGCCTTGCGTAACAAAATGGATCATATTTGCGAGATCTTGGATGAACGTAACCTTGATGTATTATGTCTCACTGAGACCTGGTTGTTCGAGTCAGATCTGAATATTATCCAGGCGGCATTGCCTAAAACCCATTCCATAATAAATGTTCCTAGGCCTAGGGGAGATCATCCGGGTGGTGGAGTGGCAGTTGTCTACTCCACATCTCTGGTGAATATCTTGCAAATAAGCCATAACCCAGCCCCTCTTTATTATGAACTGTTGGAAGTGGAAATAAAACTCCATCAACAAATTCTAAGAATGGCAGTTGTCTATAGGCCTGGCCATCGTGGCACAGATAGGGGTTTTATGGAAGAGTTTGGGCAGTTTCTCGAGGAATTTTCTGCTAAAACTGGAAGACTTTTGATGTGTGGAGATTTTAATTACTGGGTTGACAGCCCTCATCTGAAGCCATTCTCTCCTGAGTTCCTTGAGTTGACTGATCAGAACAATTTTGTAAACCATGTGTCCCACCCAACTCATATCTTAGGACACACCCTTGACTTGGTTTTCTCTCCTGTGGGTTGTGGTGGTGTTCTGGATGTTGATGTTGAGAATGCTGACCCTAATACCTCTGATCATGCTTTGATTACTTTCAGCTTTGATTTCCCTAAGCCACTCACACATGAAAAAGTAATCTGATTTAGAAATTATAAAAATGCAGACCTAAATTTGAAGTAAAACAGTACTTGGGAAGTATTGATACTTCCAACCTTACTTCAGATGAGCTGGTGGAGGTACATGGAAATGCACTTAAATTAGTGTTCGATCATCACTGTCCAGAAGTAGAGAAGAAAATCTTAGTACGAGATGATTCGCCCTGGTATAGCACTCGAGTTAAATTTCTTAGAAGAGCGCGTAGAAGAGCTGAACGTGAATGGCGGAAAAATAAAACAGACTCTACATGGTTGCAATACCTGTCAGCCAGAAGAGCTGTGGTCTACAAAATCAAAGATGAAAAGAAAGTGTATTATCAGGGAAAAGTTGACTCGTGTGGTAACGACCAGAGGAGGTTGGCTTCAATTGTAAACAGTTTACTTGGAAAAACAAGAGTCCGCTTAAGACCTTCCGTACCTGATGCCGAGTTGGCTGCCAACTTTGTGGCATTTTTTGCTGGCAAGATAACTCGCATAAGACAGGAATTGGATGATGCTTCTGTTGGTGAAGAACTTTCAGTTGTACTCCAACCCCGACACATTCCTAATAATGTCCTCTCATCCTTTCACTCAGTAGAGGTGGACATGATCTCGTCCTACATAAGAAACCTCAATAAAACATTTTGCCCGTTGGATCCCATAAATGTTTCCAAGCTACCAAGAGTTTATGATCACACAGTTGAGTTTATTTCCAAAATAATTAATAAGTGCTTCTCTGAAGGTAGCTTCCCACATTCTGAAAAGCATGCACTACTCCGACCTACTCTAAAGAAACCTGGACTTGATGTTGAGAACATGTTGAACTATCGTCCTGTCTCCAACCTGTCCTTCATATCAAAGATATTAGAGCGTGCAATACTTGACCAATTACAACCACTACTTCAGCAGAATGAAACTATCCCAATTTTTCAGTCTGCTTACCGACAGCATCATTTAACTGAAACAGCATTGATTAGAGTACATAATGATCTAGTTGAGAACATTTGCAATGGTGTGGCCTCACTATTGGTCTTGCTTGATCTCTCTGCGGCTTTTGACACAGTGGATCACGAGTTGTTATTGAGTGATCTTTATGATTGTGGTGCGTGACTCCGCTCTCTTGCTTCTTGGGTCGTACTTGTCAGGTAGATCCCAGAGTGTGATGGTAAATCAAGTGGTCTCGGACTCGACACCCCTGCAGTATGGTGTTCCGCAGGGATCAGTTTTGGGTCCTATCCTATTTATAATTTATATTAGCAGTTTGTCTCTTCTGCTTCGTGCACATAATGTCACCTTTCACTTTTATGCAGATGACACCCAGATTTATGTGAGAATCACAAATATAGTTGATATACGGAGTAAGATGGAATTGTTGATGTCTGATATCAAGAAGTGGATGAGAGCGAGAAAACTTAAACTAAATGATGGTAAAACTGATATTCTCATCATCCGAGGAAATAGAAGAGCTGATGATATGGTAGGTGCCCTCTCCATCAATGTGGGTGGATCTCAGCTGCGACCGGCCAACTCTGTTCGAAATCTGGGTGTATATGTGAACTCCCGATTAGATTTCAAAGAGCATGTAAACCAGATAGTTAAAAGTTGTTACTTGCACATCAGAAATCTCTATTTGGTGAAGCCGTTTAAAACCAGACGTTGCCTTCTGACGTTGGTTCACTCATTGGTCTTCTCTCGTGTTGATTATTGCAATGCCCTGTTGGTGGGTCTTCCAAATTATATTTTGAAGAAAGTTCAGTCTGTTCTTAACAGGGCCGCAAGACTAATTTTTGGTGTTCCACCTAGAACTCCTACTACATCTCTTCACATAGAACTGCACTGGCTGCCAGTAAGAGCAAGAATAGAATTTAAGTTGTGTTTGGTGACTTTTAAGGTTCTCAAATTTGGTGAGCCTAGGTACCTTGCGGAGCTGCTCAGGCGCCCACCGGCACACCATGGTGTAGTTGTGCGTCATGACAATGACCCTTTTCGTCTTGATGAACCAAGGGCTTTCCAGCAGTCTTCTTTCTTTGAGAGGTCATTCTCCTACATGGCTCCGAGGTTGTATAACAGGTTGCCGCTGTCCATGAGACAACTGAGTTCTGTTGAATGCTTCAAGAGACAACTTAAGACTTTTCTCTTTGAGAGAAGCTATGATCTTGAGAGAGGTGTCATGACAGATGGCTATAGAGTTTAGGCTATTTTGCCACTGCTGGTGATTGTTAAATGTGTGTTGTATATGAGCCTTCTTTTGATGCATTGATTTTTGTTCTTTTTTCTTTCTCTTTTCGAGCGCTAGTGAATTCTTCGGAAAAATTGGCGCTTATGAGAAATAAGTAACATGCTTTATTATTATATATATATATATATATATATATATATATATATATATATATATATATATATATATACAGTAGGGTCTCACATAAAACGAGTTTATGGTCGATAAACGACGGCGTTTTATGTGATTTCGTTTCATGTGAACACAGCATTTTGGTGGCGCAATATCGTCAATGTTCACTGTAAGCAAAAAATGTTGTACAAAGCGAACGATATTTCGTACGTTTTGTACGATATTTCGGCGCTCTATATGAAAACTCCTCGGATTTGCCCCACTTTGGCGGCGGATTCGTTTTATGTGATCACATTCGTTCTGATCGAAAATTAAATATTAATATTTTAGGCCGGTCGTTTTAATCGAGACTCGTTTTATGCGAACACGTTTTATGCGGGACCCTACTGTATACTGTATATATATATATATATGGTCAATATACAGGAGACACAACAATATAGGTAGCAAATTTCTAATGGTAGTTTTGAGTTCCTATCATCATATGCTTCATGGTCAATATACAGGAGGCGCTACAATATTGGTAAAAAATTAAGCTCAATAGCATGTGATTAAGCGATTTTTCTCCAAATTTTTGATGTAAGTGTCATTCCCAGGAAACTAACATAATACATATTGTATGGATATTTACGTTTTAAGGGTTTGTTTACACTTCTTCTGGGAGACCTCTTTTGCGTGACTGTCAGTCAACAACTGAGACATCTGGTGGCGAATGCAATGAACTATACTGGTGGCGTCGTGGCCAAAGTAATCACCCTACCTAATTCATGCCAAGAGTACTCGAGTTCACTGACACGTGATGTCTATCGACCAATCAGGTGATGCCATGATTTGGAAAACAGGTGGCCCAGGATATAAGCTGTCAGTTTGACTCTGGCCAGCTTGTGTAGAGGGTGTGAGCCGATCAAAGCTTTTTCCACCGTCTTTAAAAACACTGAGGCTGCTTAAGACCTTTTCGCCTTCCAATAAGTGTAAACTGTCCAAAGTGCAATAACCAGTGTTCCAAATACAGCTGACGAGGACAGCTACTTTTGAAATGCACATACACTTGTTTTACATGGAAAAATTTGAAACAAAAATCCACCAGCTGTTGACCAAGATGAGTGGTGATCGAGCCTCCAGCGGCCAGCCAGGCAGCCCAGTACCTCCTCTGTTCATTAAGGTTAGTTGGTTGGTTGGGACAACATAAAGGAGCCGGACCACAGCTAGCTCGGGAATCTTAATGGGTGATCGCAAAGTAACAAAGTAAAAGATTTTTTCGCATAGGATTAAATTGGCATGCAAGGGCTAGTTGGTTATACTGATGCTTTGGACCGACAGTTAGCCTATCGATCTTTTTAGGCCTAATAGGTCCGGTAGAGCATAGGCTATACATCATTGCTATATATGTCATTAACCCGTTGAGCCCCGGCTAGTTATAATATTTTGTTCACCCCAGTCCCAAGCCATTTTCACTTCTTTTTTTTGTTTGATGAGAAATGAAAAAAAAAAAAAAAAAATCACCCCGGACATTTTTTTTTGGGGGGGGCCCCCCCTCCCCCGCCGGTGGGTGGTTGGGGGGGGGGGGGGAGCCTAAAAAAAATGTGTTGAGCCAAAATGGAAGAGAATGGTGAGAAATTAAGACAAAAATAAAAAACTCATTTCGGTAATTTGGGGGGGGGGGGTGGGGGGTTTCAATAGTTCGTCTCCCCCGCATGACCACCCGCCCGGGAGCACTAGGGTAAAAACTGAGTATGGCATTGTACGGCATACATCCTAAGGAGTGTCTCACATAAATCTCAAGCCTCTAGCTCCCATACGACCGGAGTAATGAAGGTTCAAAGTGGCGGTGAACTAAGGGTGTAAACTATCCCCACTAAGCCCCTCACCACCAGCCGCGCGGCTGTCTCGGCCCGCTCACACCTACTGGCCCGGCTCCCACACACACTACGGTACCTCCCCCTCCTATTCTCCCGCCATTTCCTACCTTATGAGCCACGTAAGTGTTTTTTATATGTCGGACGCACGTGATGCGTCGCTGGGAGTTGGTGATCAAACACTGCCGACGCAACACGTGCGACGCTGGGTCTCACCGGGTTAAGAGCTGAAATGTATTATAAGGGAGAACAAAAATAAAATAAAATACATAGGCCTACTGTAAAACAATAAGTTTTTCAGCCAGTACCCAATCAGCGGGGGTGTGGGGGCGGCAGCCCCCACCAATAATACTAGGTTAGGTAAGGCTAATGTTAACCCCATTCTTACCAGGTTAGGTTAAGTAAGGTGGTTAGGTTAAGCTAATGTTAACCCCATTCTTACTAGGTTAGGTTAGGTAAGGTTGTTAGGTTAGGCTAATGTTAACCCCATTCTTACTAGGTTAGGTTGTTAGGTTAGGCTAATGTTAAACCTATTCTTACTAGGTTAGGTTAGGTTGAGTTGTTAGGTTAGGCTAATGTTAACCCCATTCTTACTAGGTTAGGTTAGGTAAGGTTGTTAGGTTAGGCTAATGTTAACCCCATTCTTACTAGGTTAGGTTAGGTAGAGACGCAGAGTTAGAGGGGATATGATAGAGGTGTTCAAGTGGGTTAGTGGGATTAACAAAGGGGACATGACAAATGTACTAAAGCTCAGTGATAGCGAAAGAACTCGTACCAATGGTTTCAAATTAGATCAATTTCGTTTCAGAAAAGATATAGGCAAATATTGGTTTGGTAACAGAGTTGTAGATGGGTGGAATGGACTACCAAGTGCTATAGTGGGATTAAAAACGATAGGGAGCTTTAAGATAAAATTGGATAAGCATATGGACGAGAAGGGTTGGGTGTGAAGGGGGATCAGCAGGGTTGGGCCAATCAGCGCTCTGCAGACCCCCCGTAATCCTGCGTTAATCTCTAACCGTTTTGGTAAGATGATCCTCAGGGTATTAGAGTGTTGAGCCTATAATTGGGCTTTGTAATTGGGGTTGTGTGGGACAGGGATCTGCCTTGCTTAGGCCAATCGGCTTTCTGCAGACTCCCATTTTCTTATGTTCTTATGTTCTTATGTAAGGTTGTTAGGTTAGGCTAATGTTAACCCCATTCTTACTAGGTTAGGTTAGGTAAGGTTGTTAACCTATGTTAACCCCATTCTTACTAGGTTAGGTTAGGTAAGGTTGTTAGGTTAGGCTAATGTTAACCCCATTCTTACTAGGTTAGGTTAGGCTAATGTTAACCCCATTCTTACTTCGTTAGTTTAGGCTAATGTTAATCCTATGAAAACCCAAACAAAGATTTTATTAGGGTTACTGTGTAATTTTAACATGAACATTAGTAAAATCCGAGCCAAGTTTCGTCAAAACAAATGTCGGGTTATATGGGTATGGAAATTTACAAAACCCGAGCCAACATGTTAATAAGGTTACTGTGTTATTTTCATTTTTGGTTATACTGATGTTTTGGACCGACAGTTAGCCCATCGATCTGTTTAGTCCTAATAGGTCCGGTAGAGCATATACATCATTGCTATGTATGGCATTAAGAGCTGAAATGTATTATAAGGGAGAACAAAAAAAAACGCTAAAATACATGTATAGGCCTAGGCTACTGTAAAACAATAAGTTTTTCAGCCAGTACCCAACCTGCGGGGGTAACCAAATACTAGGTTAGGTTGTTAAGTTAGGCTAATAGCACATACAAAAAAAAAAAAAAAAAAAAGTAACCCAACCAGCGGGGGTGTGGGGGCGGCAGCCCCCACCCATATACTAGGTTGGGTTAGGTAAGGTTGTTAGGTTAGGCTAATAGCCTAGAACATTAAAAAAAAAAAAAAAAGTCTAACCCAACCAGCGGGGGTGGCAGCCCCCACCCATAATACTAGGATAGGTTAGGTAAGGTTGTTGGGTTAGGCTAATGTCTTCCCAAAGTTGACTATTTTTATAACATGAAATATTAGGCTATCCACTCCACCCCGTGAAATCCGAGCCAGCTTTCGTCAAAAGTTGGCTCGGGTATTCACAAAATGAGGTTGTATGGGTTTGCAATTTGGGAAAACCCGAGCCAAGTTTTGATACAAAACGCTATATTATTGTATTTTTACGCTTTTAACCCCTCATTTTCCCTGAACTTCATAGCCCTCCCCACTAGTAGGGGGCGTGTTTTTAGATTGTTGGATAATGGGTAAATACTCATTTCCGCTCCTCTTCAGTATAAAACAACACTATATCTGAAGGAAAAATTACAAAACACAAAATAAAACTTACTGAAATCGCTGTCGGCCCAAAAAGTCAGGTTTACCTCATTTTTAAATAAGTTAAATCCGAGCCAAGTTTCTTCAAAACTTGGCTCGGGTTTTCAAAAAGTCGGGTTTTATGGGTCTGGAAATTGACAAAATCCGAGCCAAATTTTGGCTACAAATGTGTATTATCGTGTTCTATACGCTTTTTACCCCTCAATTTCCCTGATCTTGCAAGGTATTAAAGATAGGGAAGATGCAAACAAATGTTAAATATAAACTAGCTAATTTAGAATTAGAAAATTCAGACTGCGAGAAAGATCTAGGTGTGTTTGTTAGCAATGATTTGAAGCCTAGAAAACAGTGTATAAGCGTTCGTAATAAGGCAAACAGGATTCTCGGGTTCATCTCTAGGAGTGTGAGTAACAGAACTGCTGATATTATCTTAAAACTTTACTTGTCATTAGTGAGTCCCCATATGGATTATGCTGTCCAATTTTGGTGTCCTTATTACAGAATGGACATAGATTCATTGGAGAGAGTACAGTGTAGAATGACAAAAATGATCCATAATATTAGAAATCTTTCGTATGAAGAAAGGTTGAAGAAATTAGGTTTAGAACATAAGAACATAAGAAAATGGGAGTCTGCAGAAAGCCGATTGGCCTAAGCAAGGCAGATCCCTGTCCCACACAACCCCAAATCAATTACAAAGCCCAATTATAGGCTCAACACTCTAATACCCTGAGGATCATCTTACCAAAACGGTTAGAGATTAACGCAGGATTATGGGGGTCTGCAGAGCGCTGATTGGCCCAACCCGGCTGATCCCCCTTCACACAACCCTTCTCGTCCATAGCTTATCCAATTTTATCTTAAAGCTCCCTACAGTTTTAGATCCCACTATAGCACTTGGTAGTCCATTCCACCCATCTACAACTCTGTTACCAAACCAATATTTGCCTATATCTTTTCTGAAACGAAATTTATCTAATTTGAAACCATTGGTACGAGTTCTTTCGCTATCACTGAGCTTTAGTACATTTGTCATGTCCCCTTTGTTAATCCCACTAACCCACTTGAACACCTCTAGGTTTACATTCGTTAGAGAGACGCAGAGTTAGAGGGGATATGATAGAGGTGTTCAAGTGGGTTAGTGGGATTAACAAATGACAAATGTACTAAAGCTCAGTGATAGCGAAAGAACTCGTACCAATGGTTTCAAATTAGATAAATTTCGTTTCAGAAAAGATATAGGCAAGTATTGGTTTGGTAACAGAGTTGTAGATGGGTGGAATGGACTACCAAGTGCTATAGTGGGATCTAAAACTGTAGGGAGCTTTAAGATAAAATTGGATAAGCATATGGACGAGAAGGGTTGGGTGTGAAGGGGGATCAGCCGGGTTGGGCCAATCAGCGCTCTGCAGACCCCATAATCCTGCGTTAATCTCTAACCGTTTTGGTAAGATGATCCTCAGGGTATTAGAGTGTGAAGCCTATAATTGGGCTTTGTAATTGAATTGGGGTTGTGTGGGACAGGGATCTGCCTTGCTTAGGCCAATCGGCTTTCTGCAGATTCCCATTTTCTTATGTTCTTATGTTCTTATGTTAGAGATTAACGCAGGATTATGGGGGTATGCAGAGTGCTGATTGGCCCAACCCGGCTGATCCCCCTTCACACCCAACCCTTCTCGTCCATATGCTTATCCAATTTTATCTTAAAGCTCCCTACCGTTTTAGACCCCACTATAGCACTTGGTAGTCCATTCCACCCATCTACAACTCTGTTACCAAACCAATATTTGCCTATATCTTTTCTGAAACTAAATTTATCTAATTTGAAACCATTGGTACGAGTTCTTTCGCTATCACTGAGCTTTAGTACATTTGTCATGTCCCCTTTGTTAATCCCACTAACCCACTTGAACACCTCTATCATATCCCCTCTAACTCTGCGTCTCTATCGAATGTAAACCTAATTTCTTCAACCTTTCTTCATACGAAAGATTTCTAATATTATGGATCATTTTTGTCATTCTACGCTGTACTCTCTCCAATGAATCTATGTCCATTCTGTAATAAGGACACCAAAATTGGACAGCATAATCCATATGGGGTCTCACTAATGACAAGTAAAGTTTTAAGATAACATCAGCAGTTCTGTTACTCACACTCCTAGAGATGAACCCGAGAATCCTGTTTGCCTTATTACGAACGCTTATACACTGTTTTCTAGGCTTCAAATCATTGCTAACAAACACACCTAGATCTTTCTCACAGTCTGAATTTTCTAATTCTAAATTAGCTAGTTTATATTTAACATTTGTATGCATCTTCCCTATCTTTAATACCTTGCATTTGTCAATGTTAAACTTCATCTGCCAATTTACTGACCATTCATGTAAGGTATCTAGATCCCTTTGGAGGCACTCTATATCGCTATCTGAATCAATTGATCTCCCCATTTTAGTATCGTCTGTGAATTTACTTATCCTACTAGTTATACCTAAATCTAGGTCATTTATGTATATAAGAAACAACAGGGGACCTAATACCGATCCCTGGGGGAACCTATCCTAGTATTATGGGTGGGGAGCTGCCGCCCCCACACATAAGAACATAAGAAAATGGGAGTCTGCAGAAAGCCGATTGGCCTAAGCAAGGCAGATCCCTGTCCCACACAACCCCAATTACAAAGCCCAATTATAGGCTCAACACTCTAATACCCTGAGGATCATCTTACCAAAACGGTTAGAGATTAACGCAGGATTACGGGGGTCTGCAGAGCGCTGATTGACCCAACCCTGCTGATCCCCCTTCACACCCAACCCTTCTCGTCCATATGCTTATCCAATTTTATCTTAAAGCTCCCTATCGTTTTTAATCCCACTATAGGAAAGGCACCTCAAGGTCAAGGCCACGTCACACTGTAGCTCCATACATTATCAAGTGTTTCTCGTAAAGAAAGTGCAATCGGTGATTACCAAAGACAGAATAACATACATAAACACTTAGTGAGTGCACATATACAAGAAACAAAGACCGAAACAGAAGGATTGAAGTGAAAATAAGAGAAAAAAAAACAAAAACAAAACAGTGACTAAGAACATGACGCCAACAATGGCCGGGGATCAAAACAAACCCGACCCAGAGTGCCCCGACTGCGGAATCAAGTTCGCAGGTGAAAAAAATGCAATCCAATGCGACTACTGCCAGGATTGGCTGCACTATTTTTGCACAGAACTCCCTGCCTATCAAATTCTCAACTATGCAAAAACGGCAAGGAAATTCATGTGCAAAACATGCTCCCTAACAAAGCTTGACACAAAAGGTGAGTGGGTGGCCGAGGCAGAAGCAGCCGTTCTCCAACACAAGGAACGAATAACCAACTCTGGAGCGATAAGTAAGGTAAGAAAAATCCATGTTCAGCCCCAGAGCAACAAAGATGTCACCAACACGCCAGCTGACAATAGGCCTACTCCAAAAACCAAGGAATTAACTGGGGACACTGACCTAGGCCAAGGCCTACCCATAAGCCCAGAAGTAGCCTTAGGCAAGAGTGACTGTGACAACCCCCATACCAGTAACTCACCAAACGTGGCTATAGGCCTAGATCTAGGGATGGGGAACACACCAGGAAATATTAGCATCACAATGCCAGATGCACATAGCCCCCCCACCGCAACTCTAGCAGACACGGCAGAGCCCCCTCAAAATGCAGCAAGACAGGTGAGGTCGGGGACCCCAACGAGCACACACCCCACATGCAACGGATGCGGCCAAAATGCTCCTACATACAGTAGAACAGGGAGAGGTTAGTGCTGTAAATACAAATTCATGGAGACCTAGGCCCAGAGCTGATTACAGGGGCACCGATATTAGGAGGAAAAGAATAGAAGTATGCAATTTCTACCTAAGAAATGAATGCCGATACGGAGTAGTGGGCAGGGATGCAAACAAGACCACCCAAAAATATGTGCAAAATTCATGAAGCACGGGCGGGATGAAAGAATAGGTTGCAAGCGTGGATGGAAATGCATCGACTACCACCCATATGTATGCAGAATCTCACTCAACAAAAGGGCATGTACTATGAGAGACTGCAATCTTCCACACATCAAGGGAACCAAAATACTGACGCCAAGAAACAACGTCAACAGACCAAGGGAACACGCTACAGGACACATTCAAAGGGAATTTGCTTACACACCAACATATGAGGAAAAAATAGAAAGTCAATGCAATGCCCTCAGAAGCTGGCCAACCATCCAGCAAACTCAGAAGGCCAGACCAGCAGCGGTACACACGGCTATGCCCGACCAAGGTGCTTTTTTAGAGGTAGTAATGGGACGTCTTCTGGAAGTGGAAAAACGGTCTCAAGTGATTATGGAGAGATTCCTAGCCCAAACCGAGGGGCCAGACACGAACCACAGAGGAAGGTGCAACTACCACTAACTAGTTTTGTTGTGGGCAACATCAGAGGACTTTACCCACGAAACAATCAATGTAAAGTCCCTATGTTGGGAGAAATTGCAGAGGAAGACAACTCAATTTTTCTAGCCCTCACAGAAACACACCTGAACGAAAACATTTTGGATGCAGAGATCAATATCCATAATTTCACTCTATTCAGAGCCGACAGAGAGGACAGAAGCCACGGAGGAGTAGCACTCTACCTAAGGGAGGATATGGCTGCAAATACCGAAACTTTAGTTGCATTCTCAAACGGCACAACAGAGCTACTAGCAGTACACATAAGACAAACCGACATGCTCATCATAATTTTGTATCGACCTCCAAACACCACAGGGGAAATTTTCAAGGAGGTCACAGAGAAAATACAATCACTCCTACAAAATCTTCCAACTCCCGCTACAGATGTCATCATCACAGGAGACTTCAACCTGCCCATCATCAATTGGGCAACCATGAAAATAGATGGAGGAACCAGGGAGGAAAAACAGCAAGCCAAGGAGCTAATGACTATCATGGACACTGCATACATGAAGCAATACATCGAGGAACCTACAAGAGGCAACAACACACTGGACTTACTATTTGGCAACAACTTCGACCTGGTACACTCGTATGAAACTGTAAAAACTATAATGTCCGACCACAGCCTCATCAAAGTTAGAACCCCCACACCACCACCAAGAAGATGTCAACAGGAATCAAGCCAAATACCCTGCACCTCTCTGAAAGATCTCAACTTCTACAGCAAAGATATAGACTGGGACAGACTGAGAGCAGAACTGGCAGGAACTGATTGGAGGGCACTATTCGAAGATAAAAACGTCGACGAAACTCTCAGTATCCTCCAGCAACAATGCCTGGAGACCTGTAAAAACACCATACCACCCAAATCAAGCAGGAAGCAGATCAAGCAGATTCCCAGAGATAGAAAAATACTAATGAAGAAAAGGACGTACTTGAGAGCCAAGCAAAGGAAGACCAGCTATGCGCACAATATCACCAAACTACAAGAAGAGCTTGATGAAGTGGAACGTAAACTCATCCAGTCACACCAAGAGCAAAGAACACGCGAAGAACTACAAGCAGTTGCAAACATACGAGTAAATAGCAAATTCTTCTATGCATGCAAAAAGGAGACTCAGGAACACCACAACAATAGGACCACTTGCAAAACCTACGGGCGAACTTGAGAGTGACCCAACCGAAATGGCCAAGATACTCAAACAGCAGTATGAAAGTGTCTTCAGCCCGCCAAATGAAGACAAGAAAATCGAGAATGCAACGACTTTCTTTGGCAACGCTCCAGAGACACCACATCAACTCTCCTCGGTAACAGTATCAACAGAGGACATAATAGCAGCCATCGACAAGATTGGACCAAACTCTGCAGCAGGACCAGACGGCTTTCATGCCCAACTGCTAAAAAACTGCAAACATCAGCTAGCCCTGCCTCTAAAACTGCTGTGGAGCAAGTCCCTCCAAACTGGATATGTACCACAATCCCTAAAAGAAGGTAATGTCGCACCAATACACAAAGGGGGTAGTAAAGGCATAGCCAAAAATTACAGACCAGTGGTGCTGACGTCACACCTTATTAAAATCATAGAAAGAACAATAAGAGCTAAGATGGTCAGCTTCCTGGAAGATAATGAGGCGTTCAACGAGGGGCAACATGGCTTTAGAAAAGGCCGCTCCTGCCTCTCACAACTACTATCACACTACGACAAAATCCTACAGGATATTCAAGACGGAGAAAATGTAGACGTCATATATCTAGATTTCGCCAAAGCTTTTGACAAGGTGGACCATGGGATCCTTCTACATAAACTCAAATCACTGGGAATAGGGGGAGACCTTGGAAGATGGCTCCATAGCTTCATCACCAACAGAAAACAAAGAGTCACGGTTCAAGGAAGCCTATCAGAAGCAGGTGGGGTCATCAGCGGAGTACCACAAGGATCAGTACTGGGACCTCTCCTATTCCTCATCATGATAGGAGACATCGACAGGGACCTGGAACACTCAACAGCCACATCGTTTGCAGACGACACCAGACTCATGAAGAAAATCACCTCACAACATGATGCTCAGCTACTACAACAAGACTTGGACAAAATCCTGAAGTGGGCAGAAGAAAACAACATGGCCCTAAACGGAGACAAGTTCGAGCTTCTAAGGTACGGGAACAAGAGAGCACTACAAAACGACACCAACTACAAAAGCGGACAGCAAGAAATTACCGCCAAGGACACAGTGAAGGACTTGGGAGTAAATATGAGCAGTGACGCCACTTTTTCCCAGCATATTACCAAAGCCACAACAACAGCAAAACAAATAGCAGGCTGGATCCTGAGAACCTTCCACACAAGAAATGAGAGGTGTATGCTAACATTGTGGAAGTCACTGGTCCTACCACGACTGGAGTACTGCTCCCAGCTCTGGTCTCCCCAAAAAGTAGGAGAAATAACAGAAATTGAAGCCACCCAGAGGACATTCACCAGTAAAATCCATGGGTTTCAACACTTTAACTACTGGGAGAGACTTAAGGAGCTGCAGCTGTACTCACTTCAAAGACGTAGGGAGAGATACATCATCATCTACGTCTGGAAGATTTTGGAAAAAAAGGTACCAAACCCAAACATCCAAGAGACTCAGCACCAAAGGCGAGGGAGGCTGTGCTATGTGAGGACTACGCCGGGATCAACACAAAAAATCAAATCCCTGATCCATCACAGCTTTACATACAATGGAACCAGACTGTTCAACTGTATACCAGCCCCTCTCAGGAACATAACCGGGGTGAGACACCTTCAAGAAACACTTGGACATGTGGCTGGCCAAAATACCGGACCGGCCACCAACACCAGGATACCCCAGCACCAACTCCAACCGACTTCTGGAATGGAGAGTGGAAGAAAGGGAGCTGCCTGGTCGCAGTGGAGCCCCAGCTCAACTGTGTCACTAACGGACGGAATACAACTAAGTGTAACTAAGTGTATAGCACTTGGTAGTCCATTCCACCCATCTACAACTCTGTTACCAAACCAATATTTGCCTATATCTTTTCTGAAACGAAATTTATCTAATTTGAAACCATTGGTACGAGTTCTTTCGCTATCACTGAGCTTTAGTACATTTGTCATGTCCCCTTTGTTAATCCCACTAACCCACTTGAACACCTCTATCATATCCCCTCTAACTCTGCGTCTTTCTAACGAATGTAAGCCTAATTTCTTCAACCTTTCTTTATACGTAAGATTTATAATATTATGGATCATTTTTGTCATTCTACGTTGTACTCTCTCCAATGAATCTATGTCCATTCTGTAATAAGGACACCAAAATTGAACAGCATAATCCATATGGGGTCTCACTAATGACAAGTAAAGTTTTAAGATAACATCAGCAGTTCTGTTACTCACACTCCTTGAGATGAACCCGAGAATCCTGTTTGCCTTGTTTCGAACGCTTATACACTGTTGTCTAGGCTTCAAATCATTGCTAACAAACACACCTAGATCTTTCTCACAATTCGAGTTTTCTAATTCCACATTAGCTAGTTTATATTTAACATTTGTATGCATCTTCCCTATCTTTAATACCTTGCATTTGTCAATGTTAAACTTCATCTGCCAATTTACTGACCATTCGTGTAAGGTATCTAGATCCCTTTGGAGGCACTCTATATCTCTATCTGAATCAATTGTTCTCCCCATTTTGGTATCGTCTGCAAATTTACTTATTCTACTAGTTATACCTAAATCAAGGTCATTTATGTATATAACAAACAACAGAGGACCTAATACAGATCCCTGGGGGACACCACTTTTGACTGCTCCCCATTCTGACTTCGTACCATTTATGCTGACTCTCTGCTTCCTACCAATTAGCCATGATTAGGTATGATTAGGTATTAAAACTATACAAAATTTATGGGATAAAGTCTATGGTGTTTACTCTGCAATCTTCAGCTTTGGCTGTCGATAACAGGAAAGTGCGGTATTATTCTATAATTGCACCTATACGAGCTAAACAAATTATTATTGTATTTAACAGGAAGGTACGGCGAGGTAAGTGATGTGGTATAGGTGGCAATATGCGGAAACGGATTATACAGGAATTCTGCCCCCCCCCCCCCCTCTTACGAAAATCTACGGTTATTCACTCCACCCAACTGGATTTCTACCGTTTTACCCAACCAGCGGGGGTGTGGGGGCGGCAGCCCCCCACCCATAATACTTGGTTAGGTTAGGCTAATGTCTCTCTGAAACCTTGTAAATCCGTGTCGCATCTAGATTGATAGACTTTTGTCAGAGGGGGGCGGAATGCCCTTATAATCCATTTCCGCATATTGCCACCTATTCCACATCACTTACCTCGTTGTACCTTCCTGTTAAATACAATAATATATTTTTTAGCTCGTATAGGTGCAATTATAGAAATTTACCGAAAGTACCATTAAAAATGTACCGACTTCTTGTAGGTTAAGCTCCACTCTGATTGGCTACTAAACATCGGGGAGGAGCCTCCAAGGAGGCTAGAATGTAAACAAAGTGGGATTTTTTTTATTTTAATACCACAAATTTTCCGAGTGTTTTTTATAAACAAAATTGTTCATTTGCATCAATATATAGTGTTTGTAATTAATTAGAAATCTCGGGAAAACCTATTTTCCCCATTAGGCCTATCGATCCATGTTGAGACACGTCCCTCCCCCCGATAGTGATTTGAAAAGACATTAGCCTAACCTAACCTAGTATTATGGGTGGGGGCTGCTGCCCCCACACCCCCACTGGTTGAGTACTAATCCCTTAGTTAATAATAAAAAAAAAAATTTGGATGTCTATTATACGAAGGTAAAAGTCGATGAAGTCTACGGTGTTTACTGTGCAATCTTCAGCTTTGATTGTACATTGATAACGGGAAAGTACCGATTGACAACCTTGTTACGAAAATTAAATTTTAGTACCATACTTTTAGGCCTATATTAGGTTTTTCCGAGGGTTTAACACATTTTCATATGATCTTTAGAGCTATCGATAACTGGAAGTACCGTATTGACAACCTTGTTACGATTTTTTTTTTAGTACCAGGCTACTTTTTTATTAGGTTTTGCCGAGGGTTAAAACAAATTTTCCTATGATCCTTAGAGCATATAGCCTAGATTCAATATTTATATTCAAATATATAAAAAAAAATTGTGGTATTAAAATAACATTGAACCACAAAGTGTCCTGGACTTGCTGTACAAAAATAACTCTGATAATGTTATAGGGGAGTGAAAATCAAATTGACAAAATAAGAAAAGTAGCCCTTATCCGCACATCACTAAGGTCCCCTGAGTAAGGTAAGTGCAAAAAAAAAAAAAAAAATCCACGAGACAGGAATCCCGTAATCGAGTAGTTGTTCTGCAGAATAGCCAAAAGGGCTTTCCGAGCTTTCTAACAATAAAATACACACTTACAATTTTACAAAGCATTAGGCCTAAAATACAAAAAGATAATTAATAAAACCTAAAATAACTAGGAGTTGTAGTTGGTCAGGTCAGGTAAAGGTATTGAGGGATAGGCTAAGCCTTTACAACGGCACTGTAAATCATGTTTCACGGGTAGGCTAGGCTAGTACTGGAAATTGTGTTCACGGCGATAATAATTATGGAGGTGATAAATGGGCACCAACAGTTCTAGAATAGGCCTATACTTACTGGGTATAGCCTAGGCCTACTTGGTGTATCTTGTCTTCCCTTACTTAGGCTATATTCCAATAGGCCTATTCCTATGGCCTACCTCAACAGTGTGCTTTAGGCCTACTTTTATTTCCCCTAAAATAGTCAATAGGTGTCTATAAGCGCCCATGAACTGCTGACGTAGCCTGTACACGCAGCCTTATGGATTTTCCAAATTAGAGGCAAATATGCAAGCAATCACTCGCCTACGTTGCGTTGCCTGTATTCTTTGTCTAAATGAGACTGTAACCTTGATCGATTATTGTAACAGCTACCATCAAGATATCTTTATATTATGTATATCAATTTATACCAAATAAGGAACTTTCTTGCAAATGACTAACAAGCCCACTTACCGGCGGTTTGGGTGAATCAGATAGTTTAGTAATACAACGGGAACCACGCGTCAACCTCCTACCACAGTTACTGCGTCACTAACTCCAGCCGCCAGCGCCCAGCGGGCCAGGCTCAGCCCAGCGCCACCACGCCGCCGCGGCCGCGCTATAATCCGGGCAATCCCAGGCCGACTGTACAGTGTTGCCAACGGCGGTATCTAAAATACCCTAAGTTTAGATTAACAAAATAAATAAATCCCCATGTTTTAGAGTTCCATGGTCTTCCCTTCGGGCTACGCAGAACCCAAGATGGGTTATGCGTAGCCCAAAACGTAAGATAAATAAACAATTCAAGCTCTTTCCTGTGTTTCGCTTCATTATGGATTAGCATTATATATATATATATATATATATATATATATATATATATATATATATATATATATATACATACAGTAGGCTATACAGAGCGGTCGCGAAACATTTCTCCATAGGGAATTCATGTGTATTGCCCATACGGTATTCCTGTTATGCCCTGTTTTTCTACAGGATTAACTTGGGTAGTGGGCTCTATCTGACTGGGTATATAAGGCTGCATGCACAATACAAGGTATGAGGAATAGAGAACACAAAATAAACACACGGTAACATGACACACGATCACGTTTATTTAAGTAGGTGAATAAAGAGCATAGAATGATACGGTAGTAATACTCGTACAAAACAAATAATAGAAGGGAACTGGATGGAGCCTAGTCTCCCACTTCCAACGTTCAGGTATACTCTTCTGATCACGGGTTTAGTTAGCAAGGTTTATTATACTGGAAGACCTCAATGTATTTATGTATTCAATTTCACTAATTAGATTTCTTACTGGCAGGTCGCGTGCCCAAGTAGCAGCTCACAGTTAGAATTAGATATGCGTATATTTCTGAACACGGAAATTCTAGTAACCTCAAGGGGGTACTGATCTAAGATTTATATTCTTATGACAGAAATACGTAGAACACAAATCAGTGGGCGAACGTTAGATATCACTAGGGTTTTAATATCTGAATAAGGTAATTACGAGAGTCAATGTCGCCTGTTAATTAATGAACACTGATACGCTTAGTACGTCCCAAATGGAATGGTTAAATATGAGTTACACTGGGCAAGTTATAGCCACTTCATAGAAAAGTTAATAAGTGAATGTCGAACTGGTACTATAACACTTAGTACTAGTAACGTGAATCTTGAATAGTATTTGTTGGTCTGGTCCTGGTTATCTTGCTTCCGGTGATGTTGGGGGCTAACGACTGGTTCCTCGGCCGTCCAGGTGGTCCAAAATGTAGGAAGTTCTCAAGTCGGATCTCTTGGCGATCGGTGCTGGCTACACACTTATATACCCACTAATTTGTGTGAAGGTTATAAGGTGCACGTTGGTACTTGTACATGGACAGCTCTTCTATTTAACTTCTGCCATGGAGTCTGCCGGCTCGGGAATCTCTCAACTCGGGAACAACACAAGGGCAGAGCTAGAGATTAACTTCAGGGTAGTGACCACTGGTTGGTGTCTAACTTTCAACTGATTTGACTGGGGGCGGGAGCTAGGTTTATAGGCTCGGTTCTGGACCCTGTAGGCAATAGGGATCTCGAGTCTTATGGACTTATTTTGAGCCCTCAATAGATATGGGGACTAGGTAAGATGGTGATTACTGTTGTGGCACATGGCTATGGAAGTCTTCATATTGACATATAACTGAGCCTTAGTAAAAGGTACTATTTTGGCTATACTGGAAGTATTTATGGGAGGGAGACTGGATCTACTTTGCGGGGAGGACTGGGACAGCTGTGATAGTTGGCGTCTCTCTTATATTACTCAGTCTTCGTTCTATTGCATAGCTGAGGTGCTAATTTGACTATCCGAGTATGCAAAACAGGTGAATGGGTTATCGTGGGTAAAGAGAGGTGAGTAAGGGGGTTAGACATGCATGGTTAGTTCATTGATAGGAAGAATTCCTAGGCTACCTGGCAATGACCCGGAAGTCAAAACAGGGGTCAGGTATACCTCCGCGGGGGTGGGGGTCTCCCTCCTCGGGTGGGTAAAAAAGGGTAGCCGGGCGCTCTCGGGGATGGTCGTCCGGCGGCTGTGGCTAGGGGCTTGCCATATCACCAGTGTTTGTAATAACCGTCTGTTTATGAGACAGATGTGGGTGTTTTTAATATTAAAAACCGAAGGTGCCTTGGCTAGCTGGTTGTAATCGGTTGGTTGTTAATTTCATGGTTTGCTTGATATGGTGGAGACTGGTTGCTAACTCTGCCACATTTATCTGGAAGTATGGCAATAGAAGTTAGTTACTGGCGAGGCGGCGAGCCTCGCACCGACGACCATTGGGTGCAGGGTTGTGAATGGGTTGTTAGAGAATAGATGGCATGCAAGGGGTTAGTAAAGTTCTAATGTTGTTCTGGCCTACTAAGTGAAGGCAGGCTGGATAGGAGTATATATATAAAAGGTTGGAGAGCGTTAGCAACGGAAAAATCAAGGATCTTCAAGAGGTATGAGAGAGAGGCTAGGTCGGACAAGAGTCGAGAAGTGCGGGGTATTTTAATGAGAGGAGGGAAGCTCAGGGGGGCTACAGGGAAATTTGACCCTAAGGTCTCTGGGCGTGAGGATGGCATTAGGCTGCAGTTGATATTGGAGTTTTGAAAGGACAGTGAAAGTACGTTAGCCAAATGCTACCGGGGGATGCAAATACGGGGTGGTATATGAGTCTGGAAACGATAGAATCATGTGGACTGTGGGGCGGTGGGGGAGAAGGAGGTTAACTGTAGGTGTGTGCTTGACTGTGGATAAAGTAGGGAAAAACATGGTGTATTATTACTCGTCAATACGAGGGGTTATGGACCTATTATTTGACACGATTTCTTGTACGTCTAGGTGTCTCTGGGAACTGCGTTTTCTATGAAATATAGACCAAAGAAAGCGGCAGTTCGTAGGGGTACTTCGTTATTGTTTCGGAATACTATGATAGATACTGGTAACAAAGGTTATCTATACGATCTCTGGTTGGGGTAAGAATTGGAGTTACAGCATGGTGGCTAACACCTGTATTCATGGCTTGTCTAAGTCTTATGGGGGCAATGGTTCTATATCCTGGTGTACCCGTGGGTATCTTAATTTCTTATGAGTTTGGACATGTGGTTTTTAACATCTACTTCTTGGATGTAAGAACATACATAGATATATGGCTGTCGGATTTGTTGGCCTTGGCTCAACTTAGGGACAGGGCATGGGTGTTTTTAATATGAATGTATATTCTTGTTCATCATCGTGTAGGTAGAATCGGGCGGGTAAGAGGTGTAGGACACGAAGTAAAATGGCGTAGTGTGGACTGTGGATACGAAGGAGGTAAGTAGAAGACGTATGACAATTGTGGAAAAGTAAATGGAAAAAGGTGAACACAATGGCGGATAAAGATACTTAACCTAAGGATTGAATACATAGATTTCATGGGCGATGAGTCTTCAGAAACTTAGTCTGGCAAGACAAGATATGTTAGGGAATGTTAATATTAATACTTAAACTAAGGATTGAATACATAGATTTATGGGGGTGATGGGTCTTCAGAAACTTAGTCTGGCAATACAAGATATGTTAGGGAATGTTAATATTAATACGTAACCTAAGGATTGAATACATCGATGAACGTCGACATTATAGTCGTCGTCCTAATAAGGTGATGAAACCTGGTTGATCTGCACTTGGCACAATACGACACAAGGACAGTGCCGCTATGTCGTATCAATACTAGTGGCAGTTAATATTATAGAGACACTTAGTTACTAGAGGGACAATGTAAGGGGGCGACTGAGCACGGGTTACATATATCTATACTCATTATGGAAAATGATATACGAGGTCTAGGGACAGGCGTGGGTGTTTTAACTTCTAAGATATATAACATCTACTTCTCGGATGTAAGAACATACATAGATATATGGCTGTCTGATTTGTTGTCTTTGGCTCAACCTAGGGACAGGGCATGGGTGTTTTTAATATGAATGTATATTCCTGTTCATCATCATTGTAGTTAGAAGTGTAGGACACGAAGTGGTAGTGTACGTGAGGTGTGGAAAATGGTCAGTTTAGAAGGGGTAGGTAGGTGCGGCCTGGAGCTGCTTAGCCCTGCGGGCTTGGGCCTGTCTGAATTGGCTGGCTCGGTCAGCTGGTCCTTTCGTTCTGTGGACCTTTCTTTCGGGTGTTTCTGTGTGGTGTTCGCTCGTGGCTTCTGTGGTGGGCTTCTCGTTCTGGGGCATTTTACTTCCCTCTCCTTCATTATAGGCTCGTCCCTGAGCCTCAAGGGTGAAGTAAAAAGAAGCATAGTTATGGTGGGTCATTTTGAGGGTATTTAGAAGGTTCCACCAAGCAAGAGAGCGACGGTCAGGTTTCTTTTGTAGGTCAATGTATACCTGTAAGAATGTGTCCTCTGTGTTGTGACGGGCGGTTGCCCGGGCTTGATGTGGGCGTTGTAGACGTAAGTGTCCAGTGGGAGTTTTTACTTTAACGTTTCGTATGAATGGTTTGTAGCTTTCCCCCGCGGGGGTCGGAGTGAGGTGTGTGGGACTGACAGGAGGTCTGTTTAGTGTGGTGAATGGGTTACTAACCGACGGGGGATTAACGCATGACAACAGAGCTGGGGATGAAGGGGGAACATGAGTCTGGATTTTTTGGGGTTTTCTTGGGCGGTGTTGTAGGCTGGAAAAATCTAGTGAGGCAATGCACAAGATAGGTTTAGGTAAGGGGGGTGAAGGAGGTGTGTGAGAAGGAAGGGGTGTGTGTTGTGTGGCTTGGGTCTTTAGTGTCGGAACGGGGTGTTATTTTTATCTCCCCGTCTTTAAATCTGATGGGTCTGTTGATTATTCTACCTCGGGCGGTTCTGGTGGAAAGGTAGAAGTTTGTCGTGGGACTTGAGTCGCTCGACGATGTTTTATATTGAGGGGAGGAACGTTTTACAGGTGAAGGGCATGTATTGGGGGCGAGGTCGAGGGTTATTTGAGAGGTAGATGTGTGTGGAGGATTTTGTTGGGTGAGGGTGGTAGGTGAATTGGAAGAGGGTTTGGTAGGGGTATGTGTGGGGGTTCTCTCAGGGGTGACTTTGTGGGGAGATTCCTTAGGGGGGGGGGGGGTGGGGTGAGATGAGGAGGTTGGTGGATGTGTGGGTGGGGTGGTGGGGATCGTGGAGGGGAAAGGAGCGGATGCGGGGGGGGGGGGGGGGGGGCCTACACGGGTGTGGGTAGGGAGTGTATGGGGGGTTGGGGGTAGGGACGTGTGTGGGGTGTGTCGTTTGATGAGGTTGGTGATTTGCTGGTGGTGGAAGTAGGCAGTTTTATGGTTGTTTGGTGGGGGTTGAGAGGGGATGAGGTTGAAGAGGAAGGTATGTGTTTTCTTGCGGGGGTGGGGGTTGTTACTTCTGGACTATAGTTAGAGGGTTTATGGTGTTTAGTGGTGATTATTCGTCTTCTTTCCCTTTGTGGAGGAGAAGTCGACGAAGAAGAAGAGGAGGAGGGTAGTGGTCTGGCAGCCCTACGGAATTTGGTTAGCAGGGTGTGTTTCCTGGAGGTTTTAAAAAGTTTTTGTCGTGGGCGTAGGTTGTAGCGTGAGGTTACTGAGGTAGATTGTGTGGTGTGTTTGGGTGTGTACTTGGTTTTGGGTGGGGTGTGTGGTTCTCTTAGTGTGGTGCCTGGGGAAGGTATGTCAGGGCTAGACGGCAGAGTTTCTGTTGTGGGGGGAGGCTTTCGTATTTGGATAAGCGGGGGAGGTACTTGATTTCAGAAGTGAACGAAGGTGTCATGGTGGAGGAGGGTGTGATAGTGGGGGCTTGGGGTTTGTGGAGGTTAGTTTGGGGGGTATGTTGAGGAATGATCTGTCTGTTCGGTGTCGGAGGGCTTAGGTCCTTAGGGGTTTGTGTGGGGATTTTCATAGCTGGAGTGTACGGTTTAGTGGGGACAGGTTAATTCTGGTTCAGCCGTGTGGGGTGGGGTATTGTCTTGTGGTTGGAGTGGTTTAAACGCTCGGACGAATCTAGTTCGGAACGTGCGAGTCACGCCGTGATAGTCGATGGTGACTTGATAGGCGTTTGGGACTTGTGTGATGGTGTAGGGCCCGACATAGCGAGGGCCTAACTTGTTGGTGATAGGGAGGTTGGCTACCATTACGGTGTCATGGATGGCGAAAGGGTTTTTGTCATTGGTGTTATCAGTTTTGGTGTCCTGACAGGTTTGGGCGGTATGGAGGGTGTTTTGCAGATGTTGCAATGGGTCAATTGTGGAGGTGGTGGAGGGAAGGTGAGCGTGGTGGTGGAACGGCAGTAACAGGGGGGGTACGCCGTAAACACGTTCATGAGGGGAAATGCCGTCTTCTCGGGGACAGGTGTTCATGCCCCATTGTATCATTTTTAGTTGTGATGGCCAGTCTGCGGTGTTAAGAGCAATAATTTTTGTTCGCAACTGATTGTTGATGGTGCGATGGCTGCGTTCGCATATAGCATTTCCTTGAGGCCAGTATGGGGATGAGTGTTTAATCTTAATGCCACATTGTTGGGTGAACTGTTGCCAAACGTGTCCACTAAACTCGGGGGCATTGTCGGATAGAAGAGCAAGGGGCAGACCGAATATAGGGAATACTTCTGTGGCAAGCAGTGTGGCGACTGTGGTGGCTGTGTGGTCTTTAGCTGGGCAGGCTATTAAATTTTTTGAATAGACGTCCACAAATGTGACAATATAGCGCTTGCCAGCGTAAGGAGGAAACGGGCCCATGATGTCGAGGGATAGGACTTGGAACGGTTTGGTAGCCGACAAAGTACCAGCTGGGCCTGGGGTGCGTGATCTATCCTTTCCCAATAAACACGGTTTGCAGGATTCTGTCACTCGTTGTGCAATTTTGGAGGGGTTGGGGTCCAGTATTGGTCTGTGAAGATCTTTAACATCTTCTTTTGTCCAAGGTGTATGCCGTTTCCCTCGTGGATGGCAATCATGTAGTCATGGGCAATGGTGGGGTCCAAGATTATGTGACCAGTGTCTGTGGCAAGTTGATCTCCCCAGCAAGTCAGTCCCCTGAAGACATTTAACGGTATCCAGGGGGGGGGTCTGATTCTTGCTTCCCAAGATTGAATTAGGGAGGGGGCTGAGGGGGCATTATGTCGGGGGATGGGGGTAGATACCAATTCAGTGTTTTGTAAGGCGGCTAGGTTGGTGGGGGGGTCTTTTGGTACTGGCAAACGTGACAGGGCGTCTGCATTGGTATGGAGTTTGCCTGGACGATATTGTATGGTAAAGTCGTAGTCCTCTAGTGTCTCCCTCCAACGTACCAAAATAGCTGAGTTGGTTTTGCACCTACGCAGCCATTGTAAAGATTGATGGTCGGTGATTATGTCGAGTTTTGCGCCCAACACAAATGACCGGAAGTGGCTGAGTGCCCAAATGATCCCTAAGCACTCTCTCTTGGTGGCTGCATAATTCTGCTGTGTTTGGTTGAGCGTGGAGCTGGCATACGCTATCACATGTTCCTCTCCGTCTCTGACTTGAGCTAAAACTGCACCCATGGCGTACAGAGATATGTCGGTATAAAGACGGAAAGGTTTTTGGTAGTCAGGGAAAGTGACAATAGGGGCTTGGATTAACTTTTGCTTCAAAGTGTTAAACACGAGGTCTCTTTCAGGTGTCCAGGTGAGGTGTCCAGGTCTTTGTGGGTGAGTTGGTGGAGGGGTCTGGCTATGGTGGCAAAGTTGGGGACGAAACGTCTGTAGTATGTGGCTAAACCTAGAAACGAATGTACTCCTTTAACAGTGGTGGGTGGGGGTTGGTTTTGTATGGCTTGAAGTTTCTTTGGGTCTGGCGCAATACCATGTTCAGATATCACGTGTCCGAGGAAATCTACCTTATTTCGGGCAATCTCGCACTTTGAGGGTTTTAATTTCAACCCGGCGGCTCGGATTCTTTGAAGGACTTGTCTCAACCTGAGGAGGTGTTCTTCCCAGGTTGGTGAGTACACAATAATATCGTCCAGATAGGCTAGGCAGGTTTCCCAGGTTAGGCCATGTAATACCGCTTCCATCAAACGGGAGAAAGTGGCGGGTCCGTTACAGAGGCCAAAAGGTAGGACGTTAAATTCATAATGATGGCCACCACTAGTGGAAAATGCTGTTTTCTTTTGGTCCTCGGCCTTGATAGGCACTTGCCAATACCCTGCTTGCAAGTCGAGGGTAGTGAACCATTTGGATCCATGTAGGGAGTCAAGGGAATCGTCTATTCGGGGTAAGGGCGTAGCGTCTTTAATGGTTGCGTCATTTAACCTCCTGTAATCGACGCAAAAACGGGTTGTCCCATCTTTCTTTTTGACTAGGACAACAGGGGAAGACCAGGGACTAATGGACGGGGTGGCAATCCCGGCCTCTAACATTTCCTGGACTTGGCGTTCCTCTTCCTGACGTTGTATGGGGTTCTTTCTACGGGATGGTTGTCGTATGGGGGGGCCTGTGGTGTTAATGATGTGTTGTTCTACATCAGTCTGTCCGATTTCGGTGGGTTGTTGGGCAAACACGTCGCTGAATTCCAGCAGTAGGTCGTACATGCCGTTCTTTTGGTGGTCAGATAATGTCTCAGGGAGAGGGGCCAATTGGAGGCTGGTAGGGGTGTCGTTAAAATCTATGGGGAGGTCATCGAAAGTTTCGAGGTCTCCTATAATGAGACCTTTTGGTAATGTCAGGGATTCCTCTGAGATATTTGCCACGAGAATGTGGTTGATGCGAGCGGAAATGATGGCGGGTTGTAAGAGGCAACGATGGGGGTTGGGGGACGTGGTAGTGGGGGAAAATATCATGTGAGTTTGGGGTATGGGCCGCAGGTTCACCCATTTTTGATGGTGGGGGGGAATTTGGCATTTATCCTGAACTACAGCTGGGCTAATGATGGTGGGGGATTGACTGACGAGCAGGTGCTTGGTACTTATAAGGGGGGCAAGGTCACTTTGGTGGGGGTCACGCGTGAGGGGGGGATTATCGGCACGTGTGGGAGGATCAGTGGGGCGCGGTGTGAGGGGGTTAGAAAACGGGATTTGTTGGAGGGACTGCGGAGGGTTGGTGGGGGAAGCGTAAAGTATAGAAGATGGGTTATTGGTGGAGGACTGATGTAAGGATTTGTGGTTGTTAGAAGGACGAATTTGGGGAGCGTTGTCGGTGGCAGTGACAGTTTGTTTGGAGTTTATATGGATTTGGTGGTTTTGTTTGTCATGAGAGGGCGAGTCAAGTGTGGGGTTGTGAAGTTTTCTAGGGGTGTGAATTGTGTGGGGGTGGAAGGGAGCTACTGACGGAAAACTTTCACAAGGGGGATTGGGGTGGGTGTGGAATAGCTGGGCATTTCTGGGGGCATGGTGGGAACATGGTTGTGTCCCTCGGTCGGCACGCGTGAGGGGGGGATTAATGGCGCGTGCGGGCGGTTCAGAGTGGTGAGAGGTGAGCGAGTTAGAAAACGGGATTTGTTGGGGTGTTACGAACTGGCACTCGGGTACACAAGGGCTCTCAATCAGGACTTGAATACGGCTCGCTGCCACAACGGAAACACACGATCCCAACCCCTGAGTACTGCCAGCCAAACAAAAAACACCAATACCCTCCAGAGTTCAATCTGCTATAACGGGGTATACAAGAACTCGGTACTAGTGTTCAACAACAGACTAATAAAGAGACAGGAATTATCTAGTCTGGTCAACAATCAAACAATGAAGTAAAAAACAACAACACCAAAGAATAGTGTTGGCCGAAGCCGAAGTAATCCACCCTTGACTATGAACTTAAGAAGTCCACCACCCTCTACTTCGGATCGGCACTATTACGTTACGTTAATTAATAGTCCTTAACCCGGCAAGCGTGATAGGCCTCACGGAAGGCTTCCTATAGGGAACGCGATGGGCCTCACGGAAGCAAGACCATAAAAAAAACCTTCCAAACAAAAAAGGGCCTATGAAAACAAAGGAATTTGTCTCTAGGTGAGATAATTCCCCTCCAGTACTCATCCATGTAAATCTCACCCACCCCCTCCCCTCCTTCCCCACCTTATTCCCCCCTCCCTCCCCTCCTCAATTATCACCTATTTTTCCTCTTATTATCATCATTTATCGGTTATTTTTCTCTCCCGCGATAATGTAGCACAAGTGGGTTGCAGAAAAGATCGTTATGTAACACCCAGACACCGGCCCACACCGCCCCGCTCGTCTCAGTTACCTCACAGACAGCGAGAGGGGAGGGTTGCCTGTGGCTCTCTCTCGCCTGAGATTATGACCGGGTGGCCAATATCTTCGTTTTTCACCACCCAAATGCTTTTCCCACTTATTTTAGCACTCTTGAAGGTTCATATATACATCATATATGTAAAATAAAAGCATACCGAAAACAAATAATGCTCTATATTGTAAATATAACGAATTCTGTCAGAATCCAAGGCTAGAAATGCACAAATAACTACCCTAGCCCCTAGGTCTATTTCGCGCTTGTCAGGTTAAGCATCGAGCAAGGAATCTTCTGAAAAAAGTTAGATGCTTCTCGGATGCTCGTAAGAAGTACGTATCGGATTTTGAACAGTAATTCAATAAGCAAAAACACTGGCAATTAAATACTATTAAAGGCTTAAATTGGCATAAGAATAATTAAAAGAATATGCAATAGTAAATGGCAAACATTAAAAGGAAGTACTCCGCAAATGCAACGGCAATAGCCTACTCGGATTGTGCTCGTGGGCCACTAATCACTAAAGTAGCCAAGCTTGCAACACATGAAATCAATAGTGCATAAACAATATCATACATAAGGAAAGCTTCAATACTATTCTGTATCTACTAATCGAGTAAAGTCTATCTGGGGTACTGTGGGCAAAAGGTAGCAGTGACTGAGCAAAAACGGCTTGTAGCCTAGCGAAGTCCTCACGACTGTTTAAAGTATTACGTTAAAACTAACAAGTGCACTTTGAGAAATCCAGATCCCTTGTATCTGGTTTTCTCCCGGCTCCTTGACAAAGTAAAAACAAACTGTTAATAAAATACAGGGTGGTTAGGCTCTTGCCCTCACGCACTGTAAATTATTAACTCAACACAGTCAGCCGCGAAGACAACCTAGGCTTCACTGAACTGAAACGAGTATGCAGGTTTATCGCTTAACCACTGCATCAAACAACAACTCGTAACACAGAAAAGCCTTACCCCAGTCTAGCATTACCTAGACTAGCAGAAAACAGGAATAATAATAATAACACACAGGGAAATGCATATACAAGTGCAACAAACATAAATCAATCCTATTCTAAGTTAACCTTTCCAAAATAGGCTATCTAATAGGCAAGTATCTCGTGAGAACTCAAGCGATAATACGTTGGCTGACTAGCTCTGCACCAACGGGACCATGGAAGTTAAACAGGGCAGGGAAAAGAGGAAATAAGAATGTAAGGTAGTAGAGAAAGTTCCCATCAGTCAGAAGAATATAAATAGTTAGCAAGGGAAAGGAGAAGTCGCTCTGCCTAATGAGTTCTGATGAAAAAATGGCTAGACTTCCCTTTTATACCCGGCCCTCTAGTGAGCCCAACGTGAACTACTAAGGACCGCCCACTGACAACCATTACGTAATTTCTCTCTCTCCTCTGGGATACACAAAGGCTCCCCCTAGCACTGAGGGAGGGAGGAGTGCTAGTGAGTTAGGCCTACCTCCTGCCTGGCATACCCACTGACACCTAACTGTGGCTGTTTCTCTTCCCATCATTACAAATAAGTTTTACACACAATACTTATAACTAATTATATAAATAGAACTCGTTGACTCAGATGAAAACAAAATACATATTCATACGTGGACATGCGTCACAGGGGGGACTGCGGAGGGTTGGTGGGGAAAAAGTTAGGTGTAGAACATGGGTTATTGGTGGAGGACTGGTGTATTGATTTGGGGTTGTTAATAGGATGAACGTGGGGAACTTTCTTGGTGGCAGTCAAAGTCTGGTTAAAAGTGAGGGGGGGTGGGTGGGTTTGTTTGTCATGAGAGGGTGAGTAAAGTGTGGGGTTGTGAATTTTTCTAGGGGTGTGAATTGTGTGTGTGTGTGTGGGGGGGGGGGGGGGGGGGCAAGGGAGCTACTGACGGAAAATTGTCACAAGGGAATTGTTGTGGGTTGTGGGATAGCTGAACATTTCTGGGGGCATAGGGGAAACATTGTTGGGTACATTGATCGGCATTTTCCCTGGAAACATGTGTACATAAACATTTGATGGAATTATGGTTGCATATATCAGAGTCTGTCCTGAAAACATGGGAGGATTTATCCGGGACAGAATTACGAGAATGGAGGGGATTACCGAGAGGGAGTTGCTTGGACTTGTCTTCTCTCGTTTGTTGAGTCCTTTGGTTACTGAATGGGGTGAGATTTTGAGGGGACTCAGGGCAAGGGGGGGGGGGGGGGTTAGGAGTCACCTTAGTGCTAGCTGCAATTTGGTAACAAAGGGGTTTGTTGAGGGGAAGGTGTTTTTTTTTTTTATGAATGGGTTTCTGCGTGATGGGTTTGTCAGAGGCTTTGGGTTGGAATTTTTTGAATTATATCAGCCTTTGGCCGCAGTCGACCTGGGCCTGGAGTTTTTGAAGGAGGTCAAGTCCAAGGAAACCATCGTAATGTTTACAGTTGGAGGAAAATACTGTGAATGTGTGATAACAACGAGCATGGGGGCAGGAGTAGTTACTGATAGGGGCAAAGTGTCTCCTAGGAGATTTAAGTAAGTATCAGCAGCTGAGATTAGTTCTGCTTTGGTGGTTAACAACGGGCCAAATAGTCGGTGGTGTAGATCATAGTAATTATTGAACAAACATGACTTGGCAGCTCCCGTGTCGATTAACAAGCGGACAGGAATGTCCTTGATTTTGGCCATGTAATAAATGGGGGCAGTGCGGTCAGTTATGGCGTCCCCCGCCGAGGCCATCTTGGGCGGGGGGTACTTTAAAAATCCTGGGAATCGGTATCTACCTCCTCCAGGGTTTCCTCGGTGGTGTAATGCCCTCGAAAATTTCCCGCAACCACAATAATGTACTACCCGAGTTGACGTCAGGTATAGCGTAAAATAGTCGTGGATGGTAAGTCCAATAAACTCATCACGTGAAAACACCACGAGACTATCACCTGGTTCTTAAAAATCGGACTAAGGTTGCTATACTTTTAGTACGTCCGTGGTAGTACAGTGGGTTAGCGCGCGGGCCTGGGGTGGTGATGGTGGTGCGTCACTAACCAGGGTTCGAACCCCACCCAAGGCATCTGAAAACCTGTGGGATTTTAGGAGGGTTAAATTCCCTTCAGAGGTTCGTACCCCGCGCCAGGTACCAGGAAAGGTTGATCCTAAAGTGGGCCTGGGGATATTTCAGTCCTATTTAAACCTGGAAAAAAACCTAGCATTTCATTGGTGGCAGTAAGGGAACGTGACCTGGTAGCTACTTGGAGCACCCGTCACGCGAACCCTAAACCATATTGAGATTGCTAAGGTAAAAAGGCTACGATACCTTACGACCTTACGAGGCTAGGGACTAGCCTAAATAAAAAGGAATGTGGTGTAATGCCCTCGAAAATGTCCCGCAACCACAATAATGTACTACCCGAGTTGACGTCAGGTATAGCGTAAAATAGTCGTGGATGGTAAGTCCAATAAACTCATCACGTGAAAACACCACGAGACTATCACCTGGTTCTTAAAAATCGGACTAAGGTTGCTATACTTTTAGTACGTCCGTGGTAGTACAGGGGGTTAGCGCGCGGACCTGGTGGTGATGGTGGTGTGTCACTAACCAGGGTTCGAACCCCACCCAAGGCATCTCAAAACCTGTGGGTTTTTAGGAGGGTTAAATTCCCTTCAGAGGTTCGTACCCCGCGCCAGGTACCAGGAAAGGTTGATCCTAAAGTGGGCCTGGGGATATTTCAGTCCTATTTAAACCTGGAAAAACCTAGCATTTCAATTCCTATAATATTTGATCTGCATTAATTCCTATATATTTGATCTGCATCTGGGTGTGGTAACCCAGGTTCGAATCCCGGTGGATCAAATGCTTGCTTTCATTAATTTCTTTGAGAGGCGTTTGGTGTTGGAGTGAAATAGATAAAAATAGATTCTTCAGCTCTCTTGCAAATACACAGGAATTCCCTATAGCCTACTATGGGGAAGTGTTTCGCAACCGTTCTGTATAATATATATATATATATATATATATATATATATATATATATATATATATATATATATATATATATTTGAATATATATATATATATATATATATATATATATATATATATATATATATATATATATATATATATATATATATATATATAATATATATAGGATGTTCTTGGCCCCCTTCTCTTTGTAATGTTCATAAACGATCTGCCAGAGGCTGTGGTAAATAACAGTGAGGGTTTGCTTTATGCTGACGATACAAAGATTTTTAGAAAAATCATTGACGAAGAGGATTGCATGAAACTTCAGGAGGATATCAGGGCAATACATAGATGGTCGGAAAGATGGCTACTTAAATTTCACCCAGATAAGTGTATATCAATGAGGATTGGTAGATCTGAGGTAGCAGAGTTCATCTATAGCATGGAGAGGAATTTAATGACAGTGGAACATGAGAAAGACCTTGGGGTTGTAATTGATAATGAACTTTCATTTGAAAAACACATATAAAAAAAAATCAATAAGGCAAACAGAATAGTAGGGTTAATAAGGAGTCTTTGTTTGCTTGGATGAGTCGATTTTCAGATCACTCTTTACAGCCCTGGTACGACCCATTGTGGAGTACGCAAGCTCAGTATGGTGCCCGTACAAAATAAGACATTACAGCCTTAGAGAACGTACAGAGGAGAGCTACGAAGTTGGTTCCATCACTGAAAGATTTATCATACAGTGAAAGGCTTCAGAAATTGAATCTACCCACCTTGGCATTCCGAAGATCAAGGGGCGAAATTATTGAAACCTTCAAGATCATTCAAGGGATGTATGACAGTGAGGTAAGCAGCGGACTGTTCACATTGCAAGAGGATGATCGCACCAGAGGACATAGTAGGAAGCTGTTTAAGAAGAGGACGAGGCTGAACATCAGGAAGAACTTTTTTTGTAATCGGGTGGTGGACAATTGGAACGATCTCCCTGAGGATGTCATAAGTGCTGATACTGTGATGGGGTTCTAAACAAGTTAGATATATTTTGGATTGGCCAAGATTCCCCAAGAAAAAAAATCAACTTTAGAGCCAAAATTAATAAAACTACTCACCAAGTCCGCCCTAGCCCTGCCCTAATGAGTATGACCAATTGTCGTGAGCCGGGGCTCATAGGCTGAACAGCCTCTATCCCGGGTGTCTTCTGTGAGTATGTGTGAGTTTTAAAAAAGTACCGATTTAAAAAAAAAAAAAAAAAAAAAATCGTTTTTACATAGGCCTAGTGCGGTTGGGAATATGAACATGATTAGATTAATATCCAGTATTCGAGAATGGATAATAAGTCGTAGGCGTGTGCATAAACCTTTAACCGTCCTGGTGGTGTAATGGTTAAGGTGGCAAAAATATGTGTGATAACCCGGGTTCGAATCCCGGTGGATCATATATACTTTAATTAATTTCATTGGGGGTGTGGTGGTGAGATTAATAAAAATAATATTATATAGCCTACACCATTCATATTTTCAGTATTAGGTGATAACATGTTGCTATCTAAGATCAGTGAAGTACAAGTCGTTAGCTGTAGGCTAGTGGTTTCGACACTAGAACATAAAATAATAATCACCCAATTCTGGCATGACAGAGTAGGCTACTGGGGGGGGGGGGGGAAATACTTAATTGGCCACTTGCGAGTTTCAGGCTATAAGAAAGTTGGAGCTGTAGACATCGATGGTAAATATAAATGCAATGCAATGATTATGCAGGTTTCTAATGGCTGAAGGCTAAGTAGAATTGGGTTTTATGTATTTATAAATGTATTACAACCGTTTAACTGCTTAATATCAATATTTAGAAGAATTGACAGCAACAATGGGGTTATAGTAGATTCATATACAATATAATACATATAACCCAATTCAATATAGGCTACTTATTGTTTTATACGTCAGAAACCAGGAAACCTATTCTTGCATTTCTGCTTACTATCGATGTTAACCACTCCAACATCGTTATAACCTGAAACTGGAACGTGGGCAATTCACAGGAGCGGCCAAAGTATATATATATATATATATATTTTTTTTTTTTTTCTTCTATATTCCAACTACTACCTCTCGGGCATAGGCTGATAGCCTTTACACTCTACCGCTGAACACGGTGAGGCCCGTGAGGTCTTGTTCCAGTATAGGGAGTATAGGGAGTGAGACATGCGAAGCACCCACTCACGGCTCGAACCCAACTCCATCTCTGAAGCTGCTTCGCCCCTGCGCTTCACAGTCTCACTCCCCAGGCTCGGACTCTCACTCTCAGAACGCCACCTATTGAGCAATTAACTCACTAGGCATTGCCCCCCTGTAGCATATTTTGAATATGGGAATATTCATACAGTGCTATTTAATCAGGGAACAATGAGGGTTTTTTTTTTTGGCATTTCGGTGCTGTGATAATGCACTGAAACTAGGTAGGCCTACAGCACAAATTCCATCCCAATAATATCTTCCCATTGACATATTGGGATTCGAACCCGGGTCCATTGGATTACCAGTCCAGTGGCAAGACCACTCAGCCACACCTCCCCTACTATCAAACTACACTAACTTGTATGCATATACACTTTGGGAGCGGCCTCTTAATTTCTCGACCTCCATATTCTTATGTCACTAATGGCAGTTACAAAATAGTAGCCTAATTGTAATTAACTAGGTAATATCCCTATTCAAACCTATAATTAATATTATGTAGCCTACTGCAGCATGAACTGTGGTCATGACTCATGAGCTGAAATGAAAATCGAAAAAACTCCTCGTTAAATATAATTTCCCCATCGCCATTAATTCCCTAGGACCCTATGTCTAGGGAAAAATCCCCGTTCATGCCATCACTGCAGCTGTGCTTATGCCGCGGGCGTTGAGCAATAAGTAATCGTACCGGTCAACGAAATTCACGGTTAACTTTCTCAAATATCGAAAAGCGAGTTCCCCCCCCCCAACTTTTATCCCGAAACTCGCAAGTAGTCAAGTAACTCAAGAAATGTGGAAACAGAAGTAATCCATGGGGTTGCAATTCGATAAATGCAAGAAGAATCTTTTCCGCATAAGTTGTATGGATGAAGATTCCCATATTCTCAGTCTTGAGGGTGTATTTACAGCCAGATGAGAAAACAAAAAGATTCATCTGCCTACTTTCTTCTGAGCCATCCATGCAGACACCTATGTCAGGACAACTTTCAGCAATAGAAGTTACTAGGGAAAACAATCACGGCGACCATTACTGCATCATTGGCTCATTGCACCACATTCGGCAGGTGAACTGCAGGCTGGCCTTCACACATACTTACATAGGCTACTCTGCTTATACAAATGAAAAACGCAACTAGCACCATACTTTGGCCAAACTCTCTCTTCACATGCTCAATATCAGCAGTATACTCAGACTAGAAGAGTAATATCCATCCACAGGAAATGTGTAACAGATCACAAATCATATAGTGACCTTAATTCGACCTCATCATTTAACTTTAGACTGCTAAGAATGATTATTATATAATACATAATATACATTAGGGTTATAAATGCTAGATAGTGTAGTTTTAGGAGGAAATATATAATATAATCCTGCCATTCTCAAATTTCTCAGCTACAATCTGAGTCCTTCCTGGAAAGATTGCTCAGGTGTCTGATATATTATCAGATTATTTCAAAATCGCATCAGCTGCATATGAGAATTTGATACCTTGCCTATCACCCTTGACAATAAAGCCTTTCCAGATAAGGAAACAAGTTATGAATACTGTACATACAAATTACAAATGGTGCAACCCATGGATCATGACCAAACCAGGTCCTCCTTCCCCTCCCTAACAGCGCTCCATGAATGTCAACACCCACCCTTATTAGTCTATCCACTTACTCCTTTACTTCTGCGCACATAGTATAATTTTTAGAGCATAATTGGTTATTCACAAGTAGAATAAAATAGTTTGGGGGTAGCATTCAAATTTATGGGGAAGATGGGTGCGAATTATCTTCCATATGCAAAGTCAAATTGCTTTAGTGTAGACGGCAGGCCTTAGGCGAATGCTAGACTACTCGGCCCACGGGACAGCTCGGCCAGGACAGCTCGGCCCACGGCGAGACAGCTCGGCCCAGTAAAACCGAGACAGCTCGGCCCCGTGTTAATTACGAGACAACTCTTAATTAACCTAACCTAACCTAACCTAATCTACACATTATGAATCGAGAGAACTAGCCTATGACATAATTATACAATAAACGAACATTTCGCCCACATTACACACACGCCATAAACGGGAGGCCATGTATGCAGCACCAAATCCTGAAAATCCTGTCCTCTGCGCATGCGTGAGAATCTTAAGCCCCTTGGCACGATTTGTTTTCCTTTATACTATTATATTATCTTAACCTAACCTAACCTAACCTAACTTAACTTAAATTAACCTAACAGTTGAGCCTAAATAACATAATAAAAATATTAGGGAAAAGGCCGCGCATACGCAGAGGACAGGATTTGGTGCTGCATACATGGCCTCACCCATAAACCCTCCACTTAGCTCTCCCCATCCTAATCCTGACTGGTCTCGTCAAATTGCCCCATAGCAAAACATGGGGCCGAGCTGTCTCAAATAATGGGCCGAGTTGTTGCCGTCGTGGCCGAGTTGTCCAAAAGTGGGCCGAGCTGTCCGAGCCGAGTTGTCCCATGGGCCGAGTCGTCCAGTCACCGCCTTAGGCCTACCAGAAATAAGAGCAGCCAATCAATGATATAATATTGGATACATTAAATAAATTAAGTTCAATTATACAGTAGGCTATATATATATAGTGTGTGTGTATATATATATATATATATATATATATATTAAAAAGAGAGAGACTGTGATGCGTTGTTTATCATAATTATATGCCAAAGGTGGTTTACAGAATTTACACAGAAGTAAATACTACACCTATACAAGAAAGTAGGCTATATAGGCCCTATGGATCGGTGTGGATATGGGCGGGAGGCCGGGAGCATAGGTGTTATTGAAATACAAATTCAAAGGCTTTGTATGGTGATTATGTGCATGCCTATAATATGTGTATTTCACAGAAAAATAGCTGCTATAGGCAGGCAGCTACATGTAGGCTATCTATACAAGTATGGTGCATTTTAGTATTTGCCTATTGTGTTTATAAGCTACTGTATGGTGCTACAGCTAAAATATAAATGCAAACGCAGTAATATTGATACTGACACTATAATTTAGTGTGATAAGTATCGAGCAAGTGCTAGGTTTATCGTACCCTCACAACCTCCTGTTGTCCACATCTTTTCTAGCTAGCCTCTGCTTCCAAGAACCATGACGTCGCAGTACAGGTGCCAGTAAGTTAAACATTTTAAAGTTTAATTTCGATTATCTCATATGGTTACGTACAACTATGTAGTTGGCTGATTTGAAAACTTTTTATAACATTGTGCTTTGATTGGAATGACAAAGATGCTAAGCTTGACTCCTTGTAATTTAATTATCATCCGTCAACCTTTCCCGTGGTGCAATAGCATAGGCGTAAGCAGAGGAAGCTTTCCTTGAAACCCACATAACTCTGCAATCAAGAGATGTCTGGTTTGAATTGCACCATTATTCCAACATTCCGTATACCGGTACCTTTCATGTGAATGTTTATTATATATTCTGAATAATAAATGCGCCAGTGTCAAATTTAGAATGGCAGTAAATTATTTGTTTATTGTTATACAAAATCACAAAATGATAGGCCTATACGGTGGAAAATTGCGATATAGATGCAAGCAGAAGACTACAATGACATTGAAGATGATTCTATGGTATGTATTTGTGGCTTAACCTCTGAAGTGCGCATGGGGGTAATTGGAAACGTCCCCCTGTGCTGACGTATTTGAGGTGTTTCCGTCACTAAAATATTCATTGTGCCATTAATAGCATTAATATTTATCCATATGCGCCTATTATGGGTTGATTATAAAGGTATTAACCTGAAACAACAATAAAACGAGTGAAAACAGCGTTTGGATGGTCAAAATCGGAGATATAGCCCGCGAGTTGTATAATGTATGGGTGAGGCAATCTGCTTTCCCGCCAATTTCCCCCAAGGCCACTGAGACGCAGTCGATCGATACTCTCTCTCTCTCTCTTGCACTCGCTTGCTATCAGTGATGACCACACCCTCCAATCGGATTTCTAATGTTAGCACGAAAATATACCTCAGAATAAGGGAATAACAGGGAAAATAGGTGATAACTGAAGGAGAGGAGGAAAGTGGGGAAGGAGGGGAGGTAGAGGACTGAGATTTTGCATGGCCCAGGGGCCAAAAAAAAATAAAAAAATAAAAAAAAAAAAATATAAAAAAATATTTTTTTTTTCGATGTCAAAAGTTGATTTTTATTTTCTCTGACTCTTAAGAGTCTTCCCGCAGTGCGCCGGGGGAACTCTTAAGAGTCTCCCCGCAGCTCCCGGGTTAAGGGGGGTCACCGGCTATTTTTATCTTTCTCTCCTTTTCTCTCTTTCTCTGGCTTGTATCCATTCGGCCCCATTCAGCCAACTGTTTTAAGACGTTTATCCCCGTCCAGGTGTCGCTTTCTTCCTGGCGAGCGATAGCGAGCCAGCATTGTATGGAGAAATCCGGCTTCGCCGGAGAAATTTTTCTATCGAAAAATTTACAAATTTAGCTTGCTGTCAAAACAAAAATATATATATGCTGGCTGGATGGGGGTAAACGTCCTAAAACAGTAGGCTGAATGGGGCCGGATGGATACAAGCCAAAGAGAGAGGGAGAGAAAGAGAAAAAAGCAAGGTGGGCTCCCTTACTGATATACAACCCAAACCATACCACTGTCACCATTACTGTCTTTTGTTTCAATCTCACGTACCGTCGTACCCAGGGCACGTACAGTTGCCCAAATAAGTGATGTCGCGGCACCAAGTATATTTCGATCATAATTGGTATCAGCACTATCTAAGTATCAATTCATCGCTTCGAGTGAGATATACAAACATGTCTCTATCTATACACACCCTATTCAACATCTGACAGATATTAATACAGCACACAGAGAGCAAAACGTAATGACAGCGGGGACATGACTTATTTGGCCAACCGTACCCCTCGTCTCCATCCAAACCCTGCGGCAGATCCCACTAACCTTCATTAATTTCTTCTTATGGGATAGAGGATTTATCAGCATACAAGCCAAATGTAAATAACCTACACTACAATATATCGAGTGCAGGGTGAGCGCAACATTAGCCTTACCTATAAGGCTAATGGCCGGTTCCTCTTAAAATTATAGGCTCGCTATCGCTCGTCAAGATAAAATCGACACCTAAATGACACGAAAAGTCTTAATATTGACAAATAAATGGGGTGAAAGGTCTTAAAATCGCCAAACTAATAGGCCGAAAGTCATAAAATCTGAAAACGAGTGGGGCTAAACATAAGGAAGATGGGGGGTCAGAAAAACGTTGCGATTTGTTTGCTGTGTTTGGCAGGCATTACACTTATGTTGTTGAGTTTCTTAAGGGGGCCCACCTCGTTTTTTTTTCTCTCTTTGGGTTGTATCCATTCGGCCCCATTCAGCATACTATTTTAAGACGTTTATCACCATCCAGGTGTCGATTTTCTTCTGGCGAGCGGTAGCGAGCTAGCATATTTTGTATAATGTTTTTGGCAGCAGGCTAAATTTGTAAATTTTTCGATAGAAAAATGTCTCCGGCGAAGCCGGATTTCTCCATAAAATGCTGGCTCGGAGAGAAAAAACCCAGGTCACCCCCCACCCCCTTAGAAATATTATGAAGTAATCTCAGCGTACCAGCCTGTGTAATTGACCAACGACAGAGTCCAAGCGGCAAAGATGCTGAGATAATCGTTGTTTGTAAAACAAACTGCAGCCTAAATGAAGTCCACTAACATAAGGTCTATCAATGAAGCTCGCTACTGACCATCTGAAAAAAAAAAAAATTAATAGTCGTTTTCCATGTTTATGACTATTACCTTTCGAATCATGGTCTTCAACCTTAGCCTATATTATCACTTTAGGTTTACCGGTACTTCGGATTGGTAGCCTATGGTGCTGTGTAAAGAGACAGGATTGAATACACAAAATGGCTGTTGGGGTACAAGGTGAATTTAATGGCAAAATATGTTATGGATAAGTAGGAAGCAAGGCATCGGCTTTGGGTGTCAAATATACAGTATGTCACAAAGGAAACAAACAAAACAAACATATTTAATTACCTTAGAATTGCCCTAATGGAAATCTTCTTTTACCCTCAAACTCTTTGCCTTTGTATAATTATGATGATGAAGCAATTTCCCGAGTTTATTATAATAATCAAAATTATACATAAAATGCACAAATCCAAGTACAAAAAGCAAACTCTACTGTATATAATATTATGTGGAATGAGTGCCGGCACCGGACTAAGAAGTGATAAGATATGAGTGACAGATACAGTGTGATAGATACATTGTGATAGTTACAGGGTGATAGATATAGTGTGATAGCTATAGTGTGATAGATACAGTGTGATAGACACAATGTGATAGATACAGTGATGGCTTGTGCTGATGAGATTGTCACCTCTTCCCATGTTCTCCAGCTTTGTCTTGCTTTGCAAGAGAGGCTGGAGAATGTTGAGCTCGAGGTCCAATCTCTCAAAGACGAGAACTTAGCATTGAAGATGGCATTTGAGGAAAAAAAAAATGCCACTGGTGTAGGAAACCCGGACTCTTCCTGGAAGGTGGCATCTTCAAGAGGAATGAAATTAACCTTCCAGAAGCAGTATGTGACTGTTAAAAACAAGTATAGCACCCTGGATGACGAGTGTGATGGCAGTGAAAGGGGAAAGGAGGAAGGTCTTACAGCGGGGCAGTGAGAGGGGAGGGGAGGAAATCTGCAGCTACTTCTGCTGCTACTACTTCTGCTACAGGCCGGCAACAGAAAACAGCTAAGTCTATTTTAATTGTAGGGGATTCAGTGGTTAAATACCTTGGTAGGGCTACTAACACACATGTTGGTAAAGTTGTCTGTCTGCCTGGTGCCGGAGTCGAGAAGGTGGCAGAAAAGCTAGATGGTGTCATGGAAGCGAGTGGAGAGGACCCCATCATCTTCCTCAACGCAGGGAGCAACGACATTTGGAAATGCAGGACTGAGGAGTTGCTCACCACGTACCAGGAAATGTTGGAGAGGATCAAGGAGAAGGGTGGAGTTCCTGTGGTACACAGTATCCTACCAAGAAGAGGGGTAAGGAAGGAATGGTCCTCCAGGGCTATTGGTGTAAATAGCCGGCTGGAGAAGTATTGCAAGGCAAATACTATTCCATTCCTGGATAACTGGACCCTCTTCTACGGTAAGGATGAACTGTATGCCCAGGATGGAGTACATCTCTCTCGACTAGGAGTTTCGACCTTAGCCAGCTCACTCGACAAGTTTGTTGCGGGGTTTTGTTAATAAACCATAGGTGTGTAAGTAAAATAGAATCCCAGCCACATGAAATTGATAGTAATAACGAACATTCTGATAGCGTAGCTTTTCCGTCTAGGTCCAGTAGTTCAACAGGTAAAAATAAATTAGTTAAAAACAATAGAAAAATAGTTGCAAATACAAGTAATAGTTTGAGGGTTTATTATACAAATTGCAGGAGTTTATGTAACAAAATGAACGAACTTAGAGCACTGGTTAGCAAAGAAAATATAGACATAATAGCGCTAACTGAAACATGGATTAATACAGAAACCAGGCATTTTTTAGCAGAGTTTGATATACCGGGATATAGTTTGTTTAAATATGACCGAACAAGTAGGAGGGGCGGCGGTATAGCAGTGTTTGTCAGGAGTTCATTAAAAAGCTGTACTAAATCAGGTATTAGAGTAAATAATGAAAATGAAAGTGTTTGGGTAGAAGTTAACGAAGGTAGTGAGACTTTAGTTATTGGAGTTATGTATAGACCGCCAAATATGAGTAGAAATGACGGAACATCATTATGGGAGGAAATTAAAATAGCATCAAGGCTTAGCAACGTGTGCATTATGGGGGATTTTAATTTCCCTAATATAGATTGGCAGCAACAAATAGGCGACTCTGATTCAAAGGAGTTTATTGAGGTAGTACAAGATAGTTTTTTATCTCAATTCATAGATACGCCGACTAGAGGTGATAATATTCTCGATTTAGTTTTCAGTAACAATGAACATATGATAAATAGTGTAGAAATCGGGGACCACCTAGGAAATAGTGATCACAATTCTGTGTATTTTAATATACAATGGAAAGGTAATATCAGAGAGAATACAACATTAATACCTGACTTCAGAAAAGCCAATTATGGTGGGTTAAGAGAAGCCCTGTTAGCGGACCCTATGGTCAAAAAATTAAGTCGATCCAGGTGTCCAAATGAGTGTATCCTTTCTCAGGCACCTGTCATCTTAAGTCAGGAAGAGACGTCAAACTTGGTAGATACATACGATAATTTTATCAAGTCAGTATTCAATGCGCAAAATAAATATATCCCCAAAAGAAAATTTAGATCAACACAGAACCAACCCAAATGGATGAATAATAGACTATTAGATCTTCTAGGAAAAAAGAGAGGAATATATAGAAAAATTAAAAAAGGCGAAATTCACCTACTTGCTTACTATCAGAATCTATCACGACAGGTAAAAAAGGATATTAGGAAAGAAAAAAGAAATTATGAAATTAAGGTTGCCAATGACTCAAAAAATAATCTTAAAGCTTTTTACCAACTATATAAATCCAAGGTTAGAGATGTAATTGGTCCCCTTAAAACTTCGATAGGAGAAATGACAGAAAATGATTTAGAAATGTGCAGTACATTAAATAGTCAATTTCTTTCCGTTTTCACTAATGAAAATTTGGCACAGTTTCCAGAAGTCAGTAAGGTATACAGCGATAGTATAGATAATAGGTTAAGTACGGTTACTATAAGTAGAAATGATGTGCTTAAGGAAATTGACAGACTGAAACCTCATAAATCGCCTGGTCCTGATGAGGTATATGCTAGAGTATTAAAAGAATGCAGAGATGAGTTAAGTTACCCATTAACATTTCTATTTAACAAATCATTAGAAACAGGTGTAGTTCCAGAAGCTTGGAAGCTTGCAAATGTAGTTCCGATCTTCAAAAAAGGTGATAAATCAATAGCATCCAATTACCGTCCCATTAGTCTCACTTCAATCATAGGAAAGCTACTAGAGTCAATTATTGCTAGGAAAATGAGAAACCACTTAGAAACATTTAACTTAATCAATTCTTCTCAGCATGGATTCGCTCAGGGACGGTCTTGCCTTACTAATTTGCTTAGTTTTTTCTCAGAGGTATATGAAGCAGTAGATAATGACAAGTCATATGATATTATATATTTAGATTTCAGTAAAGCTTTCGACAGAGTCCCTCATGAGAGATTGATGAGAAAGGTTGAGGCACATGGAATAGGTGGGGCGTTGTTAGGATGGATTAGGTCATGGCTAATTGGTAGGAAGCAGAGAGTCAGCATAAATGGTACCAAGTCAGAATGGGGAGCAGTCAAAAGTGGTGTCCCCCAGGGATCGGTATTAGGTCCCCTGTTGTTTCTTATATACATAAATGACCTAGATTTAGGTATAACTAGTAGGATAAGTAAATTCGCAGACGATACTAAAATAGGGAGATCAATTGATTCAGATAGCGATATAGAGTGCCTCCAAAGGGATCTAGATACCTTACATGAATGGTCAGTAAATTGGCAGATGAAGTTTAACATTGACAAATGCAAGGTATTAAAGATAGGGAAGATGCAAACAAATGTTAAATATAAACTAGCTAATTTAGAATTAGAAAATTCAGATTGCGAGAAAGATCTAGGTGTGTTTGTTAGCAATGATTTGAAGCCTAGAAAACAGTGTATAAGCGTTCGTAATAAGGCAAACAGGATTCTCGGGTTCATCTCTAGGAGTGTGAGTAACAGAACTGCTGATGTTATCTTAAAACTTTACTTGTCATTAGTGAGACCCCATATGGATTATGCTGTCCAATTTTGGTGTCCTTATTACAGAATGGACATAGATTCATTGGAGAGAGTACAGCGTAGAATGACAAAAATGATCCATAATATTAGAAATCTTTCGTATGAAGAAAGGTTGAAGAAATTAGGTTTACATTCGTTAGAGAGACGCAGAGTTAGAGGGGATATGATAGAGGTGTTCAAGTGGGTTAGTGGGATTAACAAAGGGGACATGACAAATGTACTAAAGCTCAGTGATAGCGAAAGAACTCGTACCAATGGTTTCAAATTAGATAAATTTCGTTTCAGAAAAGATATAGGCAAATATTGGTTTGGTAACAGAGTTGTAGATGGGTGGAATGGACTACCAAGTGCTATAGTGGGATCTAAAACTGTAGGGAGCTTTAAGATAAAATTGGATAAGCATATGGACGAGAAGGGTTGGGTGTGAAGGGGGATCAGCCGGGTTGGGCCAATCAGCGCTCTGCAGACCCCCATAATCCTGCGTTAATCTCTAACCATTTTGGTAAGATGATCCTCAGGGTATTAGAGTGTGAAGCCTATAATTGGACTTTGTAATTGAATTGGGGTTGTGTGGGACAGGGATCTGCCTTGCTTAGGCCAATCGGCTTTCTGCAGACTCCCATTTTCTTATGTACAGTGTGACAGATACAGTGTGATAGATACATTGTGATAGTGACAGGGTGATAGATATAGTGTGATAGCTATAGTGTGATAGATACAGTGTGATAGACACAGTGTGATAGATACAGAATGATAGATACAGTGTGCTAGATACAGAATGATAGACACAGTGATAGATAGTGTCTGATAGATACAGAGTGATAGATACAGTGTGATAGATATAGTGTGATAGATACAGTGTGATAGATACAGTGTGATAGATACAGTGTGATAGATACAGAGTGATAGATACAGTGTGATAGATACAGTGTGATAGACACAATGTGATAGATACAGAGTGATAGATACAGAGTGATAGATAGTGTGATAGACACAGTGTGATAGATACAGTGTGATAGATACAGTGTGATAGATAGAGTGAGATAAATACAGAATGATAGATAGTGTGTGATAGATACAGAATGATAGATACAGTGTGATAGATACAGTGTGATAGATACAGAATGATAGACACAGAGTGATAGATAGTGTGTGATAAATACAGTGATAGATACAGTGTGATAGATACAGAATGATAGACACAGAGTGATAGATACAGTGATAGATCGTGTGTGATAGATACAGTGTGATAGGCAGTAGGATGAATACCTACAAAGCATAATCTATAAAGGGGGAAGTGTGTGTGCCTTATTAGTGTCTACACAAGGGGACCCGCTGATAAGATAATAGAAGCATAATAACTGAGATTACAACAGAAGGAGAACACCAACTTAAGGGGAGGTATTTAGTTTGTGCCCTACGTTTTCATCAAGCTTAAAATTACACCCTCTAGACCCCCTTTCAAGATAAATTTGTAAATTTTTCGGTAGAAAAATGTCCCGGCCAGAGGCCGGTTGCTCTTAAATTACAGGCTCGCTATCGCTCGCCAGGAAAAAATAGACACCTTAATGGCGTGAAAGGTCTTAAAATTGACAGAAATGGGGCAAAATGTCTTAAAATGTCAAAACTACTAGGGCGAACGTCTTAAAATATCAAAAGCAATGGGGCTAAACATGAGGGAGAAACGGGTCCATAAAAAAAATCCCTCAATGGGGAGATTGTAGGCACCAATCGATCAGGGCTAGACCCAGGTGAGGTTATAGGCATGTGATAAAGAGTCGCTGGAACTCCTGTTTCATTTGCTTGGCCTCTCTTACTGATTTTCTTTGTGCCTCATTTACACTGATAGCAATCCAGCTAGCTCTCACAAACACCTCCTCCTCCTATCCACTTCACTACACTAAACATGCACACCACACTTCATTCCTCCACACCAAAATTAAAACAAAACAAAATGATGAATTGTAGCCCAGCCTCGGAGTCCCCAGGGGGGGGGGGGGACCATAAATGCCCCCTCACCCGACCGACCATCCCCTGACGACCCCACACAATTACCTGAACCTCGGCCTGTTACTCTTTCTATTAATTTCTGCAACATTCGCGGACTTTCCTCTAACTTTCACTCTGTTGAGCATCATCTCTCCTCCTACAAACCTGATCTTCTCTTCCTCACCGAAACTCAGGTGTCTGTAGCAACATCCAGCAACCCCTTCTCTGTATCCTCCTACTTTCTCTATCCTAGTTTCAAAGCCAAAGGCGGATGTTGTGCATATGTGCACAACAAACTCACTTGCTCTCGTGTTCCCGATTTCGACTCCTCTGAATTCTCAACTTTATGGCTCAAACTTTCCTGTCATTCTCTTACTAAATATTTCTGTGCTGTCTATCTTTCCCCTAACTCTACCAACTTTCCCAAATTCTTTGACTATCTAAACTCTACAGTGGAACACATTCTATCCATTTCTCCTTTCTCAGAAATCTCCATCTTAGGAGATTTCAACGTTCACCACCGGCATTGGCTCTCCTCTCACACTACTGATCCACCTGGTGAACAAGCCTACGTCTTTTCTATCCTAAATGACCTAGAGCAGTTAGTTCAGCAACCCACCCGTATCCCGGATCGCATCGGAGATCGGCCCAACATTCTTGACCTGTTTCTAACTTCTAACCCTTCTTCTTATACTGTCGATCTTTTCTCTCCTTTGGGCTCCTCCGACCATAAACTTATCTCTGTCACCTGTCCTATCTCTCCAGTACAGCCACCCGATCCTCCTAGCCGGCGGCACTTTTTGGCACTTTGGCGCTGCCGACTGGGAGGCTCTTCGGCAGTACTTCTTTGATTTCCCATGGAATGATTTCTGCTTCCATGGCGGAGGACCCTCGGAGAGTGCTGAACGCATTACCGAGGTAATCCTATCGTGCATGGAGGCATACATTCCATTCTCTTTCTCTCAGACTAATGCTAAAAAATCTTGGTTTACTCACGCCTGTTCTACTGCTGTCCGCAATAAGGAGGAAGCATTCAAACGGTACCGACGCCTTAAAACTCAAGACTCTCATTCTTCATATGTTTCTGCCCGGAATCAAGCCAAATCTGTTCTTCGACTTGCCAAACACTCGTTCATCAATAATAAATGCACTGAACTATCCAACTCTAGCTCTTCCCAAGCTTTCTGGCATCTAGCCAAAAACCTCTCCAACAATTTCTCTTCCTCGTCTTTCCCTCCCTGATGGCACAACCATCATTTCTTCCTCTGACAAAGCTAAACTCTTCGCTCAAACTTTTGCTAGAAACTCCACCTTGGATGATTCCGGTGCTATTCCTCCCTCTCCGCCCTCCTCTCTCTTACTTATGCCTAATATCCTAATCTCTTCTAAAGATGTACTTTCTACCCTCTCTGGGCTTAACACTAATAAGGCGTACGGTCCGGACGGTGTTCCTCCTGTTGTTCTCAAAAACTGTGCTTCCGTGCTGACTCCCTGCCTAGGCAAACTCTTTCGTCTCTGTCTATCCTCTAACGTCTTCCCTTCATGCTGGAAGTTTGCTCACATTCAACCTGTCCCAAAGAAGGGTGACCGCTCTCAACCCTCCAACTATCGTCCAATTGCTCTTATCTCTTGTCTTTCTAAAGTTTTTGAAACTATTCTTGCTTCCAAATTTCTTAAGCATTTCTCTTCTCATAATCTGCTCTCAGATCGCCAGTATGGCTTCCTTAAGGGTTGCTCTACTGGTGATCTTCTTTCATATCTTACTACCTCTTGGTTATCCTCCTTTCGGGACTTCGGTGAGACTTTTTCTATTGCACTAGACATATCGAAAGCCTTCGATAGAGTCTGGCATAAATCTTTAATTTCTAAACTACCCTCCTTCGGTTTCTATCCCTCCATCTGTGCCTTTGTCTCTAATTTCCTTTCCGGCCGTTCCATAGCCGCGGTTGTGGACGGCCATTGTTCACTTCCTCACCCTATAATCTCCGGTGTTCCTCAGGGCTCTGTCCTATCTCCTATTCTCTTTCTAATTTTTATAAATGATCTCCTTAACTGTACCTTAATTCCCATCCATTCATACGCAGACGACTCAACCTTACACTACTCCATTAGTTTTCAGAACGCCCCAGCCAGCAATCCCTCAACGACAAACGTAATGAAGCCATAGAACTCTTAAATTCTGATCTAAATACTATTTCCAATTGAGGCAGAGAAAACCTTGTTAACTTTAATGCTTCCAAAACCCAATTTCTCCATCTATCTACCCATCAGGATCTCCCAGCGGACTATCCCTTATTCTTCAACAATACAAAAATCAACCCTTCATCTTCTCTCAATATTCTTGGTGTCTCTTTTTCTTCTGCTCTCATTTGGAAGGACCATATTACCAGTCTTGCTAAGGCAGCCTCCCAGAAGCTGGGTGTGCTCAACTGCCTTAGGGGGTTCTTTTCCCCTGCACAGCTTCTTGCTCTGTACAGGGGCATAGTGCGCCCTTGTATTGAGTATTGTTCACATGTGTGGGGAGGTTCCTCTCACACCGCTCTCCTAGACAAAGTTGAAAGGAAGGCCTTTCGTATCATTAACTCCCGTCCACTCACCAACTCTCTGCAATCTCTCTCTCCGCCGCAATGTTGCATCTCTCTCGCTATTCTATCGCTACTATAATAATCAGTGTTCCTCAGAGCTATCCCAGTGCATACCACCTCCTTTACGTAGGGCACGTGGTACCCGTTTTGCAACTTAATCCCACCCCTACTCTGTGCAACTCTCCAACCCAAGAGTGAAACGTTACTCTCAAACTTTCTTCTACTCAACATCTGAGCTCTGGAACTCTCTCCCAGAATCAGTCTTTCCCTCTTCCTATGACTTAAATTGCTTCAAACTCCGTGTGTCCAGGCATTTTGGCTCGAACGTCCCTTGATTTTGGCCCTGTCACTCTGTCAACTATGGGGGAGGCACTCGCTATAGGCAGTTATGCCTTTTGCCTCCCTCAATCACATAGAAAAAAAAAAAAAAAAAAAAAAAATGGAAATCTCCCCTTAAGCACTCGGTCATATAATACAAATGCATATATCGCTTGTATTAATCTATATACTGGGCAGGTCAGGTCAGGTGAAGGTATTGAGGGATAAGCCTTTAAAACGGCACCTCGTATAGCTACTTTCTACTTTTCCATTTTTTCTGAAGAGCGTAGCAAGGGGAGAAGGGGTGTTGGAGAGAGAGGAAGCTGTTGGAGTGGCTTTGTTATGAGTTTTATTAGTCTGTATAAGTCGTTGAGGTGTCCTACTGCATGATTTATAATTCACATAATTAATACCGGTTAATAAAAGGGTATCACATAATTACACGAGAACATTTTCCATCAATTTTTTTTCTCGCAACTCTGATTACTCATACAGTTACTTTTAATTCGGTCGATCTGGAATAGGCGAGTTCACAGACGGGATTTCGTGTTCGAAGCAAGTGATTAGTGGCTTTAAGGGGAAGGTACCGGTAGTCGCTTTTTCTGGACCCCCTTCTCCCTCGTGTTTATCATAGTAAGTTGGAGGTTTTTATACGTTCGTTCCGTTAGTTTGGTGATTATGAGAACTTTCGCCTAATTTTTTTGTCAATATTAAGACCTATCGTGCCATTTAGGTGTCGAATTTTTCCTGGCGAACGATAGAGAGCCTGTAATTTTAGAAAAATATATTTCTACCGAAAAATGTACAAATTTATCTTGAAAGGGGGTCTAGGGGGTGTTTTTTTATAGCTTGATGGAAGTCTAGCGAGTAAACTAAAAATATATATTAATGACTAAATATATTGACCCGAAAGCAAGCACTATACCCCCCAAAGGGGAGATTTCCACTTGCGGGACATTTTTCTTGACCCCTTTCTCCCTCATGTCTAGCCCGATTGCTTTTGAGATTTTAAGATGCTTGCCCCATTAGTTTGGTGATTTTAAGAATTTCCGCCCCATTCTGTCTATTTTAAGACCTTTCGTGCCATTTAGGTGTCGATTTTATCCTGGCAAGCGATAGCGAGCCTGTAATTTAAGAGTAACCGGCCTTTGGCCGGGAAAATTTTCTACCGAAAAATTTACAAATTTATCTTGAAAGGGGGTCAAGGGGGTGAAATTTTAAGATTGCTGGAGGAGTAGGAAACAAACTAAAAACCTCCCCTTAAATGAGGTACAGGTGCTTATTGAGATAACATGTACAGTACCAGGGACGTCCTATTGAGATAACCCGTACAGTACCAGGGACGTCCTATTGAGATAACCCGTACAGTACCAGGGACGTCCTATTGAGATAACCCGTACAGTAACAGGGACGTCCTATTGAGATAACCCGTACAGTACCAGGGACGTCCTATTGAGATAACCCGTACAGTACCAGGGACGTCCTATTGAGATAACCCGTACAGTACCACGGACGTCCTATTGAGATAACCCGTACAGTACCAGGGACGTCCTATTGAGATAACCCGTACAGTACCAGGGGCGTCCTATTGAGATAACCCATACTGTACCAGGGGCGTCCTATTGAGATAACCCGTACAGTACCAGGGGCGTCCTATTGAGATAACCCGTACAGTACCAGGGGCGTCCTATTGAGATAACCCGCACAGTACCAGGGGCGTCCTATTGAGATAACCCGCACAATACCAGGGGCGTCCTATTGAGATAACCCGCACAGTACCAGGGGCGTCCTATTGAGATAACCCGCACAGTACCAGGGGTGTCCTATTGAGATAACCCGTACAGTACCAGGGGCGTCCTATTGAGATAAGCCGTACAGTACCAGGGGCATCCTATTGAGATAACCCGTACAGTACCAGGGGCGTCCTATTAAGATAACCCGTACAGTTGTCTCTAATTTCCTTTCCGGCCGTTCCATAGCTGCGGTTGTGGACGGCCATTGTTCACTTCCTCACCCTATAAACTCCGGTGTTCCTCAGGGCTCTGTCCTATCTCCTATTCTCTTTCTAATTTTTATAAATGATCTTAACTGTACCTTAATTCCCATCCATTCATACGCAGACGACTCAACCTTACACTACTCCATTAGTTTTTCAGAACGCCCCAGCCAGCAATCCCTCAACGACAAACGTAATGAAGCCATAGAACTCTTAAATTCTGATCTAAATACTATTTCCAATTGGGGCAGAGAAAACCTTGTTAACTTTAATGCTTCCAAAACCCAATTTCTCCATCTATCTACCGTCAGGATCTCGCAGCGGACTATCCTTATTCTTCAACAATACAAAAATCAACCCTTCATCTTCTCTCAATATTCTGGTGTCTCTTTTTCTTCTGCTCTCATTTGGAAGGACCATTACCAGTCTTGCTAAGGCAGCCTCCCAGAAGCTGGTGTGCTCAACCGCCTTAGGGGGTTCTTTCCCCTGCACAGCTTCTTGCTCTGTACAGGGGCATAGTGCGCCTTGTATTGAGTATTGTTCACATGTGTGGGGAGGTTCCTCTCACACCGCTCTCCTAGACAAAGTTGAAAGGAAGGCCTTTCGTATCATTAACTCCCGTCCACTCACCAACTCTCTGCAATCTCTCTCTCTCCGCCGCAATGTTGCATCTCTCTCGCTATTCTATCGCTACTATAATAATCAGTGTTCCTCAGAGCTATCCCAGTGCATACCACCTCCTTTACGTAGGGCACGTGGTACCCGTCTTGCAACTCAATCCCACCCCTACTCTGTGCAACTCTCCAACCCAAGAGTGAAACGTTACTCTCAAACTTTCTTCTACTCAACATCTGAGCTCTGGAACTCTCTCCCAGAATCAGTCTTTCCCTCTTCCTATGACTTAAATTGCTTCAAACTCCGTGTGTCCAGGCATTTTGGCTCGAACGTCCCTTGATTTTGGCCTGTCACTCTTTCAACTATGGGGGAGGCACTCGCTATAGGCAGTTATGCCTTTTGCCTCCCTCAATCACATAGAAAAAAAAAAAAAAAAAAAAAAAAAAAGTACCAGGGACGTCCTATTGAGATAACCCGTACAGTACCCGGGACGTCCTATTGAGATAACCCGTACAGTACCAGGGACGTCCTATTGAGATAACCCGTACAGTACAAGGGATGTCCTATTGAGATAACCCGTACAGTACCAGGGACGTCCTATTGAGATAACCCGTACAGTACCAGGGACGTCCTATTGAGATAACCCGTACAGTCCCAGGGACGTCCTATTGAGATAACCCGTACAGTACCAGGGACGTCCTATTGAGATAACCCGTACAGTACCAGGGACGTCCTATTGAGATAACCCGTACAGTACCAGGGACGTCCTATTGAGATAACCCGTACAGTACCAGGGGCGTCCTATTGAGATAACCCGTACAGTACCAGGGGCGGCCTATTGAGATAACCCATACAGTACCAGGGGCGTCCTATTGAGATAACCCGTACAGTACCAGGGGCGTCCTATTGAGATAACCCGTACTGTACCAGGGGCGTCCTATTGAGATAAACCGTACAGTACCAGGGGCGTCCTATTGAGATAACCCGTACAGTACCAGGGGCGTCCTATTGAGATAACCCGTAGAGTACCAGGGGCGTCCTATTGAGATAACCCGTACAGTACCAGGGGCGTCCTATTGAGATAACCCGTACAGTACCAGGGACGTCCTATTGAGATAACCCGTACAGTACCAGGGGCGTCCTATTGAGATAACCCGTACAGTACCAGGGGCGTCCTATTGAGATAACCCGTACAGTACCAGGGGTGTCCTATTGAGATAACCCGTACAGTACCAGGGGCGTCCTATTGAGATAACCCGTACAGTACCAGGGACGTCCTATTGAGATAACCCGTACAGTACCAGGGACGTTCTATTGAGATAACCCGTACAGTACCTGGGACGTCCTATTGAGATAACCCGTACAGTACCAGGGACGTCCTATTGAGATAACCCGTACAGTACCAGGGACGTCCTATTGAGATAACCCGTACAGTACCAGGGACGTCCTATTGAGATAACCCGTACAGTACCAGGGACGTCCTATTGAGATAACCCGTACAGTACCAGGGACGTCCTATTGAGATAACCCGTACAGTACCAGGGACGTCCTATTGAGATAATCCGTACAGTACCAGGGACGTCCTATTGAGATGACCCGTACAGAACCAGGGACGTCCTATTGAGATAACCCGTACAGTACCAGGGACGTCCTATTGAGATAACCCGTACAGTACCAGGGACGTCCTATTGAGATAACCCGTACAGTACCAGGGACGTCCTATTGAGATAACCCGTACAGTACCAGGGACGTCCTATTGAGATAACCCGTACAGTACCAGGGACGTCCTATTGAGATAACCCGAACAGTACCAGGGACGTCCTATTGAGATAACCCGTACAGTACCAGGGACGTCCTATTGAGATAACCCGTACAAAGGAGTACAAAGGAAATCAAGCAACAACAGATCTAGTGACCCTTCTAGGTTGCTTGTCCTCCAAAACACTGAGGATCAAGTGTCCAAACAGTGGTTTAGAGTGGGTAAGGGAACATTGGAAAGGGAAATACTGCCCTGGAACTAATGTCCGTGGCAGGATTAGGAAGTTAGTAGGGGACAGATGGGTTAGTAACTGAGGGGGGGATAAAATAAAGTTATTAATTTACAAACGCAGTCAGTCGCGGGTTTGATGCGAGATATTTGTCTAGGCGGAGTTTAAATGAATCAACGGTGATGCAGTCTATAACGTTTCGGGGAAGCCCATTCCACAAGTTGACAACTCGATTGAAGAAGAAATTCTTAGATTCGTGTGAGTTAAAAGATTTACCAATAATTTTGCAACCGTTTCCCCGCGTGTAATTAGATTGGTCGATAGTGAAGTACTTACTACAGTTCATATTGTCGATGCCTTTGATGATTTTGAACACTTGAATTAAGTCACCTCTTAATCTGCGCTGGGTTAAAGGAAATAGATTTAATTCTCTAAGACGCTCTTCGTATGGTTTGTTCTTTAGGCTAGGTATCATTTTGGTAACTCTACGTTGAACTCGTTCTAGCTTGTTTATATCTTTTTGGTAATAAGGGCACCAGGATTGAACGCAGTATTCCAGAAGAGGGCGGACTAATGAATTGTAAAGGGTTAGGATAACTTCTTTGGATTTATGCTCAAATGACCTGCCTATAAAGCCAATTATTGTGTTTGCCTTCTTAACAACTTCTGAACATTGTTGACTCGGTTTTAGGTTACTCGATATTGTTACTCCCAGATCGGTTTCTCTGTTTACATTCTTAAGCTGAGTGCCATTCATCGAATAGTTTGCTTTCTCATTTAGGTATCCGATATGTAGTACTTTACATTTATCCGCATTGAAACTCATTTGCCAAATTTGGGCCCAACATGACAATTTATCTAGATTGTGTTGCATATCGTCAACTTGTTCTTTTGAGAGTACGCTATTTGCAATTTTTGTATCGTCAGCAAATTTTGAGATTGTACAGGTGAGACCCTCATCTATGTCGTTGATGTAAATTAGAAAGAGAATTGGTCCTAGTACCGATCCCTGGGGTACCCCGCTACTTACATCGGTCCATTTTGATGCCTTACCGTTTATGACTACTCTTTGCTTTCTGTCGCTGAGCCAATTTTCTATCCATTTCAACACACCGTCTTGTATTCCATGCGCTTTTAGTTTTAGCAGTAAACGTTTGTGGGGAACTTTGTCAAAGGCCTTTTGAAAATCAAGGTATATAATATCTACAGCTTTACTCTCATCGTAGAGGTTGAGGATATCGTGGAAGAAGTCTAAGAAGTTTGTTAAACAGGAACTTTTTTACGAAAGCCGTGTTGAGTATCTTTAAGTATGTTATTTTCCTCTAAGTGATTTACGAGTCTGTCTCGTATGACCGTTTCTAGCATTTTACATACAACTGAGGTTAAGCTAATTGGACGATAGTTACTGAGTAGGGATTTGCTGCCTTTTTTGAATATCGGTGTTACGTTGGCTAGCTTCCACTGATCGGGCATAGTTCCAGACTGCAAGGATTTATTGAATAGTAATGTCAGTGGTTTAGAGAGCTCATCCTTAGCTTCCTTTAGAACTCTAGGCGAGATTGTATCAGGTCCAGGCGTTTTATTTACCTTGAGTTTATCTAAACAATTCAATACTTCTCTCTCTGTAACGGTGATATTGCTTAGAACATCTAAATTATCAATCTGAATCGGCGATGGTGTAGGGATATCACTGAGGTCTTCTGTTGTAAAAACTGATGCAAAGAAGGTATTGAGGGCATTACTCATTTGTTCTTCGTCTTTGGTGTATTCTCCATTTTCATCGACTAACGGTCCAACAGTTGAAGTAACAACTTTTTTCTTTCTGATATAACTATAGAATTCTTTCGGGTTTGTTTTACTTTGATTCGCAATATGTAACTCTAAGGTCTTTTTACTTTGCTTAATTAACTTTTTAGCTTTGCGTCGTAGCTCTACAAATTTCAGCCGTTCTTCGTCATTTTGTGAGGATTTTAATCTATCATTAGCAAATTTTTTAGCAAGCAGGCAGTTTGAAATATCTTTATTCCACCATTTGGGCTTATTATTATGGCCTGGACGCCGAGTTTTTGATGGTATGCAGTCTTGCACTGCTTTTAGGTAAGTGGCTTCGAATAACTTCCAAGATGTATTTATGTCGTTATTGTGAATTAAAAAGCTCCAGTCAGTTTCTTTAAACATAGCTCTAAGTTTATGGAAGTTTGCTTTCTTGAAATTAGGGACTTTTTCGATGCTACTATTTGGTTCGTTACTAGTAAACTTTAAAGTGAAAGTTATCGTACGATGGTCGCTGTTACTGAATTCATCACCAACATTCAAATTCTCTATTAATTCTTCTTTTGTTGCAAGTACAATGTCAAGAACGTTATTACCACGGGTCGGCGTTCCAACAAATTGATAAAGCGAACTCTCTTGCAAGTTCGTATACAAGTCATGTCCGGAGTGTGAAGTAAGAGTATCGCCCCACTTGGTCACAGGTAAATTAAAGTCACCAAAAATTACGGTATCTTGTGAGTTACTTACATCTGCAATTTGTTCGTAAATTTCTCGGTCAGTTTGCACTGATTGAGCTGGAGGTCTGTATATTAATGCAAGTATTATTTTGGTACCTTTATTATTCTTTATTAGCACAAAAGATGCGTCGACGTTCACAATTTGAGGTTTTGACAAGAGGGTAGGGTTAAGACTTTCTTTGATATAAAGTAAAACGCCACCTCCATTTCGATTTATTCGGCTTTTCTCAAACATTACATAACCGGGAAGTGAATACTCTGCTAAAAAGTCTCTATCTTCTGTATTGAGCCAAGATTCTGTTATGCCAATCACATCATAATTTTCTGTAAACACTAGCTCCTCTAAATCTGAAAATTTATTGCGTATGCTACGAGCGTTTGCATAGAAAACCTTTAAATTTGTTATTTTAGAACTCACGGAACGCTCTTTAATAATATTTTTGGTTCTTGTCGGATCTACATTTATGTTCATGGCTGTCCTCGGTCCTCGCTGTCTTTGGTCCTTATCGCTGGTGGTCCTCGGTTGCCTCTGTTTTTTTCTTGGCGTTGGATGATTTATGTCACTGCTGCTTCTTCTCGGATGGCGTTTTTTGATCCATGGCTGCGGACTGCTTCGTGTAGGAGACGACCCATGCGTGCTGAACCCACAGGGTTTAGATGAGTGCCATCCTTGCGGAACAGAGTAGGCTGGTTGTAGAAGTTGTCCCAGAGGTTGATGAATTCAACTTCTTCCCTCAGACACAAATGTTTTAGTCGGCTATTTGTGCTGAAAGCCTTGTCGTAGAATTTGTCAGGTGCGTCGATCTTGGGGAGAATGCCTGAGATGATGATATTCCTTGACTTGTTTTTGTAGTGCTGGATCATCTTGCGATATTTCTCCATCAACTCTTCGGATCTGGTGCGCATGACGTCATTTGAACCAGCATGGATGACAAAAAGGGTATTTTCATTTGCATCCTTTGTGGTATCTTCGAAGGCTTCCACAATGTCGTCCAGTCCAGCTCCTGGGATGCAAAATCTTTTTCGTTGATTTGGGACTCTGTCGCAGAACTCTTCGACCTGTCCTCGTAGGATGGAATCCCCCACGAGCCTGGTCTCTTCTGGTTCGTCTTCCATCTCTACCAATATCTCAAATCTGTTGGACATTGTGACTGGTAGATGAGACCTTTTCTGCGTTGGCCGTGCACCATTCCTCACTGGTGTAAATCCGGAAACCTGTGGTGGCGGGACTCTACGTACAGGTCGGGGAGAGGAGTGGTTAGAACGGGGGCGAGGGGTTGGTACTGTTCGTGCTAGCAGGCTTCTTGCACGAGGAGTGGGGGAGAGACTAAGGTGAACAGGGCGGCTGTCCTGGTTTGATGTCGGCTCAGGTTCATCAGAAGCATCTGCTGCAGTGTCTACTGCAGGTGTTGGATTGTTGGCAGATGACGTTGGGGCGGTGGTGGATGCTGGAGTTGAAACAAATTGAGTTAGTGATACTCCAACGTTGAGTGTTACAAACTCTTGGAGTGATTCCAGCTTCCTGGTGAGGGCGTTGATCTTGTTGAGGGCTTCATCCAATTTTGCTGTCAAATCCCCTCGTTGCTGGCAGAGTCGGCAGACTTGTGGATCGGCAGGAGCAAACATGGAAGCACCAAACCTACCGGCGCAGTTCATACAGGCACGAGGCATGGTGACGATCACTTTCTTCAGTTCACTTCACTCACTTAAAAACACTTAACTCACTTTAAAAACACTAAACTCACTTTAAAAACACTTCACTCCCTTCAGGTCGCTTCACTTACTTAAATAGGCCTAACCGAAAACAAAAATGTTGAAATACACACAAATAGGTTATCAGCGGTGATAGCCTAACCAAAAATTAAAACAAAACAAAATTAAATTTGAATACGCAGTGATAGCAGAACCGAAAACAATTTTATGTTTATTTAAACAGAAATAGGCCACCAGGGGTTATAGCCTATCCTAACCGAAAACAAAAATTATGAAATACCCAGAAATAGGTCACCAGCGGTGATAGCCTAACTGAAAATTTAAAAATTGAAGTACGCAGAAATAGGCCACCAGGGATGATAGCCTAGACTAACCGAAAACAAAAATAACCGAAAACAAAAATTATGAAATACCAGTACCAGGGACGTCCTATTGAGATAACCCGTACAGTACCAGGGGCGTCCTATTGAGATAACCCATACAGTACCAGGGGTGTCCTATTGAGATAACTCGTACAGTACCAGGGGCGTCCTATTGAGATAACCCGTACAGTACCAGGGGCGTCCTATTGAGATAACCCGTACTGTACCAGGGGCGTCCTATTGAGATAAACCGTACAGTACCAGGCGATCCTATTGAGATAACCCCGCAGTACAGTACCAGGGGCGTCCTATTGAGATAAACCGTACAGTACCAGGGGCGTCCTATTGAGATAACCCGTACAGTACCAGGGGCGTCCTATTGAGATAACCCGTACAGTACCAGGGGCGTCCTATTGAGATAACCCGTACAGTACCAGGGACGTCCTATTGAGATAACCCGTACAGTACCAGGGGCGTCCTATTGAGATAACCCGTAGAGTACCAGGGGCGTCCTATTGAGATAACCCGTACAGTACCAGGGGCGTCCTATTGAGATAACCCGTAGAGTACCAGGGGCGTCCTATTGAGATAACCCGTACAGTACCAGGGACGTCCTATTGAGATAACCCATACAGTACCAGGGGCGTCCAATTGAGATAACCCGTACAGTACCAGGGGCGTCCTATTGAGATAACCCGTACAGTACCAGGGGCGTCCTATTGAGATAACCCGTACAATACCAGGGGCGTCCTATTGAGATAACCCGTACAGTACCAGGGGCGTCCTATTGAGATAACCCGTACAGTACCAGGGGCGTCCTATTGAGATAACCCGTACAGTACCAGGGGCGTCCTATTGAGATAACCCGTACAGTACCAGGGACGTCCTATTGAGATAATCCGTACAGTAGCAGGGACGTCCTATTGAGATAACCCGTACAGTACCAGGACGTCCTATTGAGATAACCCGTACAGTACCAGGGACGTCCTATTGAGATAACCCGTACAGTACCAGGGACGTCCTATTGAGATAACCCGTACAGTACCAGGGACGTCCTATTGAGATAACCCGTACAGTACCAGGGACGTCCTATTGAGATAACCCGTACAGTACCAGGGACGTCCTATTGAGATAACCCGTACAGTACCAGGGATGTCCTATTGAGATAACCCGTACAGTACCAGGGACGTCCTATTGAGATAACCCGTACAGTACCAGGGACGTCCTATTGAGATAACCCGTACAGTACCAGGGACGTCCTATTGAGATAACCCGTACAGTACCATGGACGTCCTATTGAGATAACCCGTACAGTACCAGGGACGGCCTATTGAGATAACCCGCACAGTACCATGGGCGTCCTATTGAGATAACCCGCACAGTACCAGGGGCGTCCTATTGAGATAACCCGTACAGTACCAGGGGCGTCCTATTGAGATAAGCCGTACAGTACCAGGGGCGTCTTATTGAGATAACCCGTATAGTACCCGGGGCGTCCTATTGAGATAACCTGTACAGTACCAGGGACGTCCTATTGAGATAACCCGTACAGTACCAGGGACGTCCTATTGAAAAGACCCGTACAGAACCAGGGACGTCCTATTGAGATAACGCGTACAGTACCAGGGACGTCCTATTGAGATAACCAGTACAGTACCAGGGACGTCCTATTGAGATAACCCGCACAGTACCAGGGGCGTCCTATTGAGATAACCCGTACAGTACCAGGGGCGTCCTATTGAGATAACCCGTACAGTACTAGGGGCGTCCTATTGAGATAACCAGTAGAGTACCAGGCGCGTCCTATTGAGATAACCCGTACAGTACCAGGGACGTCCTATTGAGATAACCCGTACAGTACCAGGGACGTCCTATTGAGATAACCCGTACAGTACCAGGGACGTCCTATTGAGATAACCCGTACAGTACCAGGGACGTCCTATTGAGATAACCCGTACAGTACCAGGGACGTCCTATTGAGATAACCCGTACAGTACCAGGGACGTCCTATTGAGATAACCCGTACAGTACCAGGGACGTCCTATTGAGATAACCCGTACAGTACCAGGGGCGTCCTATTGAGATAACCCGTACAGTACCAGGGGCGTCCTATTGAGATAACCCGTACAAAGGAGTACAAAGGAGTACAAAGGAGTACAAAGGAAATCAAGCAACAACAGATCTAGTGACCCTTCTAGGTTGCTTGTCCTCCAAAACACTGAGGATCAAGTGTCCAAACAGTGGTTTAGAGTGGGTAAGGGAACATTGGAAAGGGAATTACTGCCCTGGAACTAATGTCCGTGGCAGAATTAGGAAGTTAGTAGGGGACAGATGGGTTAGTAACTGAGGGGGGGATAAAATAAAGTTATTCATTTACAAACGCAGTCAGTCGCGGGTTTGATGCGAGATATTTGTCTAGGCGGAGTTTAAATGAATCAACGGTGATGCAGTCTATAACGTTTCGGGGAAGCCCATTCCACAAGTTGACAACTCGATTGAAGAAGAAATTCTTAGATTCGTGTGAGTTAAAAGATTTACCAATAATTTTGCAACCGTTTCCCCGCGTGTAATTAGATTGGTCGATAGTGAAGTACTTACTACAGTTCATATTGTCGATGCCTTTGATGATTTTGAACACTTGAATTAAGTCACCTCTTAATCTGCGCTGGGTTAAAGGAAATAGATTTAATTCTCTAAGACGCTCTTCGTATGGTTTGTTCTTTAGGCTAGGTATCATTTTGGTAACTCTACGTTGAACTCGTTCTAGCTTGTTTATATCTTTTTGGTAATAAGGGCACCAGGATTGAACGCAGTATTCCAGAAGAGGGCGGACTAATGAATTGTAAAGGGTTAGGATAACTTCTTTGGATTTATGCTCAAATGACCTGCCTATAAAGCCAATTATTTTGTTTGCCTTCTTAACAACTTCTGAACATTGTTGACTCGGTTTTAGGTTACTCGATATTGTTACTCCCAGATCGGTTTCTCTGTTTACATTCTTAAGCTGAGTGCCATTCATCGAATAGTTTGCTTTCTCATTTAGGTATCCGATATGTAGTACTTTACATTTATCCGCATTGAAACTCATTTGCCAAATTTGGGCCCAACATGACAATTTATCTAGATTGTGTTGCATATCGTCAACTTGTTCTTTTGAGAGTACGCTATTTGCAATTTTTGTATCGTCAGCAAATTTTGAGATTGTACAGGTGAGACCCTCATCTATGTCGTTGATGTAAATTAGAAAGAGAATTGGTCCTAGTACCGATCCCTGGGGTACCCCGCTACTTACATTGGTCCATTTTGATGCCTTACCGTTTATGACTACTCTTTGCTTTCTGTCGCTGAGCCAATTTTCTATCCATTTCAACACACCGTCTTGTATTCCATGCGCTTTTAGTTTTAGCAGTAAACGTTTGTGGGGAACTTTGTCAAAGGCCTTTTGAAAATCAAGGTATATAATATCTACAGCTTTACTCTCATCGTAGAGGTTGAGGATATCGTGGAAGAAGTCTAAGAGGTTTGTTAAACAGGAACGTTTTTTACGAAAGCCGTGTTGAGTATCTTTAAGTATGTTATTTTCCTCTAAGTGATTTACGAGTCTGTCTCGTATGACCGTTTCTAGCATTTTACATACAACTGAGGTTAAGCTAATTGGACGATAGTTACGGGGTAGGGATTTGCTGCCTTTTTTGAATATCGGTGTTACGTTGGCTAGCTTCCACTGATCGGGCATAGTTCCAGACTGCAAGGATTTATTGAATAGTAATGTCAGTGGTTTAGAGAGCTCATCCTTAGCTTCTTTTAGAACTCTAGGCGAGATTGTATCAGGTCCAGGCGTTTTATTTACCTTGAGTTTATCTAAACAATTCAATACTTCTCTCTCTGTAACGGTGATATTGCTTAGAACATCTGAATTATCAATCTGAATCGGCGATGGTGTAGGGATATCACTGAGGTCTTCTGTTGTAAAAACTGATGCAAAGAAGGTATTGAGGGCATTACTCATTTGTTCTTCGTCTTTGGTGTATTCTCCATTTTCATCGACTAACGGTCCAACAGTTGAAGTAACTACTTTTTTCTTTCTGATATAACTATAGAATTCTTTCGGGTTTGTTTTACTTTGATTCGCAATATGTAACTCTAAGGTCTTTTTACTTTGCTTAATTAACTTTTTGGCTTTGCGTCGTAGCTCTACAAATTTCAGCCGTTCTTCGTCATTTTGTGAGGATTTTAATCTATCATTAGCAAATTTTTTAGCAAGCAGGCAGTTTGAAATATCTTTATTCCACCATTTGGGCTTATTATTATGGCCTGGACGCCGAGTTTTCGATGGTATGCAGTCTTGCACTGCTTTTAGGTAAGTGGCTTCGAATAACTTCCAAGATGTATTTATGTCGTTATTGTGAATTAAAAAGCTCCAGTCAGTTTCTTTAAACATAGCTCTAAGTTTATGGAAGTTTGCTTTCTTGAAATTAGGGACTTTTTCGATGCTACTATTTGATTCGTTACTAGTAAACTTTAAAGTGAAAGTTATCGTACGATGGTCGCTGTTACTGAATTCATCACCAACATTCAAATTCTCTATTAATTCTTCTTTTGTTGCAAGTACAATGTCAAGAACGTTATTTCCACGGGTCGGCGTTCCAACAAATTGATAAAGCGAACTCTCTTGCAAGTTCGTATACAAGTCATGTCCGGAGTGTGAAGTAAGAGTATCGCCCCACTTGGTCACAGGTAAATTAAAGTCACCAAAAATTACGGTATCTTGTGAGTTACTTACATCTGCAATTTGTTCGTAAATTTCTCGGTCAGTTTGCACTGATTGAGCTGGAGGTCTGTATATTAATGCAAGTATTATTTTGGTACCTTTATTATTCTTTATTAGCACAAAAGATGCGTCGACGTTCACAATTTGAGGTTTTGACAAGAGGGTAGGGTTAAGACTTTCTTTGATATAAAGTAAAACGCCACCTCCATTTCGATTTATTCGGCTTTTCTCAAACATTACATAACCGGGAAGTGAATACTCTGCTAAAAAGTCTCTATCTTCTGTATTGAGCCAAGATTCTGTTATGCCAATCACATCATAATTTTCTGTAAACACTAGCTCCTCTAAATCTGAAAATTTATTGCGTATGCTACGAGCATTTGCATAGAAAACCTTTAAATTTGTTATTTTAGAACTCACGGAACGCTCTTTAATAATATTTTTGGTTCTTGTCGGATCTACATTTATGTTCATGGCTGTCCTCGGTCCTCGCTGTCTTCGGTCCTTATCGCTGGTGGTCCTCGGTTGCCTCTGTTTTTTTCTTGGCGTTGGATGATTTATGTCACTGCTGCTTCTTCTCGGATGGCGTTTTTTGATCCATGGCTGCGGACTGCTTCGTGTAGGAGACGACCCATGCGTGCTGAACCCACAGGGTTTAGATGAGTGCCATCCTTGCGGAACAGAGTAGGCTGGTTGTAGAAGTTGTCCCAGAGGTTGATGAATTCAACTTCTTCCCTCAGACACAAATGTTTTAGTCGGCTATTTGTGCTGAAAATCTTGTCGTAGAATTTGTCAGGTGCGTCGATCTTGGGGAGAATGCCTGAGATGATGATATTCCTTGACTTGTTTTTGTAGTGCTGGATCATCTTGCGATATTTCTCCATCAACTCTTCGGATCTGGTGCGCATGACGTCATTTGAACCAGCATGGATGACAAAAGGGTATTTTCATTTGCATCCTTTGTGGTATCTTCGAAGGCTTCCACAATGTCGTCCAGTCCAGCTCCTGGGATGCAAAATCTTTTTCGTTGATTTGGGACTCTGTCGCAGAACTCTTCGACCTGTCCTCGTAGGATGGAATCCCCAACGAGCCTGGTCTCTTCTGGTTCGTCTTCCATCTCTACCAATATCTCAAATCTGTTGGACATTGTGACTGGTAGATGAGACCTTTTCTGCGTTGGCCGTGCACCGTTCCTCACTGGTGTAAATCCGGAAACCTGTGGTGGCGGGACTCTACGTACAGGTCGGGGAGAGGAGTGGTTAGAACGGGGGCGAGGGGTTGGTACTGTTCGTGCTAGCAGGCTTCTTGCACGAGGAGTGGGGGAGAGACTAAGGTGAACAGGGCGGCTGTCCTGGTTTGATGTCGGATACAGTACCAGAGGCGTCCTATTGAGATAACCCGTACAGTACCAGGGGCGTCCTATTGAGATAACCCGTACAGTACCAGGGACGTCCTATTGAGATAACCCGTACAGTACCAGGGACGTCCTATTGAGTACCAGGGACGTCCTATTGAGATAACCCGTACAGTACCAGGGACGTCCTATTGAGATAACCCGTACAGTACCAGGGACGTCCTATTGAGATAACCCGTACAGTACAGGGACGTCCTATTGAGATACCCGTACAGTACCAGGGACGTCCTATTGAGATAACCCGTACAGTACCAGGGACGTCCTATTGAGATAACCCGTACAGTACCAGGGACGTCCTATTGAGATAACCCGTACAGTACCAGGGACGTCCTATTGAGATAACCCGTACAGTACCAGGGACGTCCTATTGAGATTACCCGTACAGTACCAGGGACGTCCTGTTGAGATAACCCGTACAGTACCAGGGACGTCCTATTGAGATAACCCGTACAGTACCAGGGATGTCCTATTGAGATAACCCGTACAGTACCAGGGACGTCCTATTGAGATAACCCGTACAGTACCAGGGACGTCCTATTGAGATAACCCGTACAGTGCCAGGGACGTCCTATTGAGATAACCCGTACAGTACCAGGGACGTCCTATTGAGGTAACCCGTACAGTACCAGGGACGACCTATTGAGATAACCCGTACAGTACCAGGGACGTCCCATTGAGATAACCCGTACAGTACCCGGGACGTCCTATTGAGATAACCCGTACAGTACCAGGGACGTCCTATCGAGATGACCCGTACAGTACCAGGGAAGTCCTATTGAGATGACCCGTACAGGACCAGGGACGTCCTATTGAGATAACCCGTACAGTACCAGGGACGTCCTATTGAGATAACCCGTACAGTACCAGGGACGTCCTATTGAGATAACCCGTACAGTACCAGAGACGTCCTATTGAGATAACCCGTACAGTACCAGGGCCGTCCTATTGAGATAACCCGTACAGTACCAGGGACGTCCTATTGAGATAACCCGTACAGTACCGGGGACGTCCTTTTGAGATAACCCGTACAGTACCTGGGACGTCCTATTGAGATAACCCGTACAGTACCAGGGACGTCCTATTGAGATGGCCCGTTCAGTACCAGGGACGTCCTATTGAGATAACCCGTACAGTACCAGGGATGTCCTATTGAGGTGACCCGTACAGTACCAGGGACGTCCTATTGAGATTACCCGTACAGTACCAGGGACGTCCTATTGAGATGACCCGTACAGGACCAGGGACGTCCTATTGAGATGACCCGTACAGTACCAGGGACGTCCTATTGAGATGACCCGTACAGTACCAGGGACGTCCTATCGAGATGACCCGTACAGTACCAGGGAAGTCCTATTGAGATGACCCGTACAGGACCAGGGACGTCCTATTGAGATAACCCGTACAGTACCAGGGACGTCCTATTGAGATAACCCGTACAGTACCAGGGACGTCCTATTGAGATAACCCGTACAGTACCAGAGACGTCCTATTGAGATAACCCGTACAGTACCAGGGCCGTCCTATTGAGATAACCCGTACAGTACCAGGGACGTCCTATTGAGATAACCCGTACAGTACCTGGGACGTCCTTTTGAGATAACCCGTACAGTACCTGGGACGTCCTATTGAGATAACCCATACAGTACCAGGGACGTCCTATTGAGATGGCCCGTTCAGTACCAGGGACGTCCTATTGAGATAACCCGTACAGTACCAGGGACGTCCTATTGAGGTGACCCGTACAGTACCAGGGACGTCCTATTGAGATGACCCGTACAGTACCAGGGATGTCCTATTGAGATGACCCGTACAGGACCAGGGACGTCCTATTGAGATAACCCGTACAGTACCAGGGACGTCCTATTGAGATAACCCGTACAGTACCAGGGGCGTCCTATTGAGATAACCCGCACAGTACCAGGGGCGTCCTATTGAGATAACCCGCACAGTACCAGGGGCGTCCTATTGAGATAACCCGTACAGTACCAGGGGCGTCCTATTGAGATAACCCGTACAGTACTACCAGGGGCGTACCAGGGACGTCCTATTGAGATAACCCGTACAGTACCAGGGACGTCCTATTGAGATAACCCGTACAGTACCAGGGACGTCCTATTGAGATAACCCGTACAGTACCAGGGACGTCCTATTGAGATAACCCGTACAGTACCAGGGACGTCCTATTGAGATAACCCGTACAGTACCAGGGACGTCCTATTGAGATAACCCGTACAGTACCAGGGACGTCCTATTGAGATAACCCGTACAGTACCAGGGACGTCCTATTGAGATAACCCGTACAGTACCAGGGGCGTCCTATTGAGATAACCCGTACAGTACCATGGGCGTCCTATTGAGATAACCCGTACAGTACCAGAGGCGTCCTATTGAGATAACCCGTACAGTACCTAGGGCGTCCTATTGAGATAACCCGTACAGTACCAGGGACGTCCTATTGAGATAACCCGTACAGTACCAGGGACGTCCTATTGAGATAACCCGTACAGTACCAGGGACGTCCTATTGAGATAACCCGTACAGTACCAGGGACGTCCTATTGAGATAACCCGTACAGTACCAGGGACGTCCTATTGAGATAACCCGTACAGTACCAGGGACGTCCTATTGAGATAACCCGTACAGTACCAGGGACGTCCTATTGAGATAACCCGTACAGTACCAGGGACGTCCTATTGAGATAACCCGTACAGTACCAGGGACGTCCTATTGAGATAACCCGTACAGTACCAGGGACGTCCTATTGAGATTACCCGTACAGTACCAGGGACGTCCTATTGAGATAACCCGTACAGTACCAGGGACGTCCTATTGAGATAACCCGTACAGTACCAGGGATGTCTTATTGAGATAACCCGTACAGTACCAGGGACGTCCTATTGAGATAACCCGTACAGTACCAGGGACGTCCTATTGAGATAACCCGTACAGTGCCAGGGACGTCCTATTGAGATAACCCGTACAGTACCAGGGACGTCCTATTGAGATAACCCGTACAGTACCAGGGACGACCTATTGAGATAACCCGTACAGTACCAGGGACGTCCCATTGAGATAACCCGTACAGTACCAGGGACGTCCTATCGAGATAACCCGTACAGTACCAGGGACGTCCTATCGAGATGACCCGTACAGTACCAGGGAAGTCCTATTGAGATGACCCGTACAGGACCAGGGACGTCCTATTGAGATAACCCGTACAGTACCAGGGACGTCCTATTGAGATAACCCGTTCAGTACCAGGGACGTCCTATTGAGATAACCCGTACAGTACCAGAGACGTCCTATTGAGATAATCCGTACAGTACCAGGGCCGTCCTATTGAGATAACCCGTACAGTACCAGGGACGTCCTATTGAGATAACCCGTACAGTACCTGGGACGTCCTTTTGAGATAACCCGTACAGTACCTGGGACGTCCTATTGAGATAACCCGTACAGTACCAGGGACGTCCTATTGAGATGGCCCGTTCAGTACCAGGGACGTCCTATTGAGATAACCCGTACAGTACCAGGGACGTCCTATTGAGGTGACCCGTACAGTACCAGGGACGTCCTATTGAGATGACCCGTACAGTACCAGGGACGTCCTATTGAGATGACCCGTACAGGACCAGGGACGTCCTATTGAGATGACCCGTACAGTACCAGGGACGTCCTATTGAGATGACCCGTACAGTACCAGGGACGTCCTATCGAGATGACCCGTACAGTACCAGGGAAGTCCTATTGAGATGACCCGTACAGTACCAGGGACGTCCTATTGAGATGACCCGTACAGGACCAGGGACGTCCTATTGAGATGACCCGTACAGGACCAGGGACGTCCTATTGAGATGACCCGTACAGTACCAGGGACGTCCTATCGAGATGACCCGTACAGTACCAGGGACGTCCTATTGAGATGACCCGTACAGGACCAGGGACGTCCTATTGAGATAACCCGTACAGTACCAGGGACGTCCTATTGAGATAACCCGTACAGTACCAGGGACGTCCCATTGAGATAACCCGTACAGTACCAGGGACGTCCTATTGAGATAACCCGTACAGTACCAGGGACGTCCTATCGAGATGACCCGTACAGTACCAGGGAAGTCCTATTGAGATGACCCGTACAGGACCAGGGACGTCCTATTGAGATAACCCGTACAGTACCAGGGACGTCCTATTGAGATAACCCGTACAGTACCAGGGACGTCCTATTGAGATAACCCGTACAGTACCAGAGACGTCCTATTGAGATAACCCGTACAGTACCAGGGCCGTCCTATTGAGATAACCCGTACAGTACCAGGGACGTCCTATTGAGATAACCCGTACAGTACCTGGGACGTCCTTTTGAGATAACCCGTACAGTACCTGGGACGTCCTATTGAGATAACCCATACAGTACCAGGGACGTCCTATTGAGATGGCCCGTACAGTACCAGGGACGTCCTATTGAGGTGACCCGTACAGTACCAGGGATGTCCTATTGAGATGACCCGTACAGTACCAGGGACGTCCTATTGAGATGACCCGTACAGGACCAGGGACGTCCTATTGAGATGACCCGTACAGTACCAGGGACGTCCTATTGAGGTGACCCGTACAGTACCAGGGACGTCCTATTGAGATGACCCGTACAGTACCAGGGACGTCCTATTGAGATGACCCGTACAGTACCAGGGACGTCCTATTGAGATGACCCGTACAGTACCAGGGACGTCCTATTGAGATGACCCGTACAGTACCAGGGACGTCCTATTGATATGACCCGTACAGTACCAGGGACGTCCTATTGAGATGACCCGTACAGTACCAGGGACGTCCTATTGAGATGACCCGTACAGTACCAGGGATGTCCTATTGAGATGACCCGTACAGTACCAGGGACGTCCTATTGAGATGACCCGTACAGTACCAGGGACGTCCTATTGAGATGACCCGTACAGTACCAGGGACGTCCTATTCATCACTTTCTGGCAACTTTTAGACGATTTTATTCAGCTTAGGAAGGACTTCTTGCAATAATAAGTGTAATGCCCTCGAAAATGTCCCGCACCCACAATAATACTAACCCGAGTTGACGTCAGGTATAGCGTAAAATAGTCGTAGATGGTAAGTCCAATAAACTCATCACGTGATAACACCACGAGACTATCACCTGGTTCTTAAAAATCGGACTAAGGTTGCTATACTTTTAGTACGTCCGTGGTAGTACAGGGGGTTAGCGCGCGGGCCTGGTTGTGGTGGTGGTGCGTCACTAACCAGGGTTCGAACCCCACCCAAGGCATCTCAAAACCTGTGGGTTTTTAGGAGGGTTAAATTCCCTTCAGAGGTTCGTACCCCGCGCCAGGTACCAGGAAAGGTTGATCCTAAAGGTAGCCTGGGGAAATTCCCATTCCTATTTAACCTGGAAAAACCTAGCATTTCATTGGTGGCAGCTAAGGAACGTGACCAGGTAGCTACGTGGAGCACCCGTCATGCGAACCCTAAAAACCATATTGAGATAGCTAAGGTAAAGAGGCTACGATACCTTACGACCTTACGAGGCTAGGGACTAGCCTAACTAAAACGGAATGTGGTGTAATGCCCTCGAAAATGTCCCGCACCCACAATAATACTAACCCGAGTTGACGTCAGGTATAGCGTAAAATAGTCGTAGATGGTAAGTCCAATAAACTCATCACGTGATAACACCACGAGACTATCACCTGGTTCTTAAAAATCGGACTAAGGTTGCTACACTTTTAGTACGTCCGTGGTAGTACAGTGGGTTAGTGCGCGGGCCTGGTTGTGATGGTGGTGCGTCACTAACCAGGGTTCGAACCCCACCCAAGGCATCTCAAAACCTGTGGGTTTTTAGGAGGGTTAAATTCCCTTCAGAGGTTCGTACCCCGCGCCAGGTACCAGGAAAGGTTGATCCTAAAGGAAGCCTGGGGATATTTCCATTCTTATTTAACCTGGAAAAACCTAGCATTTCAATAAGGCTTCAAACTATCCCAACAAACCCTTTTAAATACCACAGCTCCTTCTTAAGCTGCGTAATATTGTCTAAATATAGCTAGAATAAACTATAAAACACGTCTCTGGTACTCAAAGGGTTAAGTAACACCCCGTTCTTAACATTAATCATCCATTATAAATTCCAATGCACTCGAATAAACTAATGAAACCATATGGTCTTCCCGGGATTCGAACTCGGGACACCACACCCAGAATATAAGCATCTAAACCATTACACCTAAATTCAAAAGTTTACATTTGCTCATCGACACCATCCAAGATAAAGAGGTAGTGACAATAAGGATTTTAAGTTACATTGATTGGCCCTGGCAAGATTTTTGGATTATCCATTATGGCCCGTATCTAGCCATCAATCAATCAATCAATCAATCAATCAATCAATCAATCAATCAAGAGAGAGAGAGAGAGAGAGAGAGAGAGAGAGAGAGAGAGAGAGAGAGAGAGAGAGAGAGAGAGAGAGAGTACAAAGGAGTACAAAGGAGTACAAAGGAAATCAAGCAACAACAGGTCTAGTGACCCTTCTAGGTTGCTTGTCCTCCAAAACACTGAGGATCAAGTGTCCAAACAGTGGTTTAGAGTGGGTAAGGGAACATTGGAAAGGGAACTACTGCCCTGCCACTAACGTGGCAGGACTAGGAAGTTAGTAGGGGACATATGGGTTAGTAACTGAGGGGAGGATAAAGTTATTCATTTACAAACGCAGTCAGTCGCGGGTTTGATGCGAGATATTTGTCTAGGCGGAATTTAAATGAATCAACGGTGCTGCAGTCTATAACGTCTCGGGGAAGCCCATTCCACAAGTTGACAACTCGATTGAAGAAGAAATTCTTAGATTCGTGCGAGTTAAAAGATTTACCAATAATTTTGCAACCGTTTCCCCGCGTGTAATTAGATTGGTCGATAGTGAAGTACTTACTACAGTTCATATTGTCGATGCCTTTGATGATTTTGAACACTTGAATTAAGTCGCCTCTTAATCTGCGCTGGGTTAAAGGAAATAGATTTAATTCTCTAAGACGCTCTTCGTATGGTTTGTTCTTTAGGCTAGGTATCATTTTGGTAACTCTACGTTGAACTCGTTCTAGCTTGTTTATATCTTTTTGGTAATAAGGGCACCAGGATTGAACGCAGTATTCCAGAAGAGGGCGGACTAAGGAATTGTAAAGGGTTAGGATAACTTCTTTGGATTTATGCTCAAATGACCTGCCTATAAAGCCAATTATTTTGTTTGCCTTCTTAACAACTTCTGAACATTGTTGACTCGGTTTTAGGTTACTCGATATTGTTACTCCCAGATCAGTTTCTCGGTTTACATTCTTAAGCTGAGTGCCATTCATCGAATAGTTTGCTTTCTCATTTAGGTATCCGACATGTAGTACTTTACATTTATCCGCATTGAAACTCATTTGCCAAATTTGGGCCCAACATGACAATTTATCTAGATTGTGTTGCATATCGTCAACTTGTTCTTTTGAGAGTACGCTATTTGCAATTTTTGTATCGTCAGCAAATTTTGAGATTGTGCAGGTGAGACCCTCATCTATGTCGTTGATGTAAATTAGAAAGAGAATTGGTCCTAGTACCGATCCCTGGGGTACCCCGCTACTTACATTGGTCCATTTAGATGCCTTACCGTTATGACTACCCTTTGCTTTCTGTTGCTGAGCCAATTTTCTATCCATTTCAACACACCGTCTTGTATTCCATGCGCTTTTAGTTTTAGCAGTAAACGTTTGTGGGGAACTTTGTCAAAGGCCTTTTGAAAATCAAGGTATATAATATCTACAGCTTTACTCTCATCGTAGAGGTTGAAGATATCGTGGAAGAAGTCTAAGAGGTTTGTTAAACAGGAACGTTTTTTACGAAAGCCGTGTTGAGTATCTTTAAGTATGTTATTTTCCTCTAAGTGATTTACGAGTCTGTCTCGTATGACCGTTTCTAGCATTTTACATACAACTGAGGTTAAGCTAATTGGACGATAGTTACTGGGTAGGGATTTGCTGCCTTTTTTGAATATCGGTGTTACGTTGGCTAGCTTCCACTGATCAGGCATAGTTCCAGACTGCAAGGATTTATTGAATAGTAATGTCAGTGGTTTGGAGAGCTCATTCTTAGCTTCCTTTAGAATTCTAGGCGAGATGTATCAGGTCCTGGCGTTTTATTTACATTGAGTTTATCTAAACAATTCAATACTTCTCTCTCTGTAACGGTGATATTGCTTAGAACATCTGAATTATCAATCTGAATCGGCGATGGTGTAGGGATATCACTGAGGTCTTCTGTTGTAAAAACTGATGCAAAGAAGGTATTGAGGGCATTACTCATTTGTACTTCGTCTTTGGTGTATTCTCCTTTTTCATCGACTAACGGTCCAACAGTTGAAGTAACTACTTTTTTCTTTCTGATATAACTATAGAATTCTTTCGGGTTTGTTTTACTTTGATTCGCAATATGTAACTCTAAGGTCTTTTTACTTTGCTTAATTAACTTTTTGGCTTTGCGTCGTAGCTCTACAAATTTCACCCGTTCTTCGTCATTTTGTGAGGATTTTAATCTATCATTAGCAAATTTTTTAGCAAGCAGGCAGTTTGAAATATCTTTATTCCACCATTTGGGCTTATTATTATGGCCTGGACGCCGTATTTTCGATGGTATGCAGTCTTGCACTGCTTTTAGGTAAGTGGTTTCGAATACCTTCCAAGATGTATTTATGTCGTTATTGTTAATTTAAAAAGCCCAGTCAGTTTCTTTAAACATAGCTCTAAGTTTATGGAAGTTTGCTTTCTTGAAATTAGGGACTTTTTTCGATGCTACTATTTGGTTCGTTACTAGTAAACTTTAAAGTGAAAGTTATCGTACGATGGTCGCTGTTACTGAATTCATCACCAACATTCAAATTCTCTATCAATTCTTCTTTTGTTGCAAGTACAATGTCAAGAACGTTATTACCACGGGTCGGCATTCGAACAAATTGATAAAGCGAACTCTCTTGGCAAGTTCGTATACAAGTCATGTCCGGAGTGTGAAGTAAGAGTATCGCCCCACTTGGTCACAGGTAAATTAAAGTCGCCAAAAATTACGGTATCTTGTGAGTTACTTATATCTGCAATTTGTTCGTAAATTTCTCGGTCAGTTTGCACTGATTGAGCTGGAGGTCTGTATATTAACGCAAGTATTATTTTTGTACCTTTATTATTCTTTATTAGCACAAAAGATGTGTCGACGTTCACAATTTGAGGTTTTGACACGAGGGTCGGGTTAAGACTTTCTTTGATATAAAATAAAACGCCACCTCCATTTTTATTTATTCGGCTGTTCTCAAACATTACATAACCGGGAAGTGAATACTCTGCTAAAAAGTCTCTATCTTGTGTATTGAGCCAAGATTCTGTTATGCCAATCACATCATAATTTTCTGTAAACACTAGTTCCTCTAAATCTGAAAATTTATTGCGTACGAGCGTTTGCATAGAAAACATTCAAAGTTTTGGATTTGGGATTCAAGGAACGGTCTTTATTCAAATTATTGGTTCTGGTCGGATCTACATTTACATTCATGGCTGTCCTCGGTCCTCGGTCGTTATCCCTGACGGTTTTGAATTTGGGTCGTGTTGGTGGAGCTTTATCCAAATTCGCGGTTCTTGACGGATTAGTATTTAATTCCTTTGTAGATTGCCGTCCTCGCTGAGAGAGAGAGAGAGAGAGAGAGAGAGAGAGAGAGAGAGAGAGAGAGAGAGAGAGAGAGAGAGGACAGCGAGAGAGAGAGAGGAGAGAGAGAGAGAGAGAGAGAGAGAGAGAGAGAGAGAGAGAGAGAGAGAGAGAGAGAGAGAGAGAGAGAGAGAGAGAGAGAGAGAGAGAGAGAGAGAGAGAGAGAGAGAGAGAGAGAGAGAGAGAGAGAGAGAGAGAGAGAGAGAGAGAGAGAACACCCACCACTGAACCATGGTGCAGCAACACAAGCCATGACTTTTTCGCCCACATGTTTTTTCGCCCCAAGAGTTAAAACTTAATTACTTAGGTAAGGTTAGGCTATGTTGAAATGATTTTGGGTTAGGGTAAAGGTGAGTTGGGTTAAGGTTGGATATAGGGCTTAATTTAGTTATTAATGAAGGTGATTTGGGTTAAGGTTGAATATAAGGCTTAATTTAGTTATTAATTAAGGTGAGTTGGGTTAAGGTTGGATACAGGGCTTAATTTAGTTATTAATTAAGGTGAGTTGGGTTAAGGCTGGATACAGGGCTTAATTTAGTTGTTGATTAAGGTGAGTTGGGTTAAGGTTGGATATAGGGTTTAATTTAGTTATTGATTAAGGTGAGTTGGGTTAAGGTTGGATATAGGGCTTAATTTAGTTATTAATTAAGGTGAGTTGGGTTAAGGTTGGATATAGGGTTTAATTTAGTTATTAATTAAGGTGAGTTGGGTTAAGGTTGGATATAGGGCTTAATTTAGTTATTAATTAAGGTGAGTTGGGTTAAGGTTGGATATAGGGCTTAATTTAGTTATTAATTAAGGTGAGTTGGGTTAAGGTTGGATATAGGGCTTAATTTAGTTATTAATTAAGGTGAGTTGGGTTAAGGTTGGATATAGGGTTTAATTTAGTTATTGATTAAGGTGAGTTGGGTTAAGGTTGGATATTGGGCTTAATTTAGTTATTAATTAAGGTGAGTTGGGTTAAGGTTGGATATAGGGCTTAATTTAGTTATTAGTTTTGGCTAGGCTAGGTTAGGTTTGGCTGTGTTATTGTCGGTTTTATTTCTGCTGACGGTATATTGAATAATTAAGGGGGGGGGGTCACCGTTTTTTTTTTAGCTTTCTCTCCTTTTCTCTCTTTCCCTGGCTTGTATCCATTCGGCCCCATTCAGCCAACTGTTTTAAGACGTTTATCCCCATCCATGTGTCGATTTCTTCCTGGCGAGCGATAGCGAGCCAGCATTGTATGGAGAAATCCGGCTTCGCCGGACACATTTTTATATCGAAAAATGTACAAATTTAGCTTGCTGTCAAAACAAAAATATATATATGCTGGCTCGCTTCCGCTCGCCAGGAAAATATTGACACCTGGAAGGGGATAAACGTCTTAAAACAGTAGGCTGAATGGGGCCGAATGGATACAAGCCAAAGAGAGAGGGAGAGAAAGATAAAAAAAAAGCGAGGAGAGATCCCTTAATGAATTCTCGATACATAATGGAAACATGTGAAACTACTATGTCTCTGTGCCATAATAACTACTAACCATAATAACTACTATGTCTCTGTGCCATAATAACTACTAACCATAATAACTACTAACCATAATAACTACTATGTCTCTGTGCCATAATAATGCCAAAGTGTTTCCCAATTGACCACTTGCGAGTTTTGGTCTATAAGGAAGTTGGAGCCGTGGACATCAATATTTAGCAGAATTATCAGCTAAAATAAGGTCATAACACATTTATAAATACATGAAACCAAATTGATTATACTATTCATCCATTAGAAACCACATTATTATTGCATTTCTCTTAAATATCGATGTCTACGTACAGCTCCAACTTCCTTATAGCCTGAAACTCGCAAGTGGTCAATTGACAACATATTTCCCAAACAACTTTTCATGATAGCTGCGGATTCAAGACAGAGACATGGCAATTTATCGTCAGTCAATTTTGGTTAGAGTAAAGCAAATTGACTCTGAGATGGGCGAATTAATCAGTGGACGAAACGACCATAGACTTTTCCGCCAAGGCAACCCTTTCAGCTGGGATGACGTGTATATACACAGTAAGGGGGTAGTGCTTGGGTTTTGGGCTATATATATATTTATTTATCAATTTATATTTTAGTTTCCTCGCTAGACCTCCATCAAGCTTAGCAAAACACCCCCTAGACCCCCTTTCAAGATAAATTTGTACATTTTTCGGTAGAAAAATGTCCCGGCCGAAGGCCGATTCCTTCTAAAATTAGAGGCTCGCTCTCGCTTGCCAGTAAAACAATTGACACCTTAACACCTTACGAGCGGCCTATGCGGTTTATTTATATGTACCGCCCAGCGGGGTGTTTTTAGCCAAAATAGGGCTGTTTACGTGATAATTTTCATGCCTAAATAAGACCCAGAACGTAAAACAAGTACCTATCCCTGAAAGGGCATAAACAGAGCTTTCGAATGACACCATAACGATCCTTTTATGATGGCTAGTTTTCTTGCAATAACCGTGCAACGCGAGTGCAAAAAGCATGTAATTCGGTACTTTCCCCATATAATTCAGTATGTAGCGAGTGAGAGAGGGAGGAGGGAGCTGAGATTCGTGTCAGTAGGTTCGCCGCGGTGGTCTGGAGCAGTCATACGCTCGCTAGTCTCCTGCCACCACTTGTCTCTCTCTCTCTCAGCAACATTACGTGCTGAAATTGCCACTCGACCTATGTCGAGCGCCGCCACATAGTCCAGCTTTATTTAACTCGACTTATGTGGTGAGCCGCTAATTAAGGGTTAAATACACGAAAGGTCTTAATATTGAAAACAAATGAGGCGAAATGTCTCAAAATCGCCAAACTAACGGAACGAACGTCTTAAAACCTCAAAACTAATATGCTAAACATGAGGGGAGAAGGGGGTCCATAAAAAGCGAGAACTACCCCCTTAATAAGCCGAGTCACACGGTCATTGCTCCGGCATTTTTTCTCACTCACTCGGGGTCTGGGCACTTGTGAATTATTATTGGGTGTGGCGTCCCGAGTTCGAATCCCGGGAGGACCATAATTATGCTGTCATTAGTTTATTCAAGTACATTGGGGTTTGTAATTGATAATTAATGTTAAGAACGGGGTGTTACTTTATTACAATTTCACGTGATTTCGGTAACCCAACGCAAACTGGTTTCAGTCTTTATAGTAGGGTGGTTTTTAATTGACAGTGTATTCAATTCCCTACCAGTTGATTTCTCAATAATTAATGGAAAATTATGAATCCACTATGTCTCTGCGTCTTAACCCATTCAGTACCGGTGACATCCTTTTAATTATCATCTGGCGACTATTAGACGATTTTATTAAGCTTAAGAACGACGTCTACCAATAATTTGATTACTGACTATATAAATTCATCCTTTCAGCTACCATATATCCTTCCTAAGCTAAACAAAAATATCATCTAAATGTAGCTGAAATCCAATAGAGAATACGTTGCCGGTACACAATGGGTTAATATTGCCAAGTTTTCATAATTAACAACATAATTCGACACAAACTCATCGTAATGACTGAATAATCAAGATAGGGACGTGGCAATTTACAGTCAGCTGGGAAAAATACAAATAAAAAAACAGACTAAATATTGCCAGGATGATGTTGCCTATCGATAGTCACCAGCGTTTATGTGGTTTCTTGAGCCCTATGAGTGACGCGTTTTAAGAGTGTTTTTCTTTCTGGCCATCATTGGACGATTTTATGCATCTTACGAGGTATATCTAGGAATGAAAAGGGTAACATTTATCCTATTTAACCCTCTGAGTTTCAAAATTTCTTCCTACACTGAATAAAAGAAAGAAACACGTCCTCGAAGGCTGCTAGGGTTACCAAAGCCACTCTACTGCCAAGAATAAATTGTCTAATATAAAGGTGGTGTCACGCGAGCGATTTTTCCGTCAATTTTTATGAACAATTGTGGTCTGGTTGCTTTAAAATCTAAGTTATATCATAATTCAGTCACGTAGCATAATCTAAGTTCGGTCTACTTTCATATGTGAAATAGACTCAATATGTCACGAGAAAAAAAAATGCTGGTCGAAAATTGCCGGAAAAAGCACTCGTGTGACACTGGTTTACGATTGCAAGCACCATTATTCGGTTATGTTGACCAGATCAAAGTTTACCAATACAGTCCGATGACATGTGTTCGTTTTATTCTGGTAATTATTAGGAGATTTTGTATTCACATTACGAGGACCCTCGACCTCGAAGTCAAAGAAGAAGAAAGTGATGAAGGTCAGTGAGATCTGTCGCAGGGTTTGGACAGAAACAAGGTACGGGAGGTGAGGCAGAAGACAGTAGTAGTGACAGTGGTGTGGCTTAGTGATGACGGTTAGTGAGATCTGTCGCAGGGTTTGGACAGAAACAAGGTACAGGAGGTGAAACAGAAGACAGTAGTAGTGACAGTGGCATGGTATATATACTGTATATATATTTATTTATTTTATTTATTTATATATTTTGATTTTTGGCAGTCTAGGCATTTTCGCTTAAGAAAGCTCCGCCCATCATTCGTATTCTAACAGACAAAACTACCAATTATAATGATAGCTAGAATACACTGCCAAAACGCGTCATAATCCTCATGGGGCTAACCTGCTGTCGGCAGGATTCGAATCCATGCCATGTTATCACCCAGCCCTAATCAACCTAGTTATGGAGTCACCCTGAGCGTGCTGCAACCTTGAGGCTGAGCTACACAGACGTTTTTACAGGCAATTTTTGATAAGTAACTATATTCTGGCACCATTTCTGATCCTATTTGCATAGGTGTCTGCAAGTAGATTGATTTTAAAGTATTATAATGGCTGAACTCTCATAAAGCCATCATTCTGAGTATGTTAGTGTAGAATTGCTGAGAATCATTAGATAAGTACTAATCACTCTAATAAATGCACCCCACCACCTCCCCTCCTCCCCCTCTACTGGACTTCCTGCAGAATACAAAGGACGGACAGCAATACACCAGAGCGTTGTCAGTGTGTAATAATAGTTTAGTATATTCTATACATTTATTTTTATATTTATTCTATTATTACTATTATTATCATTATTGTGGTAAGAAATATATTGACCAATCACCGGCGAGGATAGGAGCTATAAGCAAAGTTGGAGGATCTGTTGAGCTTGGGAACACCAGTACCGGACAGAAGGTTGAAAGCTCAACGACCATCAAGTGGCCAGTATTTGTTCCGAGAGGAGAGGAGTTAGGCGAGCCGCCAGTCAAATTCTCACACCGCTTACATGCACGCTGATTGGTCAACTTCAAATAATTTATCCTCTCGATCTTACAGTTCCACATATCTCGGCTCAAAATGGTTTTGTTTTCTCCACACAAGACTCCTTTCACCAGAAACAACAAGAAAATGGTGATACGCTTGCCGGGATTGTAATGGCGAGGGGAAAACCAATATATGTGAAGGGAAAGATGAAAAGAGCCGCCCGGAAGAGAGACCTGCCGCACGGCCGGCTCAGCCAATCAGCGTGAGAGCTGGCATGACGGGCATGTATGTAAATCCAGTAGGGGGGTGGTGAGCAACCTGTGGCAACCCTGGCCTATGTGGTTGGTAACGCTGGTTTCGATCTGCGGGGTAAAGCTGCATAGGGTCTGGTCAGTAGCTGGATGGGTTGACCGCCTGGTACCAGCACAGCAGTTGCTGGATGGGTTGTGGGGCCCGGTACCAGCACAGCAGTAGCTAGATGGGTGAACGCCTGGTACCAGCACAGATCAGATGTTGCCACACATACATGGGGTGGGTGAAATTTCCTTGGCTTGCCACCAGGGTCCAAGTAGCCCAGGAGTGTTGAACAAACTCCAATCCCTGTGTAAATCCGTCTCACTCAGACGAAAATGAGTACCTGGATTCGTTGTAGCTCAAATGAATCCAGGGACCTGATTGGTGGCTTCCTGCAACCAATCAAAACACACGAGAATGAGAACTTGATTAGCCACCAGGATTAAGTCATTGGGCTGGCTTTGTCTTGTGTTAGCCTTGTCCCACCCAGACGTAAAAGTGAGTACCTGGAGTGTAAAATCGGCTTTGGCATGGTCGTATCCTGGGGTAAATTTGATTACTTGTCTCACCTTTACTATATTCCCTGTCTGTCTGTGGAGAGCCTCAGAACATCAGCAGAGACCAGCCAACCAATCACCATGCTTGCTGAGACTCCCAGTGCCACCACCAACCTCACTGGCCATGTTAAATGGTTCAACGCCAAGGAGGGGTTTGGCTTTATCACTTACAGTGAAGGGGATATTTTTGTTCACTCCACAAGCATCTCCAAACCTAATCCTCTCCATCTTGTGCCCTCTCTTGCTACCAATGAGAGGGTATCCTTCACCATCAAGAGGAGAAGGAGAGGAGATGAGGCCATCAATGTCATGGGCCCTGATGGAGAGATCCTGAAGGGTTCAAGACATGGTAGAAGAGGCAAGAGGGAGGACTACCACAACACCACAGCAGCAGCCAGTTGTGTTACACACCCGGATTTGGTCCAGGTTGTTGTCACAATTGCAGTGACCCTCTGCAAAGGGGATCACAAGCTGCTTCAGGAGTATCTTCCTACACTCCTGAAGGCAAACAACATCCG